>CM040240.1:79788422-79988422 GCA_022545495.1 Chrysanthemum lavandulifolium
AAATCAAACACATACCACATAGCACATAATTGATTTAATAATAATAATTGAGGTCTTCCCAATTTTAGATCTATCATAATATTTAGTGTATATCACTTAACCAAGTAAAACATACAATAAGCGGATCCATGATAAAACATGCATGTAATTATCATGGATATAAATCACACTAACAATTAATGCAATTAAACAGAGTTACGCAATACACATAAAATTGCATGCAACCTAGGGTTTCTAATCCAATTAAAACCGAAGTTTACAAAACCCTAATTAGGGCACCAAAAAAACGCCCCCCAAAAAAATTAGGGTTTAGGTTTTGCAAACCCTAGATCTACGCATACAAATAATAACACAATCATGTTTATTTTATTTATGTGTTTCAGTAATTAATTACTAGTTATACAAGGCTCGTGATGCCACTGTTAAGTTTAAGATATATGAAAACAAATAGAATCATATAGACATCACAGAGTACACAAATGAAGACTTAGAATCATAACAATAATTAATTAAGCGAAAGATGCGTAACGCACCTCTTGCAATTGGTAGATCTCTTCAATTCAAGAACCCTAATTAGGGTTTATGTGGTTTAACGAATTGACCCTTACCGTTTTTCAATTCAAACCAATTGATGTAACAATAGTGTGTTACACCACGTTCTTGTACACACGTACTATTAGCGATTCGATGCGAATGCTAGTTCTTGATCACAATAGATTAACCAAACACTTTTGTTATGCTCAAGGTCACTCGCAAATCCCTTACATGGGGTTTTACTCGTCGACCTAATAACAAGAGGGAAGAAAGAAGAAGTTTGGCATTCTATTGAAATCTAGTGTACCAATGGATGAATACATGGGGATGTATTTATAGCTTTATGATAGATGTCAAGATTACTATGGTTTCCGATGTGGGATTCCATAGTTTATTAAAACAAGCCCAAAAGAGGTTCTTAAACCTTCTCTTGGCATTTTTACTTTCTTCATATCCGTTGACATTTAACGACCGATAGTCATTACCGATAAGTACATATCGCCGTTAAGTCGTTTATTATGAATTTAATAATTAAACATAATATTTATATTAATTATTTAAACATCGAGTCTCATACGTAAAGTGTGCAATCCCGTGGTCTCGAGTTCGAATCCGGTCATACACATATTAAATATATCCATAAACCAACAGAAAGTTCACGCAGAGATCCAAACATGAGGAAAGGAACAATCTTATTTTTTTACTCATCATCAAGATATCATCTAAAAATGTTGATCGACATTGAATGCTATTGCTAATCTAATCGCACAAGTTCTCATGTAAAAAATGCACGAACTGTTGTAAGCGTCATTATCTGTTAAGACAGATTAAGACTTGAAATAGCATCTTTATGGCAATAATAAGTATTTTTTGGAATGTGGCTAGGAGCTTATTTTAGGACTCCTGTCACCAATAATTATGTTCCTCAACCACGAAAAAGAAAACATTGAATATTCTGTTTTGTAATCTAGCTATTGATTCTTCTCAACCTTTTGACAGAATATACCGGTTGATGATGGAGAATTAGGATATATACCAATGTAGGGTAAATTCCTTTTGTACCGTTAATGAATTACAATAAAGTATGACAATCAAGAATCAAAGAAATAGATCGTCGAATATGATTTGTATTATCAGTGATAGTTTGTTACAACCGTTTGTTACAATGAATTGGAATAAAAGATTAGAAGAGAATAGTGATTACAAAGCTAACTCAAAATAAAGAGTAACTTCAAAATACATCCCCGTGGTTTCTGTTTACCATACATCTCTCTACATAGTTTCAGCGATACATCATCCGTTAGTAAAGTTAACCTATATACATCCTCGATTAAAATAAGGACTAACGGTGCAAATTATTTCTCCGTTATCTCTAACGAGATGTAAAATGTTTACACCGTTAGTCCTCACGGGTTAACGGTATTTGCACCGTTAGTCATTTTTATATTTTCGTCCGTTTTTACGTTTTTGTCCCTTTTTACGTTTTTGTCCGTTTTTACGTTTTCGTCCAGTTTTACGTTTCGTCCGTTTTACGTTTTCATCTACGTTTTGCCATTTTTTCGTTTTCTTACATTTTCGTTTTGGAGTGTTTTACGTTTTCGTCCGTTGTTTCGTTTTGCCCTTTTACGTTTTCATTCGTTTTACATTTCGTCTATTTTTCGTTTTCATCCGCTTTTTATATTTTAAATCATTTTTCACTTTTTATCCGTTTCATACGTTATTCGTTTCGTTTATTATTCTCGTTTTAGTCCATTTTCTTATCTTTTATCCGTTTCATCCATTTTATATGTACAATATGTATGAAAGCGGATAAACATGTATTAAAATCGATGGCGGATAAAGATAAGAAAAATGGACGAAACGTAGAATAATAAATGAAAGCGAATAAAAGTCTATGAAAACGGATAAAAAAGTGAAAAAACCAGACGAAAACATAAAAAAGCGGATGAAAACGTAAAAAAATAGACGAAAATGTAAAAACAAATGAAACGTAAAAAATGGGAGAAACGTAAAAACGACAAAACGTAAAAAAAAGAAAAAACGTAAAAAGGGAAGAAACGTGAAAAGCGGATGAAAACGTAAAAACGGATGAAAACGTAAAAAGGGCAAAACGTGACGAAAACGTAAAAGCGGAAGAAAACGTAAAAAGCGGACAAAGGCGTAAAAGCGGACGAAAACGTAAAAAGCGGACGTAAACGTAAAAAGCGGATGAAACGTAAAAAGCGGACAAAACGTAAAAAGCGGACGAAAACATAAAAGGTTAGCGGTGCAAATACTGTTAACCCAAAGGACTAACGGTGTAAACATTTTACATCTCGTTGGGAGATAGCGGAGAAATAATTTGCAGATTAGTCCTTATTTTAACCGAGGATGTATATGGGTTAACTTTTACTAACGGAGTGATGTATCTGTTGAAACTTTTGCGAGAGGGATGTATGGTGCGAAACAGGGTAAACCACAGGGATGTATTTTGGAGTTTACTCCAAAATAAAAGAAACAACTAGTATTTAAACTAAGGGGGCGCTTGGTTCAAATAGAGGAATAAAAATGGGAAAGGTAAAGGGAATGCTAAGGAATGTAATGAGTATTGCATTATCCTCAATTTTCATAACTCCCAATTTGTAGTGTAATGCTCCATTACCTTGTTTTGGGTAATGGTCCATTGCATAATAGTATACAAAGCATAAGTAATGATTATCTTTCTCATTCCCCATCCTATAATACCTCCCACCAAGCATGCCCTAACTTCGTGGCCGAGAAAAATAGTTGGCAAGCTGTCGTGGAGAGGTACATGTGCAACTCACATGTCTAGTGTAGGAAATCTTTTACGAATATCTTCATAGGCTCCCAAGCAAAGATCTTCTTTAGACCCACTAGCCCATTGTACAAGAACAAAATCTGTGACAACAATTCTTTTCTTTGCCAATCTTCTATCAAGTATAGCCACTAGTTCTACCAAAATTACTCCATCCACATTCATGGTGGCAAGCTACCACTTTGACTAATCGGACTTCTATATTTCTTTAGCTAGGAGACATAAGATACATCATGGATTTGGGCTAAATTTGGCGCTTCAGTCTATAAACCACTTGTCCCACTCGCCTTGCACTTGAAATAGAACCATAGTACTTTGGAGATAGCTTATGTTGTTTCCCTTTTCTTATTGTGACTTATGCGTGTGGTCAGAGATCCAAATACACCCAATCACCTACCACATACTCTCTATCTGTCATGCTTTTGTTAGCTTGAGACTTCATCCTATATTAGGCTCTTTTAAGATGGAATTTCAAAATCTCAATAGCTTCTTCCCTAACAATTAAAGTCATATCCATTGCTTCCACCTTACTTACTCCCCCCACATAAGGAACATGAACATGTAGAGCTTGACTATAAACCACTGCAAAGGGAGTTGTGTTAATGTCAGAGTGATGATTAGTATTATACCACCAGTCAGATAATGACGACCAGTTCATCCACTATTTGGTATGCTTACCAGATATATATACCTTAAGTAACATTCTAAACATCTATTCACACCTCAGTTTAACCATCCGTTTGTAGATGATAAGATATGGACATATGCAGTTTGACTTGTAACAATTTAAACACTTGTTTTCAAATAAATACCCAAGAACACTTTGTCCCTATCTAAAAAAAATGGTGTTTGGTAATTCATGTAACTTCTAACTGTTGTCCAAGAATAATTGTACAACATTTGTAGCAGTGAATGGATGATAAAGTTGTATGAAATGGGCATACTTACTCAACCTATCCACTACCACCGAAATAACATTTTACCTTGGGACTTAGCCAAACCTTCCACGATATCATGGATACGCTAGACCAAACTTTTGCAGGCATGGACAGAGGCTGTAATAGTCCTGGATAAGCTGCCAAGTCTGATTTATACCTCTGAAAAACATCACATTCCCTGAACAATTGTATAACATGCTTCCTCAACATTTTCCAATCGAAAACACTACAAATTTTGCTTGTTGTGTTTTTTTACTATTGCCACCAATTGTTCCACCATGAAACTGCTTTTAGTAATTATGTTCTAAGTGCTTGATCATTTCCCTCAAATAATTTTTATTTCCTTCTTAACTCTTGATTAGACCATGTGTAAGATCGTTTAACTGTTTAGCCATTCTGCAACTGTTAAATGGCCTATTTTAGTTTTGAATTTGTCTCCCAACTAGCCACAATTCTTTGGTACACATCAGTGGTTAATGAAGAAGAAACCATACTGAATAGCTCACTAGAATATTGTATTCTAGACACCGCATCAACTGTCACATTTTCCACTCTCTTTTTATGCAAAATCTCATAATAAAATCCCATCAATTTTTGGAGCCATTCAACTGAGTAAAAGTGGACATTCTTTGATCCAGCAAATAATTAAGACTAAAATGATTAGTTTTAGTCTTAAAATGCCTATCCAATAAGTACCCCTTCAATTTCTATAATGCATAAACAATAGCCATAAACTCCTTCAAATAGGTAGACATATGCTAGTGTATGACATATAGAGTTTTGTTGATAAAATCTATTAGGTGACCGTCTTGAAGCAACACAATACCCAATCCAATCCTTGAAGCAACGGTTTCTAAAGTGAACTCCTTAGAAGAATCTAGAAATTTCAAAACTTGTGCAGTAATCATGGACTGTTTGAGCTGTTCAAAAGCTGTATGAGATACATCTATCCACACAAACCATTTTTCTTCAACAACTGAGTTAAAGGCCTACTAATACTGCCATATCCTTGTATAAATCTCATGTTAAACCTAAGAAACCCCTTAATTGTTTCACATTAGTGTGCATAAGCCAATTAATCATAGATTTGACCTTTTTTGGATCAGTTGTTACTCCCATAGCAGAAATAACATGACATAAGTACTCCACCTTATCAGTTCCAATCACACATTTACTTCTCTTGGCATAGAGTTTGTGCTTCCTCACTGTCTCCAAAATAGTTCTCAAATACACCACATGATCCTCCACAGTTTGAATATAGATGAGGATATCATCAAAGAAAACTAGAACAAACTTCCTCAAATAATGGCCCTCATGAGTTCTAAATACTATTTTGGCTATGTATTCTTCACACATTCTTATTTGGTTATAACCAGAACTCAAATCAAGTTTAGTAAACAACTTTGCTCCATTCAATTCGTCACTTAACTTTTCTATCATGGGTATATGGAGCTTATCTTTAATAGTTTGCGTGTTCAATTGTTTGTAGTCCACACACATCCTCCATGAGTTATCATTTTTCTTGACCATAACAATAGAAAAAAAAAAGGGATTGTTACTCTTCTTAATGACCTCTGCTTCTACTAATTCTACCACCATGCCCTCTATCACATCTTTCTGAGTTGGTGGATTCCTGTAGGGTCTTACGTTCACTGGTTGAGTTTCTTACATTAATAGAATTCTATGATTATGGTCCCTCTTAGGTGGTAAATCAGTGAGGATGCCAAACACATCTGTATAATCTTTCACAACTTGATGTAAGATATGACTCATTAAAACTATGGTATCCTCTATTTGCATACATGTTGCTGCAGAGTTAGGAAAGACACACAATGCCATAGAATGAAGTTCAACTTGTTTAATAGTCTTATCATAAGTTTTACTTACAAACTAGTCCAAAGTAGGTTTATGAGTTCCTCTCAATGAAACTCTTTTTCCATTATATTTGAAATCCATCTTCAACTCCTTAAAGTTACACCTTATATCCCCCAATGTGGCTAGCCATTGTGTTTCCAAAACCATTTCACAACCACCCAATGGAAGAAACATAACATCAGTGGTGAAACGAGCATTGCCAAACTGCCACTTAAAATGCTTACACTCATAACTACTTACCAAATTGTTCCCATCAGCTACTGTGACTACTAATGGACATGTAGATCTTATGTGAAACCCTAATTTCTTAGCCATACTATTGTCCAAAAAGTTATGTGTAGATCCATAGTCAATCAATATGTGCATTATATGTTTGCCCATAGTTCCAAGGACTCTCATTGTTTGGAAATTATTAGTGCCAGTTAGTGCATTCAAAGAGATTTGTGGTGCCTGCAATTCTACTAAACCCATATCTACCAAACTTTCATCATCTTTCAAAAATTCACTATCATCACTTTCCAATTCAGGAAAAACTACTAATGAATACAATTGTCTACTACACATATGGCTTGGAATATATTTTTTTATCACAATAAAAACATAGGTTTTGAGCCCTCTTTTCCGCATACTCTCTTTGAGTCAATCTCCTATTTTGACCTCCAACAACGGTGTTTGGCTTTTGGTTTAGTGCTCTACTTGTAGTGTTTGGTAATGATAACAAGGGCTATTGAAAATTGTTACTGGTTGTAGCATTATTGAATCTTGAATTACTAGTGCTAATAACACTTTTATTTTTCTTGTTCACAACAATTAAAGTAGCTTATGTTAAGTTTTTTAGAAAATAAGCATCTGCTAATGTCTTAGGTCTAAACATATTTCAATTTCAATTGGTAGTCTACCTAAGAACAAATTCATAACATGTTCTTCATTTATATCTACCCTGCTTAACAAATTATCGAATGCATCTTCATATTCCCTAGTAGTAGTATCATATTTCAAGTTTTGAAGCTCAGACATGGGGTCATCATATACATTACCAAATCTAGTCAATATAGCATGTTTATTCACCTCCAAACTGACATGAACTCCATGAGTCTTAATGAATTGAGAATGCCATAACAATGCTTTGTCATATGAATAAATTGAGATGAGGTTTACCTTATCTACTTCTGGAACTTGATCAATCCAAAAGAACTGCTCACTTCTAGACAACCGCTTATTCACATCTTCACCAGATAATTTAGGAAATTCAATCTTAGTCATTCTAGAATTTTCCATTGTCCTATCCTGTTACCCACTTGTTGATGTAGCTGATGGAAAATGTAGGGTCAAATTTTAAAAATTTCATAACAATTATCAGAACATGCAGCGGAAGATATAAAAATCCTACCAAGATTTTCAACGAGCCAACGATCCAAATATAGTTTATAACTAATCAAACTAAGCACACAAACTTTGCGTATTTGTTTGCTTGGAGTGAGAGATCAACACGGACTAAGAGATCTAAGAACAAGACTCCTTACGGTTATGCACACTAGCCCTCAAACGAGTACAACAAATGCTAGCGGTTGATCCAAACAACAACAACAACGAACAATTTGATTGTGTAAATCGAACACAAGAATGTGTTGTGTGGGTTTGTGTCTTGCGACCGAACAATGCAAAGGGGTGGAGAAGGGTTTTGTAATTGCTTAATAACTCATAATTAACTCTTTATATTTATATGGATTAAAGGATAATTTTCAAATTCAAAATAAGATAATTAATGTAATTACTAAAATGATAATTACCAAGTTTAAAAGATCTGATATTATCTAATAATATCTTAATCTTTTTAAGAAAAAAATGAACAAAGCCTGACCTGACACCCACATAGGGTGGCCGACAGCAAGTTTGCCTCACCAAGGGTTTCGCCCCTTTTGTTTGAGTCAAGCCCAATCCAACTTAATTAAGTCCAACTAATTAACTCCAATGCATATTCGTATATTTAATTCATTTATATATTTACAACAAATATATAAAGCTGCAATCTCAGGCGACCCAATGGATCGTATCTTAATGATAATATTTAATTTCGTTATATCATGCACACAATCCCACAGTCGCAAACTCAACCGAGTGACATTACTAGCAATTTCATCAATAAATCTCTTCATATTAGCCAAATTTCCTTGCATCATTGCATTAATTGTATCTGCAATATACCTCTTGGTTTCATCATCAAGAACTATAAGTGAGCCATTTGAAGGTCTCACTATGCTACCAGAATTCCTAGAAGTAGTTATCATTGCTAACTAACTCAAGGTTAAGCTAACTAACTTCAATATTAATCCGTACAACCAAAAATGTAATGAACCTCTAGTTTGATCAGTTGATCACTAACAGTTCAGAGTTTTGTGAATTGATGAATCCCACACTACGTATTTGAGATTGGAAACAGGAACAAAAAAAAGAACAAGAACTATGAACGTGTTTTAGATTGGAAACATATTTTGATCGGAAAATTTTCTATTCAATAAATTTGATCAGAGAAGATGTCCAGAAATTGAACAATACGTCAGTTACATGGGGGATTATGATGTTATGGTGCCAGAAAAGAGCTCAGATACCAATTGATACACACCATTAGGGATCATTAAGAACCGTTAATGGATTATAATCAAGTAGGACAACCAAGAATCAAGAAATAAATCGCCGAATCATGATTTTTATTATCAGTAGTGATTTGTTATAATGGTTTGTTACAATGAATTGGAATGAGAGATTACAAGAGAAGTGTTTACAAAGTTAACTGAAAATGAAAGATACAACTATTATTTAAACTAACTTCTTGGCGGAAAAACAGTTGGAAAGATGTTGTGGAGAAATACGTGTGCAACTCACATTTCTAGTAAAAACTAGACATGTGCACCTCACTTACCATCAACTGCGTAAAAAAACAATCTATATCAGTGTTGTAAATCATATCATTCAATAATGTAGGCGTTTTTGTTGATCTGCATACCATGACATTAGGATCAAAAGTTTCATTAGGATAATCTAAAGTTTTTTTTCCGGTAACTCTAAGTTCCTCATTGATATGATTGATCATTGTTTGTATGTGTTGTATTAGTTACCTCTTACGATATGGAGAGGACTCATAGAAGCAAAGGAACATGTGGGCCTATGAGTCATCCTTTCAAATTTTTATCATGTTGCCTAGTTGGTAAATAAATTTTTAGATGAATCTATATCATTACTATTTTTGAATAAATTGCTATTCTACATTATTGAATAACATGATTCACATGTTATACGAAGGCATCCTATATGACAAGTTATGATCCAAATTATCATTCAATCAAAAGATTACAAAATGCAATGTTTGTGTGGTTTGGGAATATAATTGTAGGTATGAAGAAAATGGGGCCTCAAAACTCAATATTGTTTCGAAAATATTTTTGGGCAGATGCAAACAAGCTCTTAGCCGTATTCCAAAACATATTCAAAGAAAAGGATGCGTGAAAGAAAAAAAAAAGCCTGAACACTTGTCAATATCTCATTACCTTTTACCATTTTGGAAGAATTGCATATATATCCCTGTAAAAGCTTAAAATTGCGTATATATCCAACTTAAACTAATAATTATATATTTGTCCTTTCAAAAGCATAAAAATTACATATATATCCAACTTAACTTAATAATTGCATATATATCATTTCAAAACTTTCGTAATTACATATATATCCTTCTAAACCTCTAATATATATCATATATATCAAAATAATTATTTAATATAACTTTAAACTCTAAGTTATGATAATTATAATTTTGAAATGGCAACAAACACATTTGTTTTAAGGGTACGATGTCTTGGGGTTCAAATGAACGACCAAAAACAATATATCAAGAAAATGTTTAATCTTACGAAAAAATTCACCTTATCTCATATCTAAAATGAATACATGAAATAAACTATCAAATATGTCATGGTTGTTATATAATATACATCACAAATAAAATATGCTTGCAATGAAAGCGTATATATTACTGCCAACAAGTTTATAAATAAAGAAAAAATATATTTAAGAAATATTTTTCAGATAATTATAATTGTTATGTATTCGAGAGTTACAAATTTAAATTAAATAGTTATTTGGATATATATGACATATTTAAGGTTTACGAAAGATATATATGTAATTCTAAGTTTAAATTGGATATATATGCAATTTTTAAGCCTTTGAAAGGATATATATGAAATTAAAAGTTTAAGCCGGATATATATATGCAATTTTGAGCTTTTGCAGGGATATATGAATTTTTATACTTTGCATTTTTTCCTCAACTTTTCATAGGATCCTAACTCTGTATATCCCATACCGGTGGCTTTGTGGTCTAGTGGTAGAGACTTAAGAAGTTAAGTGAGCCACAGTGAGAGTAGTACCGGTGGGTGACCCACAGGAAGTCCTCACTTATGGACCATAAGCTCCATCGGTACCATCCTCCACCGCAAATGCTCGATTGATCGGTCGGTGAGGGCTTTTGGGAAAATAGCTGGGTTTAAAGCCCACCTCCGATAAGTACAACACCGGACAGTGCTCATTGCCTGGGCCGGGTCCTTGGGAGGGTCCGGTTGGCATCCTTAGGATGCATGGGACAGTGATCCCACCGATCTTCACCTTTGGGAACTCAGATATCCCACATTCAAGACTTGAATTACGCATCAACGATTGAAATATACTGACTTTATAGTATGAGCTTAATAAAAAATTACAAAAAGGTTCTTTGTGTCGTTGGGCCACCTTGTGGGTCGAAGAAAACAATCTTTAGCAGCATTCAAAAAACTATTTGTAATGATCATCATTAGAAATGAATGTCATGTGAATTCTGTGATGAGTGACAATTTGTCGTAAAGGTTAGTTACAGCAGTTCTCTGCAGGTCGAGTGATGAAGTTTCATGGATACGAGATCCCTCCAAAATTTAGTAGGTGTATATTGATAGCAAACAAGGTCCATATTCTCAAATCTGTCAAAACCTTAACCTTCAATGACGGGAACTACTTTTGGATAAGTGCCAATGAAGGTCTGATGTTTCACATGCTTGGTCATGTGGAGTAGTTTAGCGATAAGGCTAGTAATGAGTAGCAAAGTGGCATCATAACAGAATGCGACTCTTAGTGCACATTAATTGTGATGAAGATCGATAGGAAAATGGTGGATCGTCTCATACTACATTGTTGACTGTCTTGTTGCTTGTGGACATGATGATGGTGGAGAGTACAATGGACTATTTCGAAATAACTTCGCTAATCAGTGGGATTTTGAGAAGATGACGGAGGCCTTTGATTCTGTTTTCCAACAACTTGACGAATTGAACCGCTTGCAGCACACTTTTCATACAAATCGATACAAAGATTGGGGTTAAGGCCATGGACTATTTATCAATGTATTAGCTTTGTTATTTGTCTACATTAAAACTCAAAAAACAAGCAAATATATTAGTAATGTTGTCATGACTTATACATACTAGAAAGTTATAAAATTACTTATTAAACAAACCTTTATATTAAGTTCTTTCCACTCTTTGTCCGTCAATTTGAATGTATTTGTGTTACATTTGTAAATGTTTTTCGCTTTTCCTTTCAAAGATGCCTAAATATGATACTTTCCCTTATTGTAGTCAAATTTATTCTTCATTTGTTTTTAGGTCATTTATTCCATACATGTCCTCATAAGCTTGACCTACTTTTTCCAAGAGTCCATGTGTAGAGACTACCACCCTTAGGACCTAATATATTTATCTCATCGATACATGCTGCCAAGAAGAACTTCAATTCGTAAAATTAAGTTTTTCACTTGTGTCACCCATTCCTATAATGAACAATGTACCTTATATTACAACAAAGTCATATATACAACCTATTATTAATAAAGTACTTTTCTTCAATTGTAAGAGCATCAGGTGTCGAGTTTTCATGCCTCGCCGTGGGATGATGTGGCGCCTCGCCGTTCACCGCCGCCACACCGGGCGTTCTCGCCGCTGCTCGCCGTTGATAAGGAAATCGTGGGGACGACGAGGGAGTGGGCTGACACAAAAGCAGAAGATTTACCGTTTGAATATTCAATTTGTGTTTGTGTTTGTGTTTTTGTTTGTGTTTGTGTGTAGTATGTGTTTGTGTGTGTGTTTGTTGAAGAAGAAGACTTTTGTGGGGTTTTTTTTTTTAAGATAATGATATGTAAAGTTTTTATAATAAGGTGAAGGTGAAGTGTTATTGATTTCGAAAGGTTCGTAGAGGTACTGAGCTTCTCGTGGTTAAACATAAAAAACTGAAACTTGAAAGATTAACTAAAAACATGAAATACATAATAAGCTTAAACATTAAAACTACAGAGGGATCCCTAAAAACAACATAAAAACATGAAATACATAATAAAACTACTAAAAACTTAAAAAAACGAGTCATCCGAGTCCCAACCATCATCACTTGTTGGCGGAGAATAAAACTCCCCATTCATGTATCGACTCTCCATTATGTCGAAATAGTTGTCTTGGAGGTACTGAGCCTCCCGTGCTTCTTGCTCACGGCGAGCAGCCTCTTCACGTGCCTGCTCTTCCAGTATCTCCCTGACGTTTTCTTCATCTTGTTCCAGTTGCCGGAGGGAAGCCTCACTTAACCCGCTTGGTGGTTTAAAAATCCACCCGGACCTGCTCACAGTGGACTTGGAACAATTGGGAGGTATGGGATGTTTTCAAACCCCACCGGAAAGACATTTTACGGTGGTGTTGAGTAAACTTCAAACTTTGGCGAGTTGGAAAGTTGGTTTCCGCAAGTGATTTTGGGACGGAAAGTCGGTTTCCAAGAACTTCTCCGGGGGAATTCTTTGAGAAAAGTCTTTGCGAGACATTTTTTTTGTGTGTGTGAATTGTGTTATTTGTGTGTGAAACTAATACTGGTAGGATACTATATATAGAAAACTAAACCGTTTGAAATTGAATTTAAAATTTAAAATTTGAATTTGAATTACCCCTGCCCAACAGTACCCGGTTTTTGAATTTGAATTTAAAATTTGAATTTGAATTACCCCGCTCAACAGTAAACGGCTTTAAAATTTGAATTTGAATTTGAAAACCACCTTTATAAATAACATCTTATAACCACCATTTTTTTCACATCTACATCAATTCAAAAAAAAAACACACAAATGTCTCAAAATTTGAAGTGGAACAAGTCTGAAGAAATTTTGCTTATGCAAGTTTGATAGAAATTTCGCAAGCTATGGATATGCAAAATAACCGTTCAAAATATTTTTGGAACCACGTTATGCATATGTTCAATAATCGACAACCGATGACCATCGTACAAAAAATTCAATCACGGGTAAATGGACGAGGATTAACGTCGATTGTAAAAGGTTCAACGCAATTTACAAACAATTCAGGCGTCGAAGTGCTCAAAATGACCACACTCATCTCGAAAATGCAAAACTAAGCTTCCAGCAACAATTTGGTAGAAAAGAGTTCAAATATGTTCACGTTTGGAAGATTTTGAAAAATTTCCCAAATTGGGATGTTGAAGATTAAATCCAGTAGTATGTGTTGTTTTTTTAATCGTGTTGTTTTTTTTCCGTATCGTGTTGTTTTTTTATTATTGTGTTATGTATTGTATTTTTAATTTGAATGAAATGAATTTATTTAGTTTTTATTTGGAAATGAAAATTGAATAAAAAAAATAAAGTGGTAGTGGTGGGCCCCAAATGAAGAGGTTGAGGTTTGTTATGAGTGAGGAGGGGGTTTGTTGTGGAAAAATAGGATGCTGATGTGGCGCTGAGGTGGCACGACGATGAAGATACCCTTCGTTATGACACCTGATGCTCTAATACACATAGGGTCAAAGTAAATTCAAGAACAACTGCTAATCAAATTACAGTACACATGGAGTCAAAGAAAATTAAAGTACACCTTAAACAATCCAAACCACAACTATGATTAGTAGCAAAGTTCAGTGAAGAAAAGCTTAAAGAACACCTTAAAAATCACATTTTTCAAGTGTATAAATCAAAGTTCAGTGAAGAAAACACATCAAGACCTCCATTTGCTAGTAATCTCCTCAAACAAATTTCTAGTGAAGATTCCTCACTCCTTGACCACCTGTTCTCCGATCAGAAATCAAAGACGCGGTTTGGAATTGTGGAGGAGAAAAAGCTCATGTGCCGGATGGTTTCACCTATAAGTTTATAAAGTCTCATTGAGATATTCTTTGTTCTGATATCATAGGTTATGTCAAGAAATATGAGATGTCTTCTTTCATCCCAAGTGGTCACAACTTCTCATTCATTACGCTAATCTCTAAGGTGGATGACCCTCTTGTTATCGGCGATTTTAGACCAATTAGTCTAATTGGATGTCAATACAAAATTATTGCCAAGGTTCTTGTAAATCGGGTAGCAAAGGTAATTTCATCGTTTGTTAGAGAAACTCAAACGAATTTTAGCAAAGGACGTCAAATTTTAGACGACCCTCTCATGGTAGATACAATTATTTCATGGGAAAAAGTGTGACAACTGGCAATTTAGGGAGTATATTTTAGGTAACCGCATTACGTTAAACTAAACCGAGCTTTTGCCTTTATCACTATTTTTATCAACCATGACTTGATTTTATATCGTCTATTGGTTTTTATGGTTTATGTCATTATTTAACGAGTTATCGTGTGAGTTTTAACTTATTTTGGTAGGCACTATTCGATTAGGCACTAGAAAAGCCTAAAACGAGAAATAACATAACTTTTAGACCGTAACTCGAAAATTAGCAAATAAATAGTCAAAACTCGTGGAAAAACATAAATAACGATAATAGAAAGTCGAATGAACGTCGTGGGACACTCGGGGGACAATATATGAGCTCGGGAATGGGTAAATGGGACGTTTTACGAAAAATAACACCTTCGGTCCCTCCTCTTTACCCCTAGCCGGCGCCCCTCCCCTCCCCTCTCTTTATTTTCTAGTCCCTAAGTCCCAAGTATATATACCCCTCACCCTCTCTCATTTTCTACCTTTGTTTCTCTCACTAAAAACACACACAAACACACTTTCTCTCTCTACTCTCTCCCCTCCAAATTACATAAACCCTAACCCTAGAACACCACCACCGCCGCCACCTTCCGGCCAAAATCCGGCGAGTGGTACTACACCTCCACCACCATCTTGTAGATCTTTTCATCCTCTTTCTATCCATATATAATACTCTCACTAAAACCTTCATTAACACCTTAAAATCTTAAGATTAAGATTTGTACTTTTAGGGTTTTCATCAAATATTGTAGATCGGGCTTGAATAAGGTAAATGGAACATGGGTAACACTTGATTGAGCTTTAATAAGCCACATATGGCTTAAATATGGTTCGACCATATTGTAATTTTTAGGGCTTTTGATTTAAACGTGGGATTAAGTCTAATTAACACTTAAATAAACATGTAGCTAGTGTTTGGAAAGCATGTGGTGTATCATATTGTTAGGTCTTTCATAGCAAATCAACTCCTACAGGTCCACTATGATTTTATTGAATTTAAACCTATGAACTCACCAGCGTAATCTGACCTTTTAGCATGTTTTCTCAGGTATTTAAAGGATGTTTGGAATACGTGATCGGTGGAAGCTTGGCAAGAAGGCGGGGTTCAAGGATCATATTCGACTCTGATAAATTATGGGGACCTATTTTATTAAATCATGTTTTGGGCCTAATATTTATACTTTTGGATTAATGTTTTAAATATTTAAATTTGGGATTGGTTTTGAATGAAAATGACTATCTTGTTTGCTATACTTGTGTGAGATACCAATCCAATCGTAACGCCCGAAAACTTGATTAAGTCTTACTGCATCTTGAGATTTGGGGTGTTACAGATTGGTATCGAGCTCAAG
The DNA here is from genome assembly GCA_022545495.1 of Chrysanthemum lavandulifolium. Lineage (NCBI taxonomy): Eukaryota > Viridiplantae > Streptophyta > Magnoliopsida > Asterales > Asteraceae > Chrysanthemum > Chrysanthemum lavandulifolium. Next base: position 79,804,491 of record CM040240.1, read on the forward strand.
GTTATAGAGAACTAGGTATTTTAAAACCATAAACTATAACCACTTTTAAGAAAATTGATCCTCATTGACGACGCCCGCTTGCCAAGCTTCTTATTTGATTATGGTATGAATCTGCGATTTGACTTATGAGATGATATGTTTTGGGATATGATTATTGATTTTGGGTAAATGTGATGCGATTTTCGAGATATTACAGAATTGATTTGAATTATCGGTATGTTATGATTTGGAGATTTTGAACTCGATTGATTTGATATGGGATTATGTGATAGAACTGAACTTACATATTTTATTTAAAGGCATATTTTGAGTAATGCGGTACCTCTACTTTTAAAAAATTTATTATGTGATACATGTTTTGGTTGAGATGATGCGCTTATTAAAACTAGTTGTTTTCAAAACACTTATACCTACCCTATGCCATTGTCATAGACTATTGATAACGCTACACGCGTCGTTCGGGGTCAAGGAAACTTCCTTTTCTTCGAGCAAGTTTTATAACACCCTAGCGGTGAACCTAATCGTTGTAGTGTAGTAATTAGGGTAAGCCACGGTATTGATATCGCTTCTCTGGGGAATAGGAATGCTAGTGAGAAGTTACTACGCTAAGGTTGAGGTTGAGGAAGATTATTTTTTATTTTTATATTTTATGAAATTGAAAGGTACTAATCTCGGTATTGGATTTGGGGGTTGGTTGATGAGTGTCTAAATACTCATCATTTTGTACAATCTAAACTGCAAAATCATCCGAAAACACTCGAAATGCATCAAAATGATGAAAATATCACAAATCGTTGTTTTATGTGTTTTAAATGCAAAATATCAAAATCGGATGAAAACGATCAAGTTTGCAAAATTGGCGCTTTAGTCCCCAAGTTTCAAAAGTTGTTAAAAATAGTCACCGGTTTATCAAAATCAAGAAAAATATCATTCAAGGTCCCTGAAATATTCTAAGTTGTCAAAAATGGTCCTTGAATGATTCTTTGGTCAAATGGCAGAAAAGGTCCTTAAAGTTTGAAAAATTGCAAAAATAGTCCTTGGATTTATAAAAATGGAATTTTATGCAAAAAAGGTCCTTGTACTATCAAAGTTTGTCAAGTTTGGTCCTTGTGATAAGTTTGGAAAAGGGGCAGGTTTGGTCCCTTAACTTTGGCCGAATTACATTTTTGGTCCTTGTAATACTACTAAACCGAACCGGACCCTTGTTATTATCTCAACCCAAAACCAACACAACCCAAGTCCAATAACCAGCTGGCCCATATCCAAGCCCAAACCATTTTTGAACCTTGACCCCTCCATGCTTGAACCTTGAGCCACCCACGTTATTATACTCGGTCAAACGAAGTCAAAACCGCCATCAGGCATCCTTTACCTCTTTGTCGCGCCAAAAACCCGGATACCACCATGGTTTCCTTGATTTACTCTATCCACCCTCACCACTTGTTTAACCACCCCTCCACTTTCACTAACACCCAAAGATCTTTAATTGCTTCAAACCACTCCATTAATGCTCAAACACGCTTAAGAGACTTTTACGCCAAAATGACACTTAGACGATTATGATGATTTTGTCCAATCCAATGGCTCAGATGAGGTGGGAAAGTTTCAGAGGTCAACAAGGAGTCTCAAAAGTCATTATAAAGAGAAGAGGAAGCAATGTGGATATCCATCTAGTGTAATTTTTATTTATGCATGTCGTTTTAGTCTAATTTTAAATTCCAGTGTATCTTTAATCTTTAAACTTTGTATTTCAAGTATCCTGTAAAATAAAGCTTTTGTGATAATCAATTTCAAAGTTTAAGTCCTATTTCGGTTTATGCAAATTTTCCTTATTCAAAAATTTCATGAATGGTTGAATGTTGTTAAGCGATTGTTAATATGGACTCATAAGCAAACATAAGCTCCTAGATAGCTTTATAAAGCTATTAGATACTTTAAAATCGCTTTAGTATAAAAAGCAAAATCACAAAAATACAAATAAATAGTTGAAAATTCAAAATCACAAGAAATGGTGATCAAAGTTTGAGCAGGTGAATTTTGGATGGCCTTGGGTTAGTGGCTTAGTGGTAAGCCTATAGGAGTGGTCTTGTGATCTTGGTTCGTGATTTCGCTTGGATAGCCACTTGTAAGCATTTTGATCATTTTGGCATTTCATTGCTTGAATTGTTAAATAGCTTGAATTTCTGTTTCTTCATGTTTATTAGTTGTAGTTAAGTAAAGTTAAAGATTAAAAGCAGTTGGTTGTTCTTTTTAATTCATAGTTGCTAAAAATTTGATTTTGTGATGCTAAATTAGCTTAAGTTTAATTTCTTGGTTTTATGTTGTTAAGGTTGTTGTTCTGTGTTTCTTTAATCTTATTTAAGGATAATATAAGGTCTCTAATTACTTGCATGGTCTGAATTTGTGTTTTGCTTTGAAAATCACCAAATAAGTCATATAAAGGTTTGTTTGGATTTGTGAAGTTAAACTGTGTTAGAGGTTGTTTGAGTTGTTGTTTGTGTTTGTTTCCTGTCACACTTGGTCATAATAGTTCATTGCAATCAAGAAAATCAATCTTCATTAGTGTAAAAGTCAAAATTCCTTTTGATCAAATCTTGTGTGTTCACTGTTGGATTTTAATGATCTATGATCATGATTTTGTGTTCATAAGTTGTTATCATTGATCAAATCAGTCTTAATCTACCTTAAAACAACATAATCAGTGCTTAAAATCAATCCAAAGTTCACTTAAGTAAACTTATTTGTTTTTCTCAAAAAGTTAAATTTCGGTTGGGTGGTTTTGAATAAAATAGAGAATTTTAGTGTGTGTTTAATATTGAGATTTAGCTTATAAGCTTTTGGGATATTAAATTTTAGTCGCTAAACTTAATTAGAAAAATACTAGTTCACTTTTAATCACTTATTTAGTGCTTATTTACTAGCTTCTTTTGAGCACCTTGTGCGAAAAGAGCCTGTGCACCGCCACAAGCTCAATCACAAGCTCCTCTGAGCTTATTAGTTGGTCAAATCTGTGTAACTTGGTTCTTTGAAAGCTTTCCTAGTCGACTTGAGGTCCCAAGCTTAGTCTTCCATTTTCTAGCTTGTTTGGTAGAGTGCAAGTGACTTAAACCTTGTCCCATTTCTGTTTTTTAACTAATAGAAGCCAAGTGCTTATTTGCTTATCAATAGCTTTTCAGTATGTATTTTTGTGTTTTCTAGCTTCATTTGAGTTTCTCTAGCTTGTTTGCATCTTATTTTAGCTTTTGTTTCAGCTTGTGAGCTTGTTTGAGCTTATATCTTCAAAATAAGCTCAAAAGTCCACTGTTAGCTCATAAGCTCACTCAAACGACTTATTTTCGCTTGTAAAATTTTTGTCTTTGTAAAGTTTCTTATTTTAAGTAGTTAAGTAGTTTTCAAAAGAAAAACCGGAAAAACATCATTTTTAAAATAGTGATAGCATTTATTTAATAGAATTAAGCTTTTGATTTTTCTTTTAGCTTATTATTAAGCAAATCTAGTTTTATATTTTTCTTAGTTTTCTGTCACCTTAAGTTATTTTTAGAAAAATTTTCATATTTTCTCTATCTGCTTAGTATTTATTAGAATTTTAATAGTTAAAAGTATTAAATAATTAGTAATAAATAATTAAAAACATAAAAATATCTTTTCAGTTTTAAAATTAGTTTTATCATATTTTAGATTTTTCTAAATCATAATTTTATTTTTCCAGGTTTATTTTATATTTTCTTGTATTTAAGTGTATTTTAAATAATAATTAATTAGTAATAAATATATAAAAAGTGTAAAAAATATATTTTTAGTTTTAAAATTAGTTTTATCATATTTTAGATTTTTCTAAATCATAAATTTATTTTTCTAGCCTTATTTCATATTTTATTATATTTTAGAGTATTATTAAATAGTTATAAATAGTTTTTAATTAATAATAATTAGATAAATAGTTATAAAAATAATTTTCCTTTTTTAATAATTTTCTTTTATTTTTAGGATTCCAAAATGTCATTTTCATATTTTAGGTCTTTTATTTCTTAGATCTCATTTTTACTTTTGTACGTTTACGTAGTTTTTAAACGCACGTATTTACGTTGTTTTATCGATTGTTGTGCTTTCCAATTCTGTTTCCAAAATACATTCCAATCAATCGGTGAGTGTAATTTCAATCCAAATCTTTATTGATCACTATCCTTAGTGATCATTCTATCATCGATCAAGTTTTAAAACACCATTGAGTCTCAGTGGGACTTAACGACCGGAATTCATTATATTCTCCCGATCTTCATTGCATTTGGTTCCGTGTGTTTTAAGTTTGTTACGGTTGGCCATTCACAAGTGGTCGACTTGTGTGATTAAACTTGATGGTTTGGACCGAATCAAATTTTAGGCCATTGCCGGGAGGCTTTAGCGTGTGTTAAACCTTTTTCGCACCCATTCTTGCACATATACCATCCTTTGTATAAAGTTTTTGTAAAGTTATCAAAATCTCAAAAGTTCATTAGCACTTTTCCTAAAGTGTTAACAACACCAAAAAAAATATAAAACAACAAAACAATCGTAACGCTTTTCTAGCTTGTGTTTCTTTTAAGGTGATTCTTAAAGAGATACAATTTGGTTAAGCGAGACGATACCAAAATATTGTCCAAAAGTTTTTAAACCCGTTGCACAAATCTATACCTCGTCTTTTCGGTGGTACTTAATATATACATAAAATCAACCACATAAATCAAGGCAAGACACCTACTAACTGGGGTGTGACCATAATAAGTTCCCGAACAATGATTTAAAACTTGCCTTTGTGTCCTTGTGATTTGGTGTACCTTTTTCAAAGAAGCCATTTCATTTGTGATTATTGGTTAAGTTCACTTGTCGTTTTGCCTCGCATTTGTTTTGAAAATTGATTTTATACTTAGTGCATGCGCACTCGTTCTTCCGCCTACAAGTCCACTTTCGAGCTTGCAAATATTCCTCGTAGACATAGAGGACGCTCGCTCCTTCACCGTGGATCGAGGAACGTCTACCACCACCACCCCCGTCGTAATGGTAGAAGATAAGCCCATGAATGAGCTTCTCCAAGCACCCATCGAGGTTACGGAGATGCCGTTGTTGTCCCGACCATTGTGGTCGATACCTTTGAGCTCAAACCGGGTTGCTTAACGGTAACCCAAAGCCAATTCTATGGTTTTGGCGGGATGATCCTCATGCACACATTCGATGGTTTAACAAGATTGCATCTACCATCAAGTACAAGAATGTCCCACATGAAGCTATCAAGCTTCTTCCGCTCCCATTTTCTGTAGAGACAAGCCGGGAATTGGCTTGAGAAACAACCCCTCGCTCTATTGAGACATGGGAAGATCTAGTCACCAAGTTCGTTAACGAGTTCTATCCTCCATCCCGAACTACAAGTCTTAAGAATGAGATAATGAAATTTTCTCGAGATTTGATGAATCATTCGGGAGGCATGGGATCGTTACAAAGAGTTGCTTCATGAGTGTCCGCATCATGGTTTTACCGAATTAATGCAAATGGATACTTTCTACAATGGTTTGAACCGCACCAATCAAGACTCTTTAAATGCCTCCGCTGGAGGTAATTTCTGAGCAAGACCACCAAAGAAGCCTTGCAAATCATTGAGAACAAGTCTCGTGTCCGCCCTTTCCGAGCAAAGACATATCGGTCTCATGTTTGGACCTTCTTCTTCATCTCTGTGAGTACATCTAGCACCGATGCTAAGATTGACAAACTCACAAATATTGTTCGAGCTTTGGTTCTTGCTAACCAAAGAAAGTCACTTTCACACGACACCAACACATGGTAAAGTGAAGAAAGTCGAGAGTTGTGTTACTTGTGGTGGCCCTCATGCATACTACAATCTGTCGCCACCGATGGTAGTCCGTTTGAAGCCAATGCTCTAGCCGGTACTTCACATCGGGGAGGTTATCAATACCGTCCTCAAAATGAACCACACTATCGTGCTAACACTAATCAGCACCACCGGTTTTAACGAAATCATAACATGCAAACCGAATCGAAACCAACCGAGAATGAACCAAGGTTATCAAAACCAAGGTAATTTCTATCCCGGACCAAATCAAGGTTTCCAACATCAAGGAACCTTAATCAAAACAATTTCAATCGAGGGAATCAATTTCATGGGAATATGAATCCTAATCAAGGAATTTTGGCTATAATCGTAACATACGGCCTCAAAATGTCCTCCACCTCCACCTCCTCCTCGTATCAACATCCGATGAGCTTTTAAAGCAATTCATGAAGTCTCAAGAGGAGACAAACAGGTTGTTGGTCACGATCATTGAATTAAAGAAGTCTTTAAATGATCAACCCTCGGGCTCGGAAAAACTTCCGAGCAACACGATCGCTAACCCGAGGGGCGATGCAAAGCGATCACGACCGTAAGTGGTGTTTCATATGATGGACCCGCTATTCCTACTACCTCTTATTCTTCTCTCCCTAAGGTAGTAGAAAGTGAACCTAAGACACACAATGGACCCACGACTCCAATGCCTCCTCCACTAGGAGCAATGAGTCAAGTTACCAAGGATACAACGGACAAGGTGCATTTTCAAGCCCACGGCACCGCGACACGTCCCACCTTCTAGTCCAACCTCAAGTTGTCCGAAACCCAAGTCAAATCCAGAGTTGTTTTGAACCTCCAGAGCTCCGTTGAGAAACAATCCAAATCTTCTATTCCTTACCCATCACGTTTGAATGAGCAAAGCTCATGAGAAATCCACCATCAAATGGACAAATTTTTCAAATTTTCCAAGAATTACATTTTGACATAAGCTTTATGGATGCTATCATGCCGATGCCCAAGTTTGCATCAACTCTCGGACACATGTTAAGCAACAAGGAAAAGTCGTTTGAAATGGCTAAACTCCTCTCAACGAGAACCGCTCGCTAGCTATCTTGAAGAAGCTTCTGAGAAACTTGGAGATCCCGGAAAATTTCTCTTACCTTGTGTATTTCGTGAATGGTTGAATGCTTTGCCCTAGCGAGATCTTGGTGCAAGCATCAATCGATGCCTTATTCGAGATGGAAGAAACTTTCTCCTAGAATCGACTCTACATGCATGACTCTTGAGCTTGCGGATCGTACAATATCCGTCCTCTTGGCATTGCCGAGGACGTATTTGTGAAAGTAGGAAAGTTCCATTTTCCACCGACTTTGTGGTTGTTGATTTCGATGTCGATCATCGGGTTCCTCTCATTGTTGGACGAGGATTCACGAGAACGGGCCGTGCTCTCATTGATGTATTTGAGCAAGAAATCACATTACGTGTTGGTAATGAAGTCATCACATTTAACCTTGATCAAACTTCGAGGTACTCCGCAAACTATGATTCCGAGTCGGTTAACCGAATAGATATCATTGATGTTGCTCAAGAGTACTCTCAGAAGTTCTTGGTTATTCTCATAATTCGTGAGTGGGGATCCCACCACATCTTCTCAACCTATCATAGCCAATTCTACTCCTTCTCTCACTCCGCTTTGAAGCGACTTCATCTTGGAAGAGATTGAAGCATACTTGGCTAGTGATTCTTCCATGGGAAATTGATCACGCTCCAATTGATATTGAGGGGACATACTTCTCATTGAGAAGTTGCTTAATGATGATCCATCATCAACCCTCACACTAGTGATTCAATTCGATGAGATTAATCGGAGGGATATTCTTCTTAAAAGTTGTTAAATCAGACACTTCTCCTCCTCTCCCTCCCGTCAAGCTTCGAGCAGGAAGTCAAGTCGGTTGAGAAAACTCAAGAATTTCTTGAAGTCGAACTTAAGGACTTACCGCCTCATCTCGAGTATGCATTTCTTGAGGGTGATGATAAATTACCCGTCATTATTGCTAGAGATTTGAGTAAAGATGAAAAAGTCGCTCTCATAAAGATCTTGAAGTCACACAAGCAAGCAATTGCTTGGAAACTCTCCGACATTAAGGGTATCAACCACAATTTTGTACTCACAAAATCTTGATGGAGGATGACTTCAAGCCAATAGCTTCAACATCGAGAAGAGTAAATCCAAAATCCATGATGTTATCAAACGAGAGGTTATCAAACTTCTTGATGCGTGATTGATTTACCCGATCTCGTATAGTCCTCGGGTTAGCCCAATTCATCGTATTCCTAAAAGGGTGGCATAATCATTGTCACAAATGAAGATAACGAGTTAATTCCAACTCGATTGGTGACGGGATGGCGTGTGTGTATTGACTATCGCAAGTTGAATGACGCCACCAGAAAGACCATTTTCCTCACCCTTCATGGACCAAATGCTTGAGAGATTAGCGGGGAATGAATACTATTGTTTCCTTGATGGTTTCTCGGGTTACTTTAGATTCCCATTGATCCACGGGATCAAGAGAAGACCACATTCACCGCCCATACGGAACTTTTGCCTACAAACGTATGCCTTTTGGCTTATGCAATGCTCCCGCACGCTCCAACGATGTATGATGGCCATATTCCACGACATGATCGGGAAACAATGGAGTGTTTATGGATGACTTCTCGGTCATTGGGGACTCGTTTAAATATGTCTCTCCCATTTAGAAAAATGCTTCAAAGGTGTGAAGACACCAATCTTTGTCTAAATTGGGAGAAGAGTCACTTTATGGTCAAAGAAGGCATAGTCCTTGCCATAAGATTTCCAAAATGGGATTGAGGTAGATAGAGCAAAAGTCGATGTTATTGCTAATTACCTCATCCTACTACCGTCAAAGGTATTAGGAGTTTTTAGGTCATGCCGGTTTCTATCGTAGATTCATACAAGATTTTTCTAAAATCGCCCGACCTATGACTCATCTTCTTGAAAAAATGCTCCTTTTATCTTCTCACCGAGTGCATCATAGCTTTTGAAACATTAAAGAAAAAGCTTCACACCCATTCTCGCTGTTCCGATCGATTTACCTTTTGAGCTCATGTGCGATGCAAGTGATTTTGCTATCGGTGCGGTCTTAGGGCAACGCAGAACAAGCATTTTCACCCTATCCACTACGCGAGTAAGACTATGATCAAGCTCAAACTCATTACACCACCACGTAAAAATAATTACTAGTCGTGGTGTATGCGTTTGAGAAGTTTCGCCGTACTTAATCTTGACCAAATGCATGGTGTATACGGATCACTCGGCTCTCAAATATCTCTTTGCAAAACAAGATGCAAAGCCGAGATTGCTCGCTGGATTCTCCTCCCGCAAGAATTTGATATCATCATACGTGATAAAAAGGAGTGAGAATCTAGTCACGATCATCTGTCCTGCCTAGAAAACCCTCACCAAGATGTTTTCGAGAAAAAGGAAATAAATGAAAATTTCCTCTCGAGACACTCAATGCGGTTTCTTTTAGTGGAACTCTTCTACCCCATGGTTTGTTGACCGCAAATTACCATGCGGGTAACTTCATAGTGAAAGGGATGTCAACCCAATAGAAGAACAAATTCTTCAAAGATGTTAAACATTACTCCTGGGATGACCCCTACTTATTCAAAATCTGTGCGGATCAAGTCATCCGATGGTGTGTTTATGGACAAGAAGCTCTTGACATTCTCAAAGCTTGCCATGCTGGAACCACAGGGGGCCATCATAGTCCAAACTACACCGCCAAAAAGGTGTTTGATTCAGGATTTTATTGGCCCACTATCTATAAGGATGCCCACGATTTTGTCAAAGCTTGTGACGCTTGTCAACGTCACGGAAATATCTCTCAAAGAAATGAAATGCCGCAAAATGCCATTCAAGTTTGTGAGATCTTTGACATATGGGGTATTGACTTTATGGGGCCATTTCCATCTTCTAGAGGAAACAAATACATACTCGTGGCTGTTGACTATCTGTCAAAATGGGTTGAAGCAAAAGCTTTACCTACCAATGATGCCCGAGTTGTTGTGAAGTTTTAAAATCTCTTTTGCTAGGTTTGGAACTCCGAGAGCTATAATCGGTGATCGTGGTACACATTTCGCAATGACCAATTTGATCGTGTCATGCAAAAGTATGGTGTTACCCACCGCCTCTCATCGCATACCACCCCAAACAAGTGGGCGTGGAAGTTTCCAACCGTGGTATTAAAAGAATTCTTGAAAGGACAAGATGGCGAAAATCGTGCATCCTGGTCGGATAAAATGGATGACGACTGGGCCTTCCGTATAGCTTACAAAACACCCATCGGTGTACTCCATACAAGCTAGTGTACGGAAAGGCATGTCATCTTCCGATTGAGCTTGAGCACAAGGCATACCGGGCCTTAAAACATGCAAACTTCGATATTCAGACAACGGTGATCACGTAAAAGTTCAAATGAATGAATTAAATGAACTCCGTGATCAAGCATACGAGAACTCTTTGATCTACAAACAAAAGATAAAGAAGATTCATGACTCTAAAATCAAGAACCGCTTTTCAACGTTGGTGATCGAGTCCTTCTTTTCAATTCAAGATTGAAGATTTTCTCGAAAGCTCAAGTCCCGTTGGTCCGGTCCATTCACCATTGCTAAGGTTTATCCTTATGGTACCATTGAGTTATCTCACCGATGGTCCAAATTTTAAAGTGAATGGTCATCGATTAAAGCACTACTTTGGAGAGGACATTCCTCCGTGGTTGTCCGGATTTACAAACTTTCCCATGAACCAATGAATGCGGGATCGAGTCAAGCTAGTGACTCGGGAATCAAAAGCAATAGCACACACCATATGGGTTTTCACCCATATTTCGCTTTCTTTCTCTCGTTCTACCACCCTAGTGTGGGGAGTTGCCCCGCTATTGTATATAAATCTTTTCTAAAAAAAAAAAAAATCTTTCAAATAATGGCCGTAGTATTTCCTTTTACGTTTTTTGTTTCGGCATAACTGCTGTACTTTGAATATTGAGGGCAATATTCATTTCTTAGTGTGGGGGATTCTCACGAATTTTATCACGTAATTATCCACCCAATTCCCGTTTTGGCCAAAAGTTTTTTGGAGTAAGTGTTTTCACTTACTCAAAGAATGGTAATCATCCGCCATGTCTAAAAACAAAAGGATTGGCTAATCCAGAGAAAATGGCTCTTGGTAAAGATTTCTCAAACCGCTTATGGCTTGCAATTTGCCCAAAATTGTATGGTATTCAACTCACCATATCCTAAAAAGTGAAGAGTTGGCTAGCCCGCAAGTTTATGGCTTGTGGTAAAGGCAATGGAAAACCATAATTGGTAATCACCACCAAAGATAATACCGATAATTTATCTAAGAGTTGGCTAGTTCGAGCAAACGGCTTCGGTAAAGACAAATCAAATCCGTTTACAACTTATGATTTGCTCAAAATCATTTGGTTATCATTGTACAAAGGTTCTTACTTGAACCAAAACAACTGGCTACTCCGTAAGTGATGGCTTTTGGTAAAGAGTTTTAAAATCCATTAAAGTTCTAAAACATTGCTAGGTACTAGCAATATCTTAGTGTGGGGATTGATGAGTGTCTAAATACTCATCATTTTTGTACAATCTAAACTCGCAAAATCATCCGAAAACACTCGAAATGCATCAAAATGATGAAAATATCACAAATCGTTGTTTTATGTGTTTTAAATGCAAAAATATCAAAGTCGATGAAAACGTATCAAGTTTGCAAAATTGGCGCTTTAGTCCCCAAGTTTCAAAAGTTGTCAAAACAATCCTCGGTTTATCAAAATCAAGAAAATATCATTCAAGGTCCCTGAAATATTCTAAGTTGTCAAAAATGGTCCTTGAATGATTCTTTGGTCAAATGGCAGAAAAGGTCCTTAAAGTTTGAAAAATTGCAAAAATAGTCCTTGGATTTATAAAAATGGAATTTTATGCAAAAGAGGTCCTTGTACTATCAAAGTTTGTCAAGTTTGGTCCTTGTGATAAGTTTGGAAAAGGGGCAGGTTTGGTCCCTTAACTTTGGCCGAATTACATTTTTGGTCCTTGTGATACTACTAAACCAAACCGGACCCTTGTTATTATCTCAACCCAAAACCAACACAACCCAAGTCCAATAACCAGCTGGCCCATATCCAAGCCCAAACCCTTTTTGAACCTTGACCCTTGACCCCTCCATGCTTGAACCTTGAGCCACCCACGTTATTATACTCGGTCAAACGAAGTCAAAACCGGCTACTGTGCATCCCTTACCTCTTTGTCGCTACCAAAACCCGAGATACCACCATGGTTTCCTTGATTCACTCTATCCACCCTCACCACTTGTTTAACCACCCTCCACCTTCACTAACACCCAAAGATCTTTAATTGCTTCAAACCACTCCATTAATGCTCAAACACGCTTAAGAGACTTTTGGCGCCAAAATGACACTTGACGATTATGATAATTTTGTCCAATCCAATGGCTCGATGAGGTGGGAAAGTTTCGAGAGGTCAACAAGGAGTCTCAAAAGTCATTATAAAGAGAAGAGGAAGCAATGTGGATATCCATCTAGTGTAATTTTATTTATGCATGTCGTTTAGTCTAATTTTAAATTCGAAGGTATCTTTAATCTTTTAAACTTTTTATTTCAAGTATCCTGTAAAATAAAGCTTTTGTGATAATCAATTTCAAATTTTAAGTCCTATTTCAGTTTATGCAAATTTTCCTTATTCAAAAATTTCATGAATGGTTGAATGTTGTTAAGCAGCTTGTTAATATGGACTCATAAGCAAACATAAGCTCTAGATAGCTTTATAAAGCTATTAGATACTTTAAAAATCGCTTTAGTATAAAAGCAAAAATCACCAAAAATACAAATAAATAGTTGAAAATTCAAAAATCACAAGAAATGGTGATCAAAGCTGGAGCAGGGTGAATTTTGGATGGCCTTGGGTTAGTGGCTTAGTGGTAAGCCTATAGGAGTGGTCTTGTGATCTTGGTTCTGTGATTTCAGTTGGATAGCCACTTGTAAGCATTTTGATCATTTTGGCATTTCACTGTTTGAATTGTTAAATAGCTTGAATTTCTTTCTTCATGTTTATTAGTTGTAGTTAAGTAAAGTTAAAGATTAAAAACAGTTGGTTGTTCTTTTTAATTCATAGTTGCTAAAAAATTTGATTTTGACATTTAAATTAGCTTAAGTTTAATTTCTTGGTTTTATGTTGTTAAGGTTGTTGTTCTGTTTCTTTAATCTTATTTAAGGATAATATAAGGTCTCTAATTACTTGCATGGTCTCAATTTGTGTTTTGCTTTGAAAATCACCAAATAAGTCATATAAAGGTTTGTTTGGATTTGTGAAGTTAAACCGTGTTAGAGGTTGTTTGAGTTGTTGTTTCGCTTGTTTCTGTCACACTTGGTCATAATAGTTCATTGCAATCAAGAAAATCAATCTTCATTAGTGTAAAAGTCAAAATTCCTTTTGATCAAATCTTGTGTGTTCATTGTTGGATTTTAATGATCTATGATCATGATTTTGTGTTCATAAGTTGTTATCATTGATCAAATCGGTCTTAATCTACCTTAAAACAACATAATCGAGCTTAAAATCAATCCAAAGTTCACTTAAGTAAACTCATTTGTTTTTCTCAAAAAGTCAAATTTCATTGGGTCGTTTTGAATAAAATAGAGAATTTTAGTGTGTGTTTAATATTGAGATTTAGCTTATAAGCTTTTGGGATATTAAATTTTAGTCGCTAAACTTAATTAGAAAATACTAGTTCACTTTTAATCAACTTATTTAGTGCTTATTTACTAGCTTCTTTTGAGCACCTTGTCTAAAAGTGCCTGCACCAGCTTTACAAGTTTCAATCACAAGCTCCTCAGAGCTTATTAGTTGGTCAAATCCCATGTAACTTGGTTCTTTGAAAGCTTTCCTAGTGACTTGAGGTCCCAAGCTTAGTCTTCCATTTTCTAGCTTGTTTGGTAGGTTGCAAGAGACTTATACCTTGTCCCATTTTGTTTTTTAACTAATAGAAGCCAAGTGCTTATTTGCTTATCAATAGCTTTTCAAGATGTATTTTTGTGTTTTCTAGCTTCATTTGAGTTTCTCTAGCTTGTTTGCATCTTATTTTAGCTTTTGTTTCAGCTTGTGAGCTTGTTTGAGCTTATATCTTCAAAATAAGCTCATAAGTCCACTGTTAGCTCATTAGCTCACTCAAACGGCTTATTTTCAGTTTGTAAAATTTTTGTCTTTGTAAAAGTTTCTTATTTTAAGTAGTTAAGTAGTTTTCAAAAAGAAAAACCAGAAAAACATCATTTTTTAAAATAATGATAGCATTTATTTAATAGAATTAAGCTTTTTGATTTTTATTTTTAGCTTATTATTAAGCAAATCTAGTTTTTATATTTTTCTTAGTTTTCTGTCACCTTAATTTATTTTTAGAAAAATTTTCATATTTTTCTCTATCTGTTTAGTATTTATTAGAATTTTTAATAGTTAAAAGTATTAAATAATTAATAATAAATAATTAAAAAACATAAAAAATATATTTTCAGTTTTAAAATTAGTTTTATCATATTTTAGATTTTTCTAAATCATAATTTTATTTTTCCAGGTTTATTTTATATTTTCTTGTATTTAAGTGTATTTTAAATAATAATTAATTAGTAATAAATATATAAAAGTGTAAAAATATATTTTTAGTTTTAAAATTAGTTTTATCATATTTTAGATTTTTCTAAATTATAATTTTATTTTTCTAGCCTTATTTCATATTTTATTATATTTTAGAGTATTATTAAATAGTTAGAAATAGTTTTAATTAATAATAATTAGATAAATAGTTATAAAATAATTTTCCTTTTTAATAATTTTCTTTTATTTTTAGGATTACAAAATGTCATTTTCATATTTTTAGGTCTTTTATTTCTTAGATCTCATTTTACTTTTGTATGTTTACGTAGTTTTTAAACGTACGTATTTACGCTTGTTTTATCTCGATTGTTGTGCTTTCCAATTCGCTTCCAAAATACATTCCAATCAATCAAGAGTGTAATTTCCAATCCAAATCTTTCTCGATCACTATCCTTAGTGATCATTCTATCATCGATCAAGTTTTAAAACACCATTGAGTCTCCGTGGGACTTAACGACCCGGAATTCATTATATTCTCCCGATCTTCATTGCATTTGGTTCCATGTTTGTTTTAAGTTTGTTACGGTTGGCCATTCACAAGTGGTCACTTGTGTGATTAAACTTGACGGTTTGGACCGAATCATTGGTATTTCTACCGATTACTCTACTATTATCTAATTATCTAAACTAAGGTTGTGGGAGTCTATGTCTAATTAATGTGTACTCATATGA
Source organism: Chrysanthemum lavandulifolium (assembly GCA_022545495.1). Lineage (NCBI taxonomy): Eukaryota > Viridiplantae > Streptophyta > Magnoliopsida > Asterales > Asteraceae > Chrysanthemum > Chrysanthemum lavandulifolium. The sequence goes on from CM040240.1 coordinate 79,819,735, forward strand.
TAGTTTAAAGATGTGTTTACTTAGGTTTTACTACTCTTAATTATCTCCTACCGATGGTTGAGTTGTCACGTCCTTATTCCTAATTGCGTTGTGTGTCTAAAGTTGTAGGGTATGCGTTTCTCCCAACTCTTTGAACTTACCAAAGGGTCTCGCCTACAAAACCCACTAGGGATGATAAAATCTTACTCTAAGGCACTCTTTGGATGGTTTAGCCTACAACTACTCGGTAATCATATTCTAAGGTTCACAGATGAATCAAGCATTAAGTACACAACGAATGACCTATCGCATTACTAGATCATTAGTCAACTAAGATAAGAAACAACCAATCAATATTCAATAATTAAGTTTCATATTCCTAAGCAAACACACAAATAAATTAGCTTGGACATGGAGAACATGCAAGCATACACACAAATAATCAAAGACATAATTGAATTGATGAAGTAAATACTTATCTTGATGTAAAATAGGGTTTAGAACCCTAAAATCTTGTATAAGATACCCTTGGTTCGGTTTTAGGTTTTACCCAAAAGACTCTCTAAAACCGAAAATTCGGATTCTATATATAAGATTACATATGCGACGGCCACCTTATGTTTCGTGGCCCGGCCGTGTCGCCGTCCATTAGGTTTCGTCTTGGCCACGTTAACCTTGCGACGGCGTCACCTTATGCCCGCGACGCCGCCCTCTTCGACTTCGGCGCCGTCTGGGTCACATCTAGGCCGTCCGAGTTGCGACGGTCTACTCCTTTAAAGCCCGACGCCGTCTCTTGAAAATACGAGTTTTGTCTTCGACCGTCACAAAATCCTCTGACGGCGTCGTAGCTTACAGCGATGGCGCCACCTATTTTCGCACTTTGAGTGTCTCGATTCGACTTTGGCCATTTTCTTCGTATATCGCGCCTTTTCGTCCAAATAAGTGCCATTCCAGATTTTGCCTTCAAGAGACCTAAAAAGTGAAAAGGAACGATATTAAGCAATAACGGATACAAAAGTGATCAAATAAGGGCTAAACGACCCTCAAATGGTACCTTTTAAAACCTTATCAAATATCCCTACACTTGGTATTTGCTTGTCCTCAAGCAAATGTGCTTTTAGCCAATTAATTTATAAGTTAGGGGTCATGAAGCATTAATTCAAAACGGTCCACAACACATATAAGCCCATAAAAGTCATAACAATCACGGAATTACATACTAGCACCTCACATGGGGTGTTTGGATACTCACATCTCTCTCGGGTGTATATATGAAATATAACAAATAGGAAATGGAAGATAAACACTCATTAACCGGTCCTAGTACATAGATTACCATAGGCTTGAGAATAGATCAATCCTCCATCGCTTTGGCGTAAGCACCTAGGAAAGACTATCAAAGAGGTCTTTTAAAGGGTTGTAATGTTAGGCTTACGGTAGGGAAATAAAGGGTTTGGTGGGATAGGCTCTTTAGTGGTGGCAAGTAAAAAATCTCTATGTTACAAGCATACGAAGAATGGCGTTGCTAAGCCAAGACTCGACACTCTAAACTCTAGCAAACCGAAACAAACAAACATAAATTTAAAGGATAGATGTAGGATGGTAGCCCGTATGTTTTTTTTTTTTTTTTATTTATTTTTTTTTTTCATACACTTTTACTCTACCATCCTCTACGGTAACATCAAAATGATAGGGTTTATAGACACATCCCTACACTTGAGTTTTTTATTATTCTAACACTAATTTGACCCGAATTGAAAAGATCAAAACACTTGGGGTACATTATTATGCAAACAAAGGAATTTGAATTTAACGTTCCCTTCCGTCATTTCATAAACTTTAACTTTTCCCATGAATCCCAATCGTCCCAAAATCGATACAAGGGATATGACTCGACTTAGCAACTCATGCAAGCAACCGATAATTGAACTAAGGGTTTAGGGTGATAATAAACATTTGCACTAAAAGTGAGTGCATAAGGGGTAGGCTAAGGCGATTTGGGTGTATATTTGGGGTGGGGTGTAAACAATGCTCTTCATTGATATTCGAAAACCGAAACATCACGAGAACCGCGAAAAGGATAGGCTCGAGGGTTAACTAGGGGTATCGTGTACTAAAGATGAGTACAACGCAAAGGGTGTGGGGAATTACTCAACCGATGTGGAAGAAGTAATTATATTACGGTATCAAACAAGGGTTTATCCTAATGCCTCTTATCATTTAGTTATTCCTAACTACACAAGTGTAGCCTCACTTGCGATCTCGGAATGCATCACAAAACAAGTTCTAGAATCTAATATCTGCGGTCCACACTCTAAGCATTAAAGATGAATGCTTTTAATTCCTACTAATCTAAGGGCGATCCTCACATTTTGGGTGGAATTTAGGTGGTAAAGGGTTTTTGTGCTAGTCATGCAACTTCCTATCCGTGAGACGCTTTTGTTAAGACTAATGGCCCACTCCTATATGTTATGAAAAATTTCAAATTTGGTGCCAAAATTACCCTAACCGACATTTTCTCATGGTTTATTACACAAACACAATTGGACAAAGCAAATAATCAAGGATAAGCATAGTTTCAAAGTTCCGTTTTATTTTCCTCCTACACTTAAACCTGAACATTGTACCCATGTTCCCGAAAGTATCAAAGTTATGATAATGGAAGGTAATTAAAACGAAAGAAACTAATACTCCCCGATTAGCTCGGTAGGATCCGTGTAAAGTGGTGGTTAAATCCTTTCCAAAAAGAATTATTGCGTGAAAAGCTCCTTCCAATCTTATGTAACTTCTTCTTGACCAACTAAACACGCACACTTGAAGAAAACAAAGCGAAACCTTCGCGTAAAATCGGCGGTAATAATTTATATAAGACTCGATTTAAACTAGGATATAATGCTTGTGAAATGGATGTTTCTGAATTTCTAAGAAAATTAAGACTTGGAAAATTCCAAAATTTATAAGTAACTCGAAAACGAGAAAAAGTGATATGATGTTTTACTCCTTCTCGACGCCGTCGATTTGCAATCTGACGCCAGTTATCCTGACAAAACCGGTCTCGATTTTTCGAAAAATTCGGAAAATTTACATCTTTAGAATCTGGAAAAATTTACGCAAAAACATCCATTATGACTCGATACAAGCATTTGACTCGAACAAACAAACATATATATCTTTTAGTTAATTGTTATTCTCATGTTTACATTTCTTTTGAAAACGTGTGTAATCCTCCCTACACTTTTCCCTTATGTAAAATACCTTTATATGCAATTAAGACGAGGTTAAAAACAAAATAAAGCATTTTTACAAATTTAAACATGAGGATAAACAATTAATAAAAGACATATGACACTAACAAGCAAACAATTAAGCATGGGTTGCCTCCCACGAAGCGCTTTTCTTTATTTAAGAGTCTTGTAGCTAGACTCGTAGTCGTGCTCCTACGTACCGATATAAGTAAGTCTATCCTCAACAATGTCGTAAGGATCAAACTTATCATTCAAGTTCCTAGTAATGCGTTCGGTTAAATATGTATTTTCAAACTTTTCACCATCGGGATCATAGATTTGTATCCTAATGTGCCATTCTCCATTACCATCACTAAGCGGTCTATCCCAATCCCATTTGTGTTTAGATTCCTCAACTTTCCACTTATTCATGACAAGGTTAACGGCAAGCTTCCTAGAACTCGGTCATCTTCCTAAATACTAAAGGCGTCCTCGAGCGGTTCACTTCATGTCCCTAGCCATTTCTTTTTCTTGGAAAGTTGCTTTACTAGTGAAGGCTTTATCTAGGTAAAAGGTCTTTGGGGGCCTATGATGTTCTTATCAATCCAAGGTCCATATCTAGACGGCTCTCTATCCAACCTAATCTCTTGTGGGATTTCCTCATCCTTGTAGTACGTATGCTTTTGACATCGTGAACTGATCTAGCACTCCCTCTCCTACCACTATTTTGGACATCTTACAATCGATGATGGCACTAGCGGTAGCTAAAATCCTCTTCCAACTAGTAATGGGCATGTCGGGTCCTTATTCATGTCTAGCACATGAAAGTCGGCCAAAGAGTCAACTCTCCTACGTGTACTACCATGTCCTTTATTATTCCTACCGACGTGCCACACTACCGTCCGCTAGACCTAAGATGGTTTCGTTGGTTCTATTTTACCTAAGTTAAGGCTTCATGGAGGGACAACGGAACAAGATTGATGCATGATCCTATGTCGGCTAGGCGTCGAGTGGTTTGGAAGTTCCAAGCCTACACGGAAGAGTGAATAGCCGGGATCGCCTAACTTCTTAGGTAAGTTGTTTTACACAAAAGCGGACCCATGTTTTCCAAGCCTAAGTTCTAACTCATATTTTTCTTTCAAAGCATTATAATAAGGTGCATGAGCTAAGACTTCAAGAATCGGTTTTCTTGATGGGTTCCTTGTACTCCTCCTCTAAACTAGGTTTGGATTCTTGGCTTACGGGTTTCTCAAGAGTAGGCTCTACCAATGGTGCCGGCCTTGGTACCTCTTGGATGGCTTGGAACTCTTTTTGATGGCGTTCTGAGTGAACCGTCGGTGTGAGGGGCATGGATATGCATTCTCCCATGGTGAACTAGAACATGAAGTCGATGCAATCGAATTCACTTTTGGGTTCTTTATGGTATCACTTGGGAGTGCTCCAACTTCCCATTCATTGAAGGCTTTTAAGAGGCATCAAGCTTGTTTGTCATCTCGTTTTGTTTTTGCTTAAAATCGGCTTCAAGCTTATTCAATCGAGTCTCTTGGGATGACAAAAATCTAGATGAAATTGCCTCAAGATTAGTGGGGTTCCGGTATTAAAAGAATTGAACCTAGTGGGCGAACTAGATGAGCTTTGGGGTGTGCTTGAGTTTTGGTTCCACTTAAGGTTAGGGTGATTTCTCCATGAGGGTTATCGAGTTTCCTAAGTTGTTTTGTTCGGGTTTGAAAGTGTACCACTTCTCTCCCGCTCCGTCGATGCGCATGGAGGCGTAGTCCGCAAAGCTTGTTCGGGAGCCTTGTGCAATCACAGTGTCATGGGGACCATTGCATAACTCACAAGGTAGAGTGATTTGATTCACTTGACGTGAGGACTTAGGATTTTGTAGGAATTCATGAGGAATTTAACTTGATCTTCAAGTTCGATCATCCTATGGTCGGAAGGTTGTGAGTTGATGAAAGGCAAGGAGATTGCCTTGGCGGTTTTAGGTAGCTCACGGGGTCATCCCAACTTTCGTTTTCATAGAGGCAAGGTCTTCTATTGTACCCCACGATTCTTCCACGGTGAGTTTACTAAGTTTACCACCGGCCGCTTCGTCGATGGATTTCTTAGTTGAGAAGTTGACACGATCGTAAAGATTTGGACTAGAAGCCAAAGATCGATCCGTGATGAGGGACTTTGTGGAGCAAATCTTAAATCGAGTCCACGCCTCGCATGCGAGTTTCGCCTTGGCGTTGTTGGAACATTAAGATGTCATTCCTAAGTTTGGTAGTTCTCTCGTGGGAAAAATTGGGCGAGAAGCGAATGGTGAGATCATCCCACTGAGATGGATCCGTGGGGAAGTCGGTCAAGCCAATTACTAGCTTGGTCCCGTAGAGAGAATGGAAGAGACGCAGACGCGTGGTCTCCCGAGTAGTAGCATCGAGGTCGATGGAATCGACAATTTTAAGGAAATCCTTAAGATCTTGATTAGGATCTTCTAACGAAGTTCATGGAATGCACATCCGTTTTGCACCAACCGGATGGTGTCGGATCGCAGGGCCGTAGTTTGGGCTTGGTCGGGAAGCTCAATGGTGTTCCTATAGCCTAGGTGGCTTGGTCTTGAGTATTCACCAAGAGTACGGGCTCTTGGCGGGACAATGATTTGAGGGGGGTTATCACCTTCCATGATGAAAAGTGATGGGATTTACGAACAAAGGTCACGAAGAAGGGGGATAGACTAAGAGAAAGCTAAAATGAGAAAAATTTACTTGATAGGAATCAAGCAAAGAACCTAAACGAGGTGGACTACTAACTAGCTATTCTATTCCTCGGCAATGCGCCAAAACTTGATAACGCTACACGCGTCGTTCGGGGTCAAGGAAACTTCCTTTTCTTGAGCAAGTTTTATAACACCATGGCGATGAACCTAATCGTTGTAGTGTAGAATTAGGGTAAGCCACGGGTATTGATATCGTTCTCTGGGGAATAGGAATGCTAGTGAGAAGTTACTACGCTAAGGTTGAGGTTGAGGAAGATTATTTTTTATTTTATATTTTATGAAATTGAAAGGTCACGAATCTCGGGTATTGGATTTGGGGTTGGTATTTCTACCGATTACTCTACTATTATCTAATTATCTAAACTAAGGTTGTGGGAGTCTATGTCTAATTAATGTGTACTCGTATGATAGTTTAAAGATGTGTTTACTTAGGTTTTACTACTCCTTAATTATCTCCTACCGATGGTTGAGTTGTCACGCCCTTATTCTTAGTTGCGTTGTGTGTCTAAAGTTGTAGGGTATGCGTTTCTCCTAACTCTTTGAACTTACCAAAGGGTCTCGCCTACAAAACCCACTAGGGATGATAAACTCTTACTCTAAGGCACTCTTTGGATGGTTTAGCCTACAACTACTCGTAATCATATTCTAAGGTTCACAAAGATGAATCAAGCATTAAGTACACAACGAATGACCTATCGCATTACTAGATCATTAGTCAACTAAGATAAGAAACAACCAATCAATATTCAATAATTAAGTTTCATATTCCTAAGCAAACACACAAATAAATTAGCTTGGACATGGAGAACATGCAAGCATACACACAAATAATCAAAGACATAATTGAATTGATGAAGTAAATACTTATCTTGATGTAAAATAGGGTTTAGAACCCTAAAATACATACATAAGATACCCTTGGTTCGGTTTTAGGTTTTACTCCAAAAGACTCTCTAAAACCGAAAATTCGGATTCTATATATAAGATTACATATGCGACGTCCACCTTATGTTTCGTGATGCTTGTCGTGTCGCCGCTCATTAGGGTTTCGTCTTGTCCACGTTAACCTTGCGACGTCGTCACCTTATGCCCGTGACGCCGTCCTCTTGACTTTTGACGCGTCTGGTCACATCTAGGCCGTCGAGTTGCGACGGTCTACTCCTTTAAAGCCCGACGCCGTCTCTTGAAAATCGAGTTTTGTCTTGACCGTCACAAAATCCTACGACGGCGTCGCAGCTTAAGCAGATGGCGCTGTCGCCTTCTATTTTCAATGACTTTGAGTGTCTCGATTCGACTTTGGCCATTTTCTTCAGTATATACGCTTTTCATCCAAATAAGTGCCATTCCAAGATTTTGCCTTCAAGAGACCTAAAAAGTGAAAAGGAACGATATTAAGCAATAACGGATACAAAAGTGATCAAATAAGGGCTAAAGCGACCCTCAAAATGGTACCTTTTAAAACCTTATCAACTATGCCTTCACTAGCCTTTGATGTGTCGAGGAGGTCCTTGCATTGCTAGTTCCCCATCATTGACTCTCATGATGGTTGCGTAGGGTGATCCCTATGAGATTACCCGTCACTCTAGTTCATCATCATCGATCTCCTAGCTCATCTAGGCGACTCACTTTACATCGGTCTTAGCACGAGCCCGCACTCTAGGCTTGCTTATAGCACCGCCGCATGTCCGTGAGACCACCATCATCACCTATCCGCTTAGCGACCCACTCTCTTACTGTCATCACCAAGAACACCATGTCTTAGAAGACCTAGATCCCCTCTTGTACCACCTCGTGATTTGCCAAGACAGAGACTCCGACTCATGGACTCTCCCTCAGGATGAGGCGGGGAGGAGCATGGGTCGAGGAGGAGCATGAGATTGAGGAGCAGATATAGATGAGGATGAGGATCCTCGGGAGGAGGATGATGAGGATATCCTGGAAGGGGTACTCTCCATTGCGTAGTCCTGCACATTCTCCGTGACCAGGGCTCTCCTTTTCTGAGCTGATTCCCTTGGACGACCTTTTGGTTTTGATTCACCTCCACATTCACTTGAGATAGGTAGCCCATTAGGATCCGAGATACCATCGGAGATTGCTTGCATCCCGGGAGTATGTTGAGACGGGTCCGATGTGGGAGAGGATTACATCACGGTACTAGGCTTAGTAGGTTGACAGATCGGTTGGTTGGAGTATCGAGGCTAGTATAGAGGATCCGAGAGCGATATGGGTACCGTAGTCGGGAGGACTACGATTACGTGTCGGTATGTCGAACTCCGGAGCAGTTGCGGACTGCGAGAGGGTTCATGACGACCGAGATGCGTATAGAGCGATTTGGCATAGGATTGGTGAGTTGGGTATGTCGGAACTCCGGGAGCAAGTTGCGAACCTTTAGTTATGATTCGATCTCTGGTTGTTTTAGTTATGATTCGATCTCTGGTTGTTTTGTCCTGGTATAGCGTTATCCTTTTTGACCTTATTATGTATTAGAGCGGTATTTGGTGATCCTTAGAACGCAACTCTATCTTTTAGAGCGTGAATTGTGAACTTATGAAACTGTTATTCTTGCCTTTAGAATGATGGCAACAAGACGAAACCCGTCTAGGAACAACCGAGCAGCTCCTACTATTGAGGTTGCCCTGTCCTTCGAGGTCGTCGTCCACCCCAAACACTCCACCTGAGAACACGAACAACGATAAGCCACCGTAGGAAACCCGAATGTGAACGACCGTCTTTGAGAATGGTCTGCTCCACAAAACCCTCCACCGTGAACCCAATTTCCCACTTTGACTAGCTAGTGACATAGCGTGTCGCTGAACTGCTAGCTGAGACTAATCTCTCTAACACCTGTGGTGGAACCCCAATGCTGAATCAAACTCGAGGTTGTACCTACAAAGAGTTCCGATTATGTGGTCCTATTGAGTTTGGAGAAACTGAGGGAGTAGTTTACCTAACTAGGTGGTTGGAGAAAACTGAATCCGTGTTAGTAATTGTAGTGAGGATTGTAAGGTTAAGTATGCAACATTTACCTTGAAGGATGAAGCGTTGACCTGGTGGAACAACTATCACAGATCAGTAGGAAGTGATGTAGCTTATAGCATGACTTGGACTCAGTTTAAGACTCTCCTGATCAAGACTTACTGTCCTAGGAATGAAGTTAACAAGTTAGGGATTGAATTCTGGAACCATAAGGTTAAGGGTAATGACATGACGACTTACAATCGTCATTTCCAAGAGTTATCGTTGCTTTGCCCGATATGGTTCGTGACCGACGACCTTAAGATTGAGAGGTATACTTGATGGATTGCCTTTAGCTACTCGAAATGATGTCATCATTGCGAAGCCAGCTAATTTGTATGAGGCAATTACTGTGGGTCAACGTTTGATGGACTCTTATGTACTAGAAGTAGGAGACAAGGGTAAGAGTGATAGGAGTGATAAGAGGAAGAGGAACGAAGTTGTTAAAGGGAATGGCAACAAACGGCATGAGACAAATGGGGTGTTCGTAGAGGAAATAGAGAAAGAAAAGGTTATGAAGGTAGTAGACCCATGTGTGGTCGTTGTAACCGACACCACCATGGACTGTGCCTGAATGTGTGTAGGAAGTGCTCTAAGGTAGGACATTTGGCCAAAGACTGTAGGTCCCGACCACTTGCTGCAGCTCAAACTGCACAAGGAGCGGACTGGAAGGCCACTGTCACCTGTTTTAGAGGTGGAAAGAAGGGACATTTCAATAATGAGTGTCGAGAGCCATGGATGAGAGGAAATCCCGGTAATGTAGGAGGATTTCCTAACCGAGGTGTGGGAAATAATGGCTTAAACCCTGTGAAGCGTGAGGTTGTGGAGAACCAAGGAAACCATGGTGCTAGGAATCTGCAGAGAGACATGGGAATAGCGTGGGTGTATGCTATTGGGAAGGAAGCTGGTGAGGACCCTAATGTAGTTACTGCATGCGTTCCTTCTCAATAATCGCTATGCTTCCATATTGTTTGATACTGGTACGGATATGAGTTTTGTATCCACCAATTTTATGCCATTACTAGGAATCTCCCAAACACCTCTAGGGTTTAGTTACGATGTGGAATTAGCTAACGGAAATAGGGAGAAGATAGACACCGTAGTTCGAGGTTGTACCTTAAGTTTCCTAGACCGCCCGTTTAGCATAGACCTATTGCCAGTTACCTTGGGAAGTTTTGACGTCATTATTGGAATGGATTGGTTGTCAAAGAATGATGCACACATCATCTGCGATGAAAAGATCATGCGTTTACCGTATGGCGAAAAAGTTCGAGCATACAAGGAGATCGGGCGACCACGAAGTCCTTCCCGCTTGAGCATCATCTCTTGTATCAAGGTCCGTAGTACATCGATAGAGGAGGTTGTCTTTTCTTGGCTCAATTTCAAAAGAAAAGCGAGGAGAAGAGTGAAAGACACCTTAATGATGTACCCGTCGTTAGAGAATTTCCTGATGTGTTTCCCGACGATCATGCCAGTGATTCCACTGTCCGACCGGTGGAATTCAAATAGAGTTGATACCGGTGCTGCACCCGTAGCCGGGCATCCTATTGACTTGTTCCAAGAGAATTGGAGGAACTGTCTAAGCAGCTTAAGCGAGTTGTCGAAGAAGGTATTCATTCGACCAAGTTCGTCACCATGGGGAGCACCGGTGTTGTTTGTGAAGAAGATGGATGGATCGTTTCAGATGTGTATCGATTATAGGGAGTTGAATAAGTTGACGGTGAAGAACCGATATCCGTTACCTAGAATAGATGACCTATTCGACCAACTCCAAGGAGCTAGTGTCTTTTCTAAGATCGACTTACGATCTGGTTATCACCAGCTTAGATTTCGAGAGGAGGATATCCCTAAGACGGCATTTAGGACTCGTTATGGACACTATGAATTCCAAGTGATGTCGTTTGGTTTGACCAACGCGCCAACGGTTTTCACGGATCTCATGAACCGAGTATGTAAGCCATAACTGGATAAGTTTGTGATAGTATTTATAGATGACATCTTGATATACTCTAAGAGTAGTGAGGAGCACGAAGAGCATTTGAGGCTCATTTTAGGATTGTTGAGAGAGGAGAGTTTATGCCAAATTCTCTAAGTGTGAATTTTGGATTCCGTCCGCTCAATTCTTAGGTCACGTGATAGATAGTCGAGGTGTTCATGTAGACCCGGCTAAGATTGAGGCCATTAAGGAATGGGCGCCCTAAGAACTCATCGGAAAATCCATGGCTTCTAGGTCTTGCAGGCTATTATAGGAGATTCATTGAGGATTTTCCAAAATAGCTAAGCCACGACCAAACTAACACATAAGGACATTAAGTATGAATGGGAAGAAAGGAAGAAGAAGCATTCCAACTTCTCAAGGAGAAGTTGTGTAGTGCGCCATCCTAGCTTTACTGAAGGAAGCGAAGACTTTGTCGTGTCTTTATGACGCTCGCATAAAGGCTTAGGTGCTGTTTTGATGAAGCGTAAGAAGGTGATTGCTTATGCATCCCGAAAACTTAAGAAGCATGAGAAAAACTACACCACCCATGACCTTGAGTTAGGTGCTGTAGTGTTTGCCCTTAGGATTTGGAGACATTATCTGTATGGAACTAAGTGTGTAGTATTTACCGACCATAAGAGCTTGAAGCATATCTTAGATAAGAAGGAACTGAATATGAGATAACGTCGTTGGTTAGAATTGCTTAGTGATTATGATTGTGAGATTCGTTATCATCCTGGTAAGGCTAATGTTGTGGCTGATGCACTTAGTCGTAAGGAGAACATTCCACCATTACTCGTCCGATCCCTAGGAATGACCATTGTTTCGCCTCTGCCATCTCAAATCTTAGCCACCCAGGCTGCGGCATTGACGGAAGAGAACCGTCATTACGAGAATCTTCATGGAATGGTAGAAAGTGAAAACGGCTTCTTGAAGCGTTCCGATGGAACCCTATGCTTCAAAGACAGAAGTTGGATACCATTTCATGGTGGAATCCGTGAGTTGATTATGCATGAGTCGCATAAATCAAAATACTCTATTCATCCCGGAGCCGATAAGATGTATCAGGACCTTAAGAAACTCTACTGGTGGCCTAACATGAAAGCCGATATAGCTCAATATGTCAGTTGGTGCCTGACTTGTTCTAAGGTAAAGGCCAAACATCAGAAACCCTCAGGACTCTTAGTTCAACCCGAACTCCCAGAATGCAAGTGGGAGCGAATAACCATAGACTTTATCACTAAGTTACCGAGAACAGCTAGCGGCAATGACGCTATCTGGGTAATCGTTGATCGTTTAACTAAGTCTGCTCACTTCTTAGCCACTAGTGAGACCGATAGTCTCGATAAGCTTGCTCGATTGTATCTTAAGGAGATAGTATCGCGTCATGGAGTACCGATATCTATCATTTCCGATAGAGATAGCCATTTTACATCCCACTTTTGGAGATCCTTACAGTCAGCGTTAGGAACAAACTTGGATATGAGCACCACTTACCACCCTCAAACCGATGGTCAAAGCGAGAGAACCATTCAGACTTTAGAGGACATGCTTAGAGCATGTGTTATTGATTTCGGCAAAGGCTGGGAGAGACATCTCCCTTTGGCCAAATTCTCTTACAACAATAGTTATCATTCTAGCATTAAGGCCGCTCCATTTGAAGCACTGTATGGCCGAAAATGTCGTTCTCCTGTTTGTTGGGATGAAGTTGGCGAGTCAACTTACGTGTCCCGAACTTGTCCTAGAAACCACCGAGAAGATAGTTCGATTCGTAATTGTTTGCAAACCGCTCGTGATAGACAAAAGAGTTATACCGATAGGAGACGTAAACCTTTAGAATTTCGTGTTGGAGATCGTGTTATGTTAAAGGTTTCTCCTTGGAAAGGAGTGATTCGTTTTGAAAGCGTGGAAAACTCAATCCCGATATATTGGTCCTTTCCAATCTCGAAAGAATCGGACCGTAGCATACCGCCCGGAGCTACCATCGAATTGAGCAAAGATACACAATGTCTTTCACGTTAGTAATCTTAACAATGTCTTTCGGAGGAAAACATAGTTGTGCCCTTAATAGATATTCGTATCAATGAGAAATTGAATTTCGTTGAGGAACCGATTGAGATCTTGGATCGTGAGATTAAGCGGTGAAGAATAGCCGTATTCGATTATCAAAGTTCGTTGGAACTCCCGACATGGACCGAGTTCACTTGGGAGCGTGAGGACGTTTTCCGTGGGAAGTATCCTAAACTTTTATGACATCAAGCAACTCGGAGTGAAACCCGGACGGGTTTCTTCGAGGCCGGAGGTTGTGACAACCGGCAATTTAGGAGTCTATTTTAGGTAACCGCATTACGTTAAACTAAACCGAGCTTTTACCTTTATCACTATTTTTATCAACCATGACTTGATTTTATATCGTCTATTGGTTTTTATGGTTTATTTCATTATTTAACGAGTTATTGTGTGAGTTTTAACTCTTTTTGGTAGGCACTATTCGTTTCGGCACTAGAAAAGCCTAAAACGAGAAATAACATAACTTTTAGACCGTAACTCGAAAATTGGCAAATTAATAGTCAAAACTCGTGGAAAAACATAAATAACGATAATAGAAAGTCGAATGAACGTCGTTGGACACTCGGGGGACAATATATGAGCTCGGGAATGGGTAAACGGGACATTTTATGAAAAATAACACTTTCGGTCCCTCCTCTTTACCCCTAGCCGGCGCCCCTCCCCTCCTCTCTCTTTATTTTCTAGTCCCTAAGTCCCAAGTATATATACCCCTCACCCTCCCTCATTTGCTACCTTTGTTTCTCTCACTAAAAACACACAAAAACACACTTTCTCTCTCTACTCTCTCTCCCCCAAATTACATAGACCCTAACCATAGAACACCACCACCGCCGCCACCTTTCGGCCACATTCCGGCCAAAATCTGGCGAGTGGTACTACACCTCCACCACCATCTTGTAGATCTTTTCATCTTCTTTCTATCCATATATAATACTCTCACTAAAACCTTCATTAACACATTCAAATATTAAGATTAAGATTCCTACTTTTAGGGTTTTCATCAAATATTGTAGATCGGGCTTGAATAAGGTAAATGGAACATGGGTAACACTTAATTGAGCTTTAATAAGCCACGTATGGCTTAAATATGGTTCGACCATATTGTAATTTTTAGGGCTTTTGGTTTAAACGTGGGATTAAGTCTAATTAACAGTTAAATAAACATGTAGCTAGTGTTTGGAAAGCATGTGGTGTATCATATTGTTAGGACTTGCATAGAAAATCAACTCCTATAGGTCCACTATGATTTTATTGAATTTAAACCTATGAACTCACCGGCGTAAGCTGACCTTTTAGCATGTTTTCTCAGGTATTAAAATGATGTTTGGAATACGTGATTGGTGGAAGCTTGGCAAGAAGGCGGGGTTCAAGGATCATATTCGACTCTGATAAATTATGGGGACCTATTTTATTAAATCATGTTTTGGGCCTAATATTTATACTTTTGGATTAATGTTTTAAATATTTAAATTTGGGATTGGTTTTGAATGAAAATGACTATCTTGTTTGCTATACTTGTGTGAGATACCAATCCAATCGTAACGTCCCGAAAACTTGATTAAGTCTTCTGTTGTACCGAGATTTCGGGGTGTTACAAAAAGTGTATAAAAAGAAACTTTTTACATTGAAAGTTGAATTTGAAAAAGCCTTTGATACATTGAGTTGGACTTTATTGGACTATATCATGTTACAAATGGGGTTTAGTATAAAATGGAGAAGATGGATACAATCTTTCCTTTCACCGTGTTACACTTCAGTCCTTGTAAATGGGTCCCCAACAATGGAATACAAACTCAAAAGGGGTCTTCGACAAGGTGACCCTCTTTCACCTCTTTTTTTCATTATTGCGGTTGAGGCTCTTAACGTGGTTCTTATTGAAGCTAAACATAAAGGATTTTTCAATGGTGTTGAGATTGGAAAAGATAAAATTCATGTCTCTCAGTTTCAATTTGTGGATGATGCTCTAATAATGGGATATTGGTCCTTAACAAACATCAAGCATTTGTCTAGAATCCTCTCTTGTTTTCATCTTGCCTTCGGTCTCAAAATCAATTTGAATAAAAGCAAGTTCTATAGTCTTGGTGTTTCATCATTTAAAACCAAATCTTACGCTACACAAATTGGTTGTGTACCTTGCTCTTTCCGTGGAACTTATTTGGGTCTCCCTGTTGGTGCTAAAATGTCTAAATCCTTAAATTGGAACCCCCTACTTGAAAGATTTCATAAAAGAATGCTAAAGTTCTTTTTTTTGGTGGTCGGTTTACTCTCTCCAAATCTGTTCTTAGTAGCTTAGGGGTCTACTTCTTCTTTAACTTCAAGGCTCCTAAAAGTATCATTAGTAAACTTGAAAGCATTAGAAGAGAGTTTTTTTTGGGTGGCTCTTTAGATTCAAATAAGATTGCATGGATTACATGGAAGAAAGTGATCTCCCTATCAAGCATGGTGTTTTTGGTCTTGGTCTTGGGAATTTAAGGTTGAGCAACTTGGGGTTACTTTCAAAATGGTGGTGGAGATTTTATAATGACGAAAACTCCCTTTGGTGCAAAGTAATTCGATCTATACATGGGCCTAATGGTTGTTTTCTTGATACAACCTCTATCCAATGTAAAACGGGTCCTTGGTAGTACATTGCTATGTTGAATGACGATTTCCAAGAGTATGGGATCAACTTGCAATCCCTTTTCAAGATAAAAATTGGCAATGGCGAGAATATTAAATTTTGGCTTGACAAATGGCTAGGAGGTACATCACTTAGTGCTTCATTTCCTCGCCTCTTCCGACTTGAATCAACCGAAGGTTGTCAAGTAAATAAAAGAGCCCTTACACATGTTAACACAACCATTGCACATTCTATCCCTACTGCCCATAGTTTGGTTACTGGTCAAAATCATCCTCCTTCCATCCTACATCAGCCCATTAACCTCCTCTCAACTTTTCATGGCCCGCTAGATCCATTTGGTCTTCGATTCAACTGGTCTTGGAGCAGACCCTTACGATCTACCTATAAAATCCAAGAGTTAGAAGAGATTACTAATCTCTTCTCTAACATTACGATCTGCCTATGAAATCCAATAGTTAGAAGAGATTACTAATCTCGTCTCTAACATAAACCTACCTACTACACAAGACCACTGGGAATACACCTCCTGCCCATCTCGAATTTTCTTTGTTAGGTCTATTCGTCAGCTCGTTAACAATGCAACCCCTCCCCCATTTCTAGAACGTACAAGATGGAACAATTTGGTTCCCATAAAAGTTAACATAATCTCTTGGCGGATTTTGAATGAAAGACTTCCATAAAACTTAAATCAAGTGAGGGATTGGCGTAAATTTAGTTCGATGTCCTATATGCGATGATGACTTCGAATCGTAAAGACATATGTTTGTTAACTGCTCGGTTGCGGTTGATACATGGCTTCAAGTCCTTAGATGGTGGCAACTTGAAGACTTTCATCTCTCAGTTCTCATCGAAGAGATTTTCCTCGCGGACCATTCTAATTTGATGTCCCAGTTATGTGAGTTATTTGATGGCGTGGTTTAGTCAACGTTTTGGATTCAATGGTGTTTCAGGAATGAGACTGTTTTCAAACTTAAAAGACCAAAGAATGAGTTTATTTTTAATGATGTAAAAATGCTTTCATATAATTGATTTCTAAGATAGGAAATCCTTTTGTAATTGTGTTGAGTGGTTTTCTAACCCTCGTAACGCCCTCTCTTGTACCATGTAATCTCCTTTGCTAGCATCTTTCTAGTGTTTATTTAATTGCCGTTAAAAATAATGATTAGTAGCAAACCATCTTACGACATATAAAACCAAAAATGAAAACAACTATGTAAATACTATTAACAATGAATTGCATACAAAGTGTGATGCAAACCATATTCAAAGTCACATGCACATAATCATATAACATGATTTTATATACAAACTCAACAAGCTGATAATATCAAATATTCTTGATATTGTAGCATCAATTTCCCCTATATGCTCATTATTAGTGTAGATATGCATGAATATTTACTTTTATCACTTATTATTTCATTTCAGGGTATAAATGAGCATTGGAATGAAGAAACACGGATTTGGAAAGAAGACTAACAAAGTTAAACATGGACTTGCTAACCAGAGGACTGTTACGACGTAGGTACCTAGTACAACTTGCGTCATAACTCATTATATCACTAGACGACTAAAGTCAACGCAACTCAAGGTTACGGTGTAACTTCATCGACTAGGTTACGCCGTAGATATCCAAAGACTTAGCCAAATTCAGTGATCAAGAAGGTTGTGCCGTAACCTCATCACATGGTTACATTGTAGATATTAAGGAAAATGTTAAAGAGAGTTATGCGGCATAACTCCACCAATGAGGTTACGCTGCAACTATTATCAAGATTTGAGATCGTCCAGTTATATGAAGGTTATGGCGTAACCTTTTACTTAAGGTTACAGTTGTAACTTAGTTGAGACTATAAATACAAGCCCTAATTCTGCATTTTAATGATCATTAACTAAACATATCAGCAATGGAACGAATTAGGGCTATAGAAGGACGAAATTCAGCAATTCTACATCACTTTTCAAGGGAGAAATCATTTTGTTTCATTCATAGTTTTAGCTTCCAATCAAGTATTTGTATCGAATCTAAAGTTTACTTCTTATTTGATTATAAATATTGTATTTCCTACATTGTTTAATATGAGAGGCTAAACACTTTATGTGTTAGCCTAGTTATGAATTTATCAATGCCTTTATCTATGTTCTTCGTTTATTTATTGCTTTATGTAGATATCTTTTTAGCCTCTCGTTAATCCCCGTTTTTTATTAGCATTGAAGCTAGGGTAGTACCACATATGATAGTTAGTACATGATCATTTAAAAGCTTGACTATGGGTTTCTTAGGATATGACCATCACCCTTGCGTAGAACTTGACCATGGAACTACATACACTAGTAGAAATGCTTATGAAGTGTGGAACTCTGTGTGGACCAAGCCAGGGTTTAGTGTTTAAAATCACTAAGATAGGTCTATAAGATTGTTGGTGCGTAATGACTAAGACTAGACTTTCGGCCGCTCGACCATCGGGGTTGGGGTCTAGGATTATAAGTTAGGTTGCATTGACCATTTGTGCCTAATGATCGAGAGTAGACACTTTCGTGAGAACTAGATCATGGTATGATAATAGTAGTAACTGGGCTAGCACATTCTTCTCCTACTGATTAATTCCATTTCATTGTCGTTAATTTAAGTAGTTAATTACAATCAACTTATAAACCATTTTTAGTGACATAAAAGACTTAAGTTAGATTCCGCTCATAGCTCTTGGGACAATTTCGGTTTTACCAATTTCTATATTACTCGCGACCGGGTACACTGCCCGTTAGTGCTCACGTAGATCATAGGTAAACGAGACTTAATAAATTTAAAACGTGATCTAGAAAATAAGCATCAAACTTTTAGCGCCGTTTTCGGAGACCTAAATAGGATTTCTACTTTAAGTTCTTGTAATTTTAAATTTTATTTTTCTTTGTTATTAACCGTTTGCGTTCATTTCCAAAATCATGACTAGGATTTCAAACACTTTCCTGGAAACCCCTTACGCCAATCCGAAAAGACAATTTCGCAAGGAGAGAACGCACCCCAATTTCGGTTCACAATATTTACTCTTTCTACGAATCTGAATCCTCATATTCTGAATCAGAAGACAAGGGTGAGGTGAATATCAACACCCTAATAGTGGAATAATACTTATGGAGAACTTATAATGATACAGTTAGAGGAGTGATGAAACCAGAAATTCCCAAAAATGTGAATTTCGAGATTAAGAGCTAATTCATGAAAGAGTTGAGGAAGAACTCATTTTCAGGAATTATGACGGAAGATGCTTTGGAACATGTGGACAAGGTATTATATATCATGAGCCTTTTTAATATCCCGAATGTCTCCCAAGATGTAGTTATGCTACGAGTATTCCCTATGTCATTAACTAGAGAAGCAAAAAGGTGGCTGGATCGACTACTCTCCGGAACAACTCTCACGTGGGACCTCCTTAAGAAAGAATTCATATAAAGATTTTATCCACTTTCTAAGATAGTCACCCAGCTTAGGGAAATTCATAAGTTTAAACAGGAAGAAAGAGTAACATTCTACTATGCCTGTGAAAGGTACAATGACCTTCTCTATAAATGTCCGACCCATGATCTCAACAACCGTCAAAGGATATTCTTCTATAAAGGTCTGAAAGCCTCAAATCGTCAAATTCTCTACTCTCAAGGAGCTATCCCAGACATGACACCAGGTAAACCTTTGGAGTCTATACAAAACATTGCTAACCACTGTCACATATAGCATCTTGAAACAGGTTACAGAGTCAGAAGCAATGCCAAATCTGATAGAATTAAGACCGATAAGCTCAATGACTATTGCCTCGACATGGAGAAGCTGAAAAGGAACGTATGTGAAATACAAAACGTATCCCGAAGAAAAGAAGTCAAAAGCATGAGTGAAATATGCCGGAAAACAAGGCTAGAAGAACTAGTTTGTGGTACTTAAAGGTTTCCTAAGTGAGACAAGTAAAGGATGAAGAATGGATGAGAAGTTTTGTTGAAAACACCAATCTGAAACTCAAGGATCATGATGAGGGAATTAAAAGCCTTGAAATAAAGGTTTAGAAATGTACCAAAGCAATTCGAGAACATTTAAAGATGAAGAAAGATTCAACAAAATGCGTCAAGACAACACAAACTAATGAAGACGTTACAAGTAAGAAAGAAAAGTTTGGCATTAATAAGACTGACAGATTAATAGCCGACGAACCATTAAAGGAACCTACTACATTTTCTGAAAAAGTTAAAAGAAGGATTGTGAAGGAGTAGTTACTCCTAGAAAGTTTGGGAAACCTGCAGGTTAATTTACCTTTACTTGATACTATCAAACATAAATCTAACGGTATTCATTGCTTGCAAGAACTGATTGTAAAGAAGATTAGTGTTGAAGAAGTCGCATCAGTAAACCTCAATGCCAGGTGCTTAGTTGTATTGTGTAATGAGTTGCCTCCCAAGGAAAAAGACCCACGAAGTCTTACTCTTCCCTGTTTGATTGGCAATCTCAGAATTGGGAGCCTGAAACCAATAAAGATGGAGATCGAGGTTCGTTTTCCTAGTTGATTTTGTTATTCTGGAAATTATTAAAGATGATAAAATCCGCATTAGACAGAGAAGACCTATGCTTGCTAAAGTAGATGTTTATGGAAAGCAAACTACCTTAGAGATAGCGAGAGAATAAATTACTTTTAAGGTTAATGAAATCGTATCCTCTTCCTAGAATGGGAATGTTTATGTTGTTAGCCAGATACAAGAATTTAATGACTTTGGAAAAGGTTTGGAAGACTTGTTGATGAACGATGTAGGATATTAGTTTTCACATACACATCATAACCCAAGCAAACATAGGTGTATAGAAGATGAGTTTTAGAGAGAGAAAGTTAGAGGTTTAGGGAACTTTAGTGAGAGAAAGAAAATCTTATTATGAGCTCCAACTCTCTACCTTGGAAGGTAGAGAGTATTTATAGTCTTACAATAAACGCCACTCAACGGGTCGTGGATCGTGCATACGGTGGGTAAAGACCCATCCGTCCTCCACGGTGTTACTTAACTAAATACTACTTAACTTAAAAGAACTACGACTACGAGCTTTCTAACGATTACATATACTTGAGGTGACCGACTCTTTAATACCGGAATTTCTAATTCCTAACAATCTCCCTAAGGAGGTCACCTCAATCATGTACCAAAACTACATAGAATACAAATAGATATTACATTAAAAATTGTTCTTGCATTCTTGATGTAGTCCTTTGCTCCTAAGCTCGCATGATCATTGATTCATCACAATGCATGTTTGGTTATTCCAAGTGGAGGTATTTCTTGATCCACGTGATAATAATTTTGAGCGACTTTTGAGATCATCAAGACTCAAAATCTCGAGACATCCATTGTGGTGTTGGTATTATGTGATGTTGTGACTTTCGGACCGACATGCTCACATTACGGATCATGATATCTTCTCATCGTAGAGGAAGCTTTAGTTGATTCATGATATTGGCGGCCAGTAGCGAAGCATGGAGTGAAAATGTCGAGTCATTGATGCACTAATCATGATTTCTTTTGAGATGAATGTGTTAAGTGAGCATGCGGCTATGGATTGACCGCTTCATTCGATCACCAGCAAATGTCGGGTGTACCGCATACAACAGCTTAGCAATAAATCGCACGAAAGTGTCTTTGATCACTTTCGTTGAATTGAGGTACACGCCCACGGTTCCCGTTGATCGAGACATGTACCGCTGTGATCGTATAATTTCAAGAATTTCCTTGACAGGGTTTCGCGGTTGCTCTAGCTGTTCTCAAACCGAACATCTCAAAGAAGACAACACGGAGTGAGTGAACCAATGAATTTTAAGTCCACCGATTGATGAAAAGAGATTTGAAAACAATCATGTATTGCTCAATAGAAATTGTTTTGCAATACAACGAAGGTTTTATTGAAAATCAATTATCAATCATAAAACACCTTTTGGTTTGAAAAATGAGTACACGGTCGATGTGCTAAAGAAAAGAGTTGTTAAGCACAAAGACCGGTTTTCAAAGGTATCCGTCAATCCATAACTCGAACCGGGATTGATTCAAGAGATTGAATCGCCCCATTGTTTCTGTTCGGTTGTCACATGGTTGATCTATATAATAGATCTCACATGCCACCTACCAGAGCTTGTTTGATGTTGGCTCGAAGGCTTTCCATCTTCATTGTGAATACGTAAACACATCACTCGGATGTTCGGCAATACCACAAGGATAATGCGAGGAATCAAGATATAATCTCTTTCCACATTGTGTGAAAGAGAGTCTTCATTGAAAGTGTCCTAATGAGATTTATTGATGATCTCGTGGCTCTAGACTTAATTTTGTGCATATTTGGATCCCGTGCGGAGACTAGGGAGAGGTCTCCTTCTTCAATATCAACAATCTCTAAGAGAAAGTCGATAGATAATGTCGGTTCCCGTGAGAATGAAACAAGTCCTTTTAAGAGGAACTTGAGTGGTTTGGAAAGTTGAAGTGTAGTCGTCCTTGGGTCCATGACGTCTTGTCTTCAATACCGATGTTACCATCAAGAGTATATGAATTGAACCCGGTTTACGCCTAAGGTTGAATAAATGGAGGCTATTTGTTTTCATCCTTTCTCATTCAATTCTTTTTAATTCTTCAACCCTTCAAGCTTACCGAGACTTCATTGCAAGAACCTTGTTGGGTTTGTTCCAAGACTTGCTCGCCTTAGTCCGCACTCTTCCCATATCTCACTTTTATCCTTTTATCATCATACCTAAGGACTTCTACACTAACTAGTGGATTGTCCTGGGTAGATCCCTCCAGTTCAAGGATCATGGAACCAATACCTAACCTTATCATCCTTATATCACCGTACATAAAGTAAAGTTGGTCGGTCTATTTGGTATTGTTCATCCGCCATTGGAACCAATTGAAAACCATTTGAAAATCAATCCAGATACTTGTGATATATTATCAAAACATTTTGTACCGAATTGTTTTGATATTTTTAGAATAAGTGCTCCCCTCAACATGTGCATCAAATGTTTGAAATCGTTTTGCACACGGAGGCAAGAGGAAGAATTTACTTCTTTGATTACCATTTTCTAAAAGATATCAACATCACTTCCCACATCAAATCAAGTAGATAAAGCATTTTGGGGAAGGATGAGGTTTTCATGATTTTGCTCCCCCTCAATATGTGCATCTAAGTTTGAAAAGAGTTTTGCACATAATAGAGGAAACCTGCACATTGAGAAAAATGATCACGTTTCAAGTCATAGGTGTAAGATAGATGCTCCCCCTCAACATGTGAATGGAAAATTTGAAATCGTTTGTCACATGCGGGGAGGATAACATGTACATCCTTGTAAAACCATTTACCGAATCCTCAGTTTAAGTCCAATTTAAATCACAAATTCTCCCCCGATCACAATTATCAAGTCATTTGAGATTTGTGATCTCTTATAGATTTAAATTGATTTTGAAAGCTTTTAAGGAGAATTGTAACTTGATTATGAAAGCGTTTTAACTGATAAGGATCGGATTTTAAGACTTTAAACTCCATTGATAAAACATGCATGAATATCTTTTGAAAACAATTGAATGCCAAATAACTTTTTAATTTAATTGAGATCATTCTCCCCCTCAATCAATGACATAGGTTGTTGATTGAGAGATAGAGATTTTGACAAATAAGTCCCGATGATTATCAAAAATAGAGACCGAGTTATTTTTCATAGCGCTTAGTTTTCAAAGAGATAAATGTTTATAGAATCGAGCATTGAATTTTGAAAACATGATAAAGTATGGCTCGTTCTTTCTTTGAAAGCGGGTTCTTGCTCGAAATGACAAAGAACCATTGTTTCACTTTCTCCCAAAAATAATTTTTTGATTTTTTTGATTTTTTAAATAAAAAATTGAACAATATCTAAAGTCCCGTGTCATTCTTTGAATGATAGCACAAAGACCGTAGATATTATCGAATCAAGAAAGACATGACAAAAATGACAATATATATATATTTTTTTTTTTTTATTTTTTTTTTAAGATTTTTCGAATTTTTCAAAATTTTTTATGGATTTTGAAAGTTTTATATTTTTCTATTTGATTTTGAAGGTTTTATAGTTTTGTATTTTGTTTTTCGAATAGATATATACAAGAGATAGATGAAGATAGACTTTTACTCCTCGTCTTCCTCCTCAAGACGTTTGAGTGTTCGGTTGAAGGCTTTTCAAGCCAAGTCGTGGAAGAATAAACTCAAAACGTTCTCTTGGAAGAGCTTTGGTGAAGATGTTCGCTAACGATATTCGGACCTCACAAAATAGAGTTCCACCACACCTTTTTCCACTTGTTCCCCGATGAAATGATGTCGAATGTCGATGTGCTTTGCTCTTGAGTGTTGTACGTTGTTGCATGAGAGCAATAGCACTTTTATTATCACAAGATGGAGGAATTTTGTTGAATTCAAAGCCATAGTCGATAATTGAGATCTCATCCATAAGATTTGAGCACAACAGATGACATGGCTATGTATTTAGCCTCTGTAGAGGAAATAGAAGTACTCATTTGCTTCTTTGAAGACCACTCACAAGCTTATCACCCAAAAACCGAGCACCTCGGATGTACTTGACGAGTATCTTGACACCGCATGATCAAGATTCAGATAGGTCGTTAGCGACATACCGGTGTCCTTGGTACCAAAGACCCATATTGATGGTTCCTTGGAGATACCGAAGACCCGCTAAGCGCTTCAAGGTGCTTTTAGTAGGCTTAGCACAGTATCTAGCACACATGCAAACAATGAACAAGATGTCTCGGTCTACTAGCGTTGAGGTACATCGTGGATCCAATCATCTGCGATATTTCGTTTGGTCAATCATGATCCCGAGTGGTCCTCATCTAGTTTGGTTCGATCAATCATGGTGGTGTCAACAGGTCACTTGAATCAAATCCAAATTTCTTTAAGATCTCTGTTGCATATTTAGATTGATTTATGAAAATGCCTCCGGACTTTGTGAAATTTGTAATCCCAAGAAAATGACATTTGTCCCATCATTGACATTTGAAATTTTGAACTCATTTCATTTGAAAACGATCACATTCCATTGGGTGCATCCGAGGCAAAATAATATCATCAACATAAATTTGAACATGAATTAAATGTTTGCGACTTCACGGTGAACAATGTAGGATCAATCGCTCCTTTGCTAAATCCGTAGATAGAAGAAACTTTGTGATGTATCATACCATGCCCTTGGAGCTTGCTTTAAACCGTAAAGAGCCTTCTTCAAACGATAAACGTGAGTAGGATGCTCTTGATTCACAAATCCTTCAGGTTGGGCGACATAGACGACTTCTTTAAGATCTCCATTCGAAATGCCGTCTTCACATCCATCGATAGACTACCATGTTCTTACTAGCAAGATTAGCCGAAAGATTACGATTTCCTCGATTCGAGCAACTGGAGCAAAGATTCTTCAAAGTCAATACCCTCCTCTTGAAGGTATCCTTTAGCAACTAATCGAGCCTTGTTCTTCAATACATCACCATGCTCATCTAGTTTCACTTTGAAGATCCATTTTAGAGCAATAATCATAGCACGATCTGGAGCGGTACTAACTCCCATACATCAAGTTGATCAAACTCATGAATTTCATCTTGCATGGCATTGAACCGACTATCTTCATTCATGGCGGTTTTAACATCTTTTGGTTCGATCTTAGATAGTACGGAGTTGAAGAAGCACCATAAGGCATCGGTTGCAAGTTGTTTCCGTGTTGATACAGACGAGAGGATTTCAATGATGTTGTCTAATGGATGATCGTGAGTCCATTTTCTAAGGTGTTCATGTGGTAGTTGTTGAGGGATCAAGTAGCAGAGTCGATGTCTCCGAGGAAGATGGTTCGAAGAAGATTCGGGAGCAAATATGTTTTCGAATGGAGCATCTTCGTGAGCAACAAAGGATTAACTTCATCATTGATGCCGAAACATTTCCATGATGTACATTAGAAGAATGATGATTTGTTGATGAGATCAAGGATCGGTGAGCAGCTTCTTGACTTAAAGATATTGAGATCGAGGATTGACTTCATTCACGAATATGAGCACCCTCTGTTGTAGGGATCAACACCTCATTATTACTTGGATCATAAAGTTCATCAAACATAGGATCAAACAATTTCTTTAAATCATCTTCGATGGAGGTACATATGGAGTTTCTTGAGAGGAGTTTGGAACAAGGGATGAAACAATGGGATGTTTTGAAGTGCGGGTCCCGAACTGGAGTGTCCAGAGCCATTTGACCGTCACTCATCAAACTTAACGTGAATTGTTTCCATGATATTTTGGGTTCTTTTGTTGTAGATACGGTATCCCTTTTGTTTGGTGCATATCCTACAAATACTCCAATGTCGCCTTTAGCCCTAAGTTTGCCTAAGTCTTGACCCTCATTAGTTGGATAACACAATGCACCAAACACACGAAGGAAGAGAGATTAGGTTTTCTGTTGTGGACAAGTTCATATGGAGTTTTTCCATGAACAGTGTGAATCGTGGAACGATTTTGTGTGTAGCATGCGGTGGCAATTGCTTCACCCGGAGAAACATTGGAACCTTTGAGTAAATTAGCATTGTTCTAGCGGCTTCAACAAGAGTACAATTTCGTCTTTCAACTACACCGCTTACATTGAGGAGTTCGTGGAACACTTCTTTGATGGTGATTCCAACGCTTTCATAGAATTCACTAAGTTGTTTGTTGACAAACTCGGTTCCATTGTCTGCATTACGATAATTACGACGGTTTTGTTAAGTCGAACTGCAATTTGCTTGATGAGTTTGATGATGATATCGGGAGTTTCATCCTTTGTCCTTAAGAACTTGACCTGGTGAATCTAGAGTAATCATCAACCACAACTAACACATATTTCTTTCCAAAGATATTCGCACCCTCATTGGTCCACATAAATCCATATGAATCATATGAAGAACTTCGTGATGAGTTAGTAGGTTTGGGTTTATGGGCATACTTCTTGCTTTTCCCAATTGACATCTTGAACAAAGATGATCCTTCTCGTACTTGAGTCTAGGTAAACCTACAACTAAGTCCTTTCGGTGAGATCATTGATGGTGCGAAGTTCGGGTGATTGAGACGATGATGCCATAACCATGACTTTGTTTTAGAAGCCTTTGACAAAGAAGCAAATTGAGAAGACTTCATCATATCATCGATGGAGATGGTGTATAGATTTGAACCACGTGAACCTCTTAAAGTTCCTTACCATCAAGTTCTCTAACGAAGCGGTGTATGTTTTCCAAGGCTACTTCTAGATCGAATCGCGAGAATTGACCAACAGAGAACAAGTTGTGACCAAGACCTTCTACATAGTAAACTCGGAGATAACACTTTTACCAACAACATAGTCTCCATAACCCATAATAGCACCAAAATGATCATTCCGAATCTAACGGTCCGATGAATTTGCTCACGAAGTTCATGAGCCGTGACCGTCGCCATCATATGCTTGGAACACTGAGTCCGTGTACCACGAATCGATTTGAACGATCTGCGGTTGAACACGATAAGAATGGATAATCGGATAATTTAGTAACAATGGTTGGAACACCCACATCGAAATAGAAGCATTCATATCGAAAAATGAGGCAATGGAATCATTGTGAATAGATGCGATACTAGTGTCTCAGATAGCCTGCTCACGGTGTGATCACTTCTTAAGGGACTAGTTCTACCAGAGGCATCCATTTTCTAGTGGGCATTATCGATTGGTTATATGACCAATAGGTATCCAATAATAGCCTATTTTATTGAATGTTCTTCCCGTGGGTTTCCACTGTTTTCTAACTTTCTTTCGTTTTGCCTTTTAGCCTTCTTAGCATGAATTTTAGCATTAACAATATTAATCGGACAATTAACATCATTAGCGAACATTAACACCACATTCATGATTAGAGACAAAATTCAAGCGGACATCAATACAAGGTTTGCAAATAGTATCGAATTCGAATTAATTACGATGACGCCTATGGCTAATACTAGAATCAACAAGATTCGTTTTATTCGATTCAAACTTAAAGTTCCTAGATTGTTCTTCTACTCTTCCAAAGGCACATTCTTAGCTTGCGAGGTCCTATCATTCATTGTATTGTCTTGAGACTTTGACTTGCTCCCTTTAATGTCACTAATTACTCCTGTAGAGGAATGGGAACATTAGTTGGTTTTACTACTCTTTGCATCACTGTTTAGATGTCTTGGGATCTGAACTACATGCAGCACACTAAGGTTCACTTTCTTGAAACTAGAAGTCTTCGATATTTGTACTCTGGAAGGCACACTTGAGTTCTCTTTCTTAGCATTGATAGATCTGGAATTTGAACTACTTAAAGGTACACTACGGTTCACATTCAAAACATTGGGAATCGAATGAATATCATACTTGGCATTAGGCATCGAGCATGGAATCAAAGGATTAACTCTCTCACCTAATGACTTTGGGCATATTGTGATCAAGCATTCTAAGATTTCTTGAGATCGTTTGGCATATAAGCATGCATGTCCAATTGCATTATCATGAGGTTTCTCTAACTTATCCTCTTCAACAATCTCACACAGACATTTTAGGCAATCCTTAAGGGATGAGAAGTATGTTTGAGCAAAGAAGTTTGTTGTTCACGAGATGAGGAGGACATATTTCATAGACAAAGCATATTTATTCCAAGAGTGAACCTTTGATACACCATTCTCCCCATTGGTCATATGCATTTTCCCTTTTACCTGACTCTTAAGATTCTCAATTTCCTTTTAAAATGAAGCTATTTGTTCGTTATTTTTGTTACGAGTGACCTTTATTGATTCAAATAACTCATTGAAATGACGTTTAACTTTTTCAT
This sequence comes from Chrysanthemum lavandulifolium, assembly GCA_022545495.1. Classification (NCBI taxonomy): domain Eukaryota; kingdom Viridiplantae; phylum Streptophyta; class Magnoliopsida; order Asterales; family Asteraceae; genus Chrysanthemum; species Chrysanthemum lavandulifolium. The sequence continues at coordinate 79,848,272 of CM040240.1, forward strand.
TTTCTTCTAGAAAACTTTCATTTTCTTTTTGTAATGCATTTACTAGGGTTTGAAGATGAAACGTTTGAGAATTCTGAGAGTCTAAAGGAGGAGGCATTTGGGAGCTGTCATATTGTTCGTTTGACCCTTTAATTGAGAGATTTGGGCTTTCAACTTTCGATCGTGTTGCAATGAGCTTGAATTTGTTCATCACGTTTGTTAATTTGAAAAGCGCATCAAACTCGGAGCATCCGAGGATGTCTTGATATTTGAAGTTTTGACATTTTCTTTAAGATGTTGATATTTTAGTTGTAAATTAAAATGCTCAACCTCTAGTTTAGAAAATGTTTAACCAAATTGTCGTGATCATCCAGTTCAATTTTCTCGTTTAGTTTAGAATTAGTTTTTCAAGCTCAATGACACGATCATGGGAGACTTTCGAGAACAACAGATAGTTCATGAAATTGGGAAGCGTTAATAGAGCAATTTGAAGCGATGAAAACACATCTTGAGCAACACATTCGAGAATAAGAGTCTCATTTAATGTATGCAAGTTCTTCCTCTCAATCTCATTATATTTTAGTGCAAGCTCATAGTCACTAACTTCAACAATCATTGCATCAAATTCCTTTTCCATTCCCTTAATATCGGTTTCTATCCCCTTTTAAGACTCTCAAAGTGATCTTTTAGAAGTTTAAAGAAAGGCATGACCTCGATTAAATAACATTCTTTCATTTGTTCAAAACCCTTTCTCCTTGATTATACCATGGGTGTGATCCTTTTCTTGCAAGTTTTCTCAAAATCAACAAATAGTTGAAATATAACGTATTGGCTAATTAAGGTCTTGCTTTTAGTGGCAATTTTTCTAGGAACAAGATGCATTGGTGTATTAGGAGGATACACAAATCACTCTAGGCATTTTCCAAAAGGGAGGGTTTGTTTCAACAATATTTTCACCATCCGCTTATCTAAATCCATTTTCTAGAAGACTTGTTCTGGAGTCAACAATGTCTCGAGGCTTAAACTTGTTCAAGGAAATCCAGTTTTCCTTCTTGTAGTCATGAGGAGTGATAATTACTTTTTCTCTTTGCATTTAGGATCATTTAGTTTCTTATTCATCTTCTCCTAGTGATTTCATCTAGTTTCTTATCATCCTCTGTGCACTCAACGCAACTAGGTTTTGTCTAGGTTTAAGAATCTCATTGCCATCATAGATCACACTTTGAGTCGCTTTTGCTATCTTTCCGTACTCGTGGTTGGGTTTATCTATAATGGGAACACTATGCTTATCGTTTAGAACTCTATGCTTAGTGATCATGTGAGCGATCTGAATGGTGTTTCCTTGTATGTACAACTTGTTTTCAAGTTTGTTTTCAAAGTTTTCGATTAGAAAATTCTCTCAAGAGTTTTGATTCCTTTGCATTAAATTCTTGCTTAAGCATTTTCACATTTTCTTGAAGTTCTTGTTTTTGCTTAATTTGTTTTAGAAAGCTTTTCTTGCAAGGAATTTAATTCTTGTTTCAATACTTCTTCTCTAAAATTACTTTTCTAATGACTATATGCACTTGGTCATCCATTTCCTGCTCACAGTGGTCAACTCAAATTTTGCACGTTGTTCATAAATAGCAACACGTTCTTTATAGGCATTTAGTTCAGAAATTACGAATCATCGAGGCACAGCGGTGTATTCATAAAAATATAGTCATTGTTGATCGCGGGAGATGCATCACTTGGTACAACTTCACTTTCACTTTGTTTCACATATTGATCATATGGGACAACATTGATATTACCCATATTTTCAATATTTGATTCAATAGCTTGATTGATAGTACTTTGTCATGCATCTTTTGCACATCAAGATCATCGTATAGTTTTAGTACCTCCGAGATGAGTTTGTCTTTGGATGGGCCAGCTTGTGGTGAAGAGGAGACCTTGGGAGAAACCATTGTAGAAATGCTAGCCATAAAGATTGTGTGTGCGATGGGTCCATCATCCACATCAGTCGTATGCATCACAATCGTGACTTGAAAGGCATTCGATGATTGTGACCTATCTCCGAATAGGTCGCTCATCCACTCCTGCATCATAGGTCTTGGCCTTGCCTCGGCAAGAAACAACAATTCCTCTTCATCTAAAGCGACACCATTATCCCGAGCTTGTACAAGCGACATCTTATCTCGGTAATCGGCGATACATGGACGCTTTGGAGAAGTGCGGTTCCTTGCAATGTGTCCTCACCACCACAGTTATAACATTTGATCGGCTTAGCTTGACCTTGATTACCATTCCTTCCTCGATTCGATTACCAACATAACCTCTACCACCCACCTCTTCCTTGATCAAACGCCTTTCTTGAACCGAGCGCCCATAATTTTCCCATCTCGATCAAAGCATGGTTGTGAAGATTGGAGGCGGTTCGGATCTCATTGCGGTGTGAAGTTTGTTGGTGTGAGTGAAAGTGTCTGTTCTCTTTAACCATGAGTGTCGGTTGAGTGATGAAATGTTCCATGACAAGATTTGCATCGAGTTGCTTGAACCTTGGATCGAAATGGGTTTGTGATTATCATCTTCGTGGGTACAACTTGAGAAGCATTGGTGGTAATCCCATCATTTGTGAAAAGGCGAGTTGAATCATTTGTAGAGCTTGTTTCTCCGACCTTTGAACGATCAAGAATCCTCTTTTCAAACATGGCATGTCTCTCATTCGAAGGAGGAAGGCATAGAGTTGCTCATAGTTTGTATTCTTCAATCCTTTAGTGAGCTTCACGAGGTGACAAACTTGTGCCATTCGGGATTCATGTTGTTCACAAATTTAGAGTTCATTGAATGTTAGGCATAGTCAATCGATGTTCCTCATATCATTCACCAACTTATGAAATCTCACATAGTACTCATAGACACTCTCATCCTGGTTTCATCTTGAAGTGTTCAAATTAGTCATAGAGTTATGATTCTCATCTTCCATAGTTAATTGAACACGAGAGAAGCATCTTGATATTATCCCATACGCCTTTGCTTGATGTTGTGATTGATCGACTTGTAGATGTCTTTAGGAAGACCTTGAAGAACAATGTTAAAGCCACGATATCCGCATCGAATCTCTTTTCTCCTTATCATCAAGCTCATCATACATTTTTGGTCCATCCATTCCGTAAATAGAGTTCCATCTTCATTAGTATCAAGTATATCTCTAGTAGTTTCAACTCGGTAATGTCCTTCATCGATTGATTTGAGAATGTTAACCCATTTTCTTTACCAAGGCAAGACAATCGATTCGTTGAGCCCAAGAATCGTAGTCGATTCTGTCAAGCATGGGTGGGCGAGTATCTCAACCAATTTGCTTGAACATCCTCGACAGCGATGGAGATGATAGTAGGAACGTTGGTAGACATGTTAGCGATTATACGGGATTTTATAACTCTATGATTAAACCGGAAATAGATTCTTTCACGGGATTTTACTAAATCAAGAGAAACCGTAAACAATCACCCAAGTCGCTAGAAGATAATGCACCAAGTCGCTAACACCTAATTAGCTACACCCCAAGTCGCTAAAGTCCCAAGTCGCTAGACAAATGCAAGTCGCTAAGTAGTAACTCGCTAAGCCTCAAGTCGCTAGCAAAATTTTGGCAAGAATTGCTACTCAAGTCGCTAAAGATTCAAGTCGCTAAAGAGCAACTCGCTCTGAGACCAAGTCGCTACCACCAGTCACTACCCGTGGTGGAGAGTCCACTACTTGTACTATTAATCGCTAGGTCTAAGTCGCTAGCTCCAAAATTGTAACTCGCTACAAAATTGTGAAGCAAGTCGCTACGAAGAAAGAGATCCGTATATCAAGTCGCTAGCAAGAAAAACCACATAAACATCACTTTTCAATCCAAAAACAACCCAACCAAGATGATTCAAGCTTACCAAATGAAAACCTAAACACTTGTGATGATTCTAAACATAAAAGTACTAACAAAATCCAAGCTTTAACACAAAAAATCAACCAAATGATGCACAAACCACTAAACTTCTTCACACTCAAAAACCACCTAAAAACCAATAGAAATCCAAAGATGTGCACGATATGATCTAACCATGGCTCTGATACCAATTGTAGGATATTAGTTTTCACATACACATCATAACCCAAGCAAACATAGGTGTATAGAAGATGAGTTTTAGAGAGAGAAAGTTAGAGGTTTAGGGAACTTTAGTGAGAGAAAGAAAATCTTATTATGAGCTCCAACTCTCTACCTTGGAAGGTAGAGAGTATTTATAATCTTACAATAAAGCGCCACTCAACGGTGTGGATCGGGCATACGATGGGTAAAGACCCGTCCGTCCTCCACGGTGTTACTTAACTAAATACTACTTAACTTAAAAGAACTACGACTACGAGCTTTCTACGATTACATATACTTGAGGTGACCGACTCTTTAATACCTGGAATTTCTAATTCCTAACAAACGACGACATAAATGAGGATCTAGGAGATTTTTTGGAGCCGGTCTTTCATCAGGAGCAGACTTGGACGCATTTGCGGATTTCCAAAATGAAGAAGGATAAATTGGATTTGGTTTAGATGACTTGAACACGGAACTGAATTATATGGAGGAGGTTCCCTCACAAGAAAGAAATGGTAACATAATGAATCCACCAGCCCAACCTCGGTTCTTTCAGGCAAGCACAAGGATTCACCATCGCAACCCTTACAATTAACTTGTAAAATTGAATTCATGGATTTTTACGCTTTCGTTGACCCATATTATCCTGTGAATATTATATTTATGGAATGTTACAATAATGTTATGAGAAACGAGTTGGCATACAAGGGAAATAACTTCATCGGGATCGCTAGTAATGTTCATGTATTTGTTGGAATCTACACATTTCTAGTGGATTTCATGATCTTGGATGACGTAAGTGAGTTTGTCAAAAATGACTTGACCTGTGTCATTTTAGAAAAACCGTTTAATGCTATATCTGGTTTGGAGGAAAATTTTATCGATGGTTTAGTCTGGTTAAAAAGCGAAAATGATAAAACTATATATTAGAATGCCAAGAACCGTGGCTAAATTCAAAAACTGGACGAAAAACAGTGGAGTATGATTCCACCTATTTTAAAAATTAATCATGAGGATGAGAAAAATGGTCACAAGTACCCATATAAAAAAATCAAGGAATTTTACAAAGCATGCTTGGAACTGAGGGAAGAATATAAGAGGGACGAAAAGTTAATTGAATAGATAGACTGTGGACATGTTAAGCTCCACGAAATGATAAATATCCTTTTTTGAATAGGGCTTTGAGTCTAACTTAAACACTCATTAATAAAGAAAAGTGCTTGTCGGGTTACAACCTGTCTTTACCCTTTTCTTTTTTTATTAGTTTAGATTGGTTTGGCTTGTTTGTTATTACTTGATAAGGATTTAAAATGTACACTTTTAAGGGGTCATTTAAGCCCTTAATCGACCACTTTTATATCCGTTACTTCTTAATTTCGTTCCTTTTCACTTTTTAGGTCTCTTGAAAGCAAGCTATTTGAATGATGCTTATTTGACTAAAAGGAGTGAATACATGAAGAAAATGGCAAAGTCAAGATCGAAGCCACTCAAGTCGCTAAATTGAACCTGGCGGCGTCCCAACTAAAGGCGACACCGTCCCTCTCTCATGATTTGATAAATAATGCACTGACGGCTCGGTGGACTTTTTGCTCACAACACGGCGTCGGTCTTTGAAGAGGAAGGGCGTCGCTAAGACTTTTCATCTCAGATGGCCCAGATCCAGAACCAAGACGGCGTCCCACTTGAAGCCCGACGACGTCACAACTCCAACGTGACGTCGTCCCGTCGATAACTTGGCCAAGACGAAAACCCTAATGACGGCGATCTGACGACGTCCCACCTATAAGGCGACGTCGTCGCAAGTGTAAATCTATATATAGAATTCGATTTTTCTGTATTTTGGGAGGTAGACTTTTGGAGTAAAAACCCTATACATTTGTAGTCCGACTTGGACAGTATCTTAGGGTCCCAAACCCTATTTTACACATCAAGATAAGTGTTTTAATCCATTAGTATCATTATGTCTTCCATTGAATGTGTGTATGCTTGCTTGTTTAACATGTCTAGCTAAATTTCTTGTGCGTTTACTTAGATCTATGAAACCTAGTTATTAATTATTGATTGGTTGTCTCTTTTCTTAATTGTAATTGGCTTAGGAGTGCAACTAGGCTATCGTTGTGTTTAAATGCTTGAGTAATCTTTGTGAACATTAGTTTATGAATCATTTAGTGGATTTCGTAGTTTAAACTTCCAAAGATAACCTTAAAGTTAGTTTATGAATAATCTAGCGGATTTCGTAGGCAATAACCTAAAGGTATTCTCAAAGAGTTAGGACAAAGGCACACCCTTCGACCTTAGAAAATACAACGCGTTAAGAATAAGAACGTGACAATTCAACCAACAATAAAAGATAACTAGGGAGTAATAGTATCTAGGTAAACACATTTTTAATCATCATACGAGCACACAATCAAATAGACATTGCTACCCGTAGTATTAGATAATAGATAGTAGAAGTAATCGGTAGAAGTACCACCCCCAAACCAATTACCCCGAGATTTTACCCTTAGCTTTCTAAAAAACATATAAAATTAAAAAAAAGAATCATCCTCAATCCCACCTTAGCGTAGTACACTTCTTGCTAGCATTCCTATTCCCCTAGAGAACGATATCAATACTTGAGGCTTACCCAATACTACACTACAACGATTAGGTTCACTGCCTAAGGTGTTGAAAAACTTGCTCGACGAAAAGGAAGTTCCTTTGACCCCGAGCGCAAACGCGCATCAAGTTTTGGCGCGCTTTGGGAATAGAATAGCTAGTTAGATTTCTATCTCGTTTAGGTTCCTTGCTTGATTCCTATCAAGTAAGATTTTCTCATTTTTAGCTTCCTTGTAGTCTATCCCCTTATTCGTGACTTTGTTCGTATATCCCATCACATTTCATCATGGAAGGTGATAACCCACGAAACAACCAATTTCACTCAAACCGCAACCAATTGACCAACACCGTGGAAAACTAGAAGGGGTTGAATAGTTTCTGATTAAAACTTTGTTTTAAACTATTTAGATCAACTTATGTCAATCTATTTAAATGTGCGTGTTGGATGTTGACAGATAAGCATATAAATAAGTAAAGCAAAGATAAAGAGTAAGAAGCACAAAACCACAACGCGAGTATTTATAGTGGTTCGGCTACAAGGACACCTTCCTTGCCCTACTCCACTCCCCGAGTCACCTACTCGAGGGTTTGTAATCACTACACACCACAAACTCCTTGTGGCTTAGAAGCCTTCACAACTTCGCCTACGCTTTATCCGGTACATGGCTAGACACCGGGTTCTTCCACGAGGTAGAACCAAATCTATCACAACGTCGCCTACACTTTATCCGGTGCAAGGCTAGATACCGAGTTCCATTACAAAGGAGGAACTACTACCCAACACTACACAACACCTATCCCAAAGGAGATCCACTCCTCATTACAACATCATCAAGGATATCAATATCCTTGGACCCAAACTAATCTATCTAGTACATCGATGCACCATATCAAATGTACACCTTAGGCACCTTTCACTAATGCCTTTGACACGACACCTAGGCACCCTTCACTAATGCCTTTAACACGGACTTTCGGCATCCTTCACTAATGCCTTAGACATGGATCTTCGACACCTTTCACTAATGCCTTCGATTTGACCTTTCAGACATCTTTCACCTATGTCTTCAACACAACACTTCTAATTAGAGAGGAAAGAACTATCAACAAGGTAAAATCAGTAGTCTTGATGATGATGAAGCTTGGCAACCCATGTACTTGAGCTTGCTCGACTTCAAGAGGTGGTGATCTCGCCTTTAAGAGGAACCTAGAGTATCACACAAACACAAAACTACATAGAAAGATCCTTTGGATCTGAGGTTAGAGAGTTTACAATACTAAGAGAGAATGTATGTGAAAGAAATGGCTCACTATTTATAGACAAAATATGCTACTGTTCCACCGATTCCACAGATCCTTTGCTTGAGGGATCCGTCTAGTGTAATGTTAGGGATCCGTGAGACGCTCTTCATTACCCATGGGTTATGGGTCATGGGTCATGGATCATGGGTTGTAGGCTTTGATCCATGGGTATCCAAATAGATACAATGTATCTAGAAGATACAACGCATCTAGTCAATGAGTCATGGGTTAGCTCCATAGGTCATGGATAATACCCGTTGTTGGGATATGAAAGTGCTGAAGAATGACAAAGTACTAGAAAAAGTCAACGTACTGCTAAAGAAAAGTCAAAGTACTGCTGTCGAAGTCAAAGTACTGCAAAGCTAAAGAACTGTTATATTCGTTTAAGGAAAGCTTTGTTATTCTAGAATATTCTTTGTTCAGATTACTTGTCGTACAAGGATACAAATTGTAAACCGACTAGGGTTATCCTTAAGCCTATAAAAGGACCCCTAGATTGGCATTAGACGTACGAGTTTTTTAGATATATGTTTTAGAATCCTAAAGTACGATTATTATTAGAGTTTTAGAGTTGTTTAAAAAGTCTGCATAACAAGCAGATTTAGAGTTATTAATAAAATCGTTGAAAGTTAATATATTCTTCTTAGCTTTGTTAAGTAAATTATGTGTACTTAATAGAGATTACTCAGTGTTTCATTGTTAACAACTTAGGATTTATCCGAAGTTATTAAACCCTTAACAAGCTATATAAGTTAGTTTGGTTAGAGTACATCGATCCAACAAGTGGTATCAGAGCTTGTGTGGAAATTCTGAATAAGAAGAAACCTAAAACCTAGTTAAATAACAAAACCTAAAGATGTCGATCGATCTTTGTTCCACCACCTTCCATCACCTCACTCGGGATACCTATCATTAAGAAGGAGAATCGACCTATGGAGCATGAAGATGAGGCGTTACATTGCAATTACGGACCATGCACTGTGGAATGTAATTTTCAATAGTAATGAAGTCGTTCGAAACCTACGATGTTCTGGCCAACCCAAAGCACCTAAAGCGGTCTTACTGCGGCAACAATAAGGAATCAAGAAGGCTCTCAACATACTCTTGTCGCTATTCCGGATGGTCATCTACTCAAATTTCATGATGCTAAAGATGCAAAGCAACTCGGGTTGCTCTCAAGACAAGGTTTGGAGGCAATGATGCTTCCAAAAGATGCAATCTGTTGAAGCGGCAGTTTGAAACATTCATTGTTGGAGAAAGAAAACCTTGATCTTTGCTTATGAGAGATTCCAAACCTTCTCAACATCTTTGGAGCTATACAAAGCGAGGTTTCGATTGAAGATGCTAATCTAAAGTTCTTAAGGAGTTTGCCATCGACATGGCATGTGATTGCTACTATGATCAGAGGCCAACCTGGTCTGGATGTAATGGACTTTGATGATCTTTACAATCATTTGAAGGTGTATGAGCATGAGATGAATGGGCAATCCAGTTCAAAATCTCACAGTATTGCTTTTTTGTCATCTTAAAAGAGAGGCAGTACTTCCACTAAAAGTACTGCTTCACCTACTCAAAGTATTGTTGCCTACACTACTCCCACCTTTGCTCAACAACCTACACCAACAAATACCATCCACTCAGATGAAGTCGTATGCTCTTTCTTTGCACAACAAGCTACTTTACCTGTCACCTATGAAGAAGATCTCTCACAGATTGAAGAGGATGCTCTTGAAGAAATTGATATCAGGTGGCAAGTTGCTATGATCACTGCAAGGATAAAGAAGTTTATGAAGAATACAGGAAGAGGCATTGACTTCAAGCCAAAGCAGGGAATCACTTTTGACAAATCCAAGATTGAATGCTTCAATTGTCAAAAGGCGAAAATTTTGCAAGGAAATGTAGGTTTGCTAAATATCAAGCAAGCAGGATGACCGAGAAACCAAAGCTAGAGTTGAAAGAAATTCCTATTACGAAACAAAAGCTTTGGTTGCTCAAGAGAATTATCGAGGTTGAATGGAGTCTTGAGTTTGATGATGAACCAAGAACCTCTTGTATGGTAGTTGTGGAGGATTACGTGGAAGAGTTTGACCGAGCACGACTTTCGATGAGGAACACGGACATGCCGCTATGGATTCTAAAGATGGTTATGGAAGCTTTGGTGGAGCATGGAGAGTGAAGATGATCTGTTCTACTTGCTATGATGGCTACTTCACCAAGCTCAACCCCTATCTCGAGGTATGCTCAAACTGTCATGACTTTTATCAAAAGTACTTAATAGTTATGTGATTGAAAGAGATAAGCGTATAAAGGCTAGGTGCGAGGTAGCGGTTATCAAATAACCTTAGAGTCTATGGAAGCCAAAATTATAACACATGAAAATAATGAAATAGCTTGGGAAAAGTATGAACAACATGATTATCGGCTAAAATTAAGTGAATGGAAGTTAAATTGTAAGATTTACGAAATTGAGAAGCCGACTAAGGAGAGAGATGAATTGTTAGCAAAGTTTGATGCACGAAAAGAATCGGTCTTTCATGTTTCTTATGCTCAAAACAAAGAAGAGCTTACAATAGGACTGGTCTAGGTTTTGGTATGGATTTCGATAGTGTAGAAGAAAACCCACCTAGTGATAAAGATGACCTTGATTTTGAGGATATAACCACTAGTGATGATGAGCTTATTAACTATGTTGACACATCTAGTAATGAGGAATCATTTAGTGAACCACCTCGAATATATGTCACACCCCAATTACATTTTTGCGTGAATGGAATTCACGGGATTGACCGTCATAGCATCACAATCACGGTTATATTGAGCGACCTAAAGTGTCGTTTGGAAAATACATCGTTTGATTTAATAAAATAATCAGAGTTTACAAAGTAGGTCCCAAATGTAAATCAACTTGTGCGGAAATAAGTTTGTTACAATACAAACGATGTTTTAAAGTACGTAAAACCCAAGTGAGACGCGTCGTCATCACGACTCCATGATGTGTCCAAATGCATGCCATGAAGTGAATGCCTTAGAAACCTGAGATAAAAACATGCTAAAAGTGTCAACACAAAGGTTGAGTGAGTTCATAGAGTTTGAATGGAAATGTAAAGCCTTTCAAAATCGTTTATGTAGCAAAGGCATCGTAAATCCACTCAGTTCCAAGTCCCGCCCATACAAAACTTGCAACCTGTGTGTTTACAACCCACTGCCAGAATATGTAGAGTTTATGTTCAAACAGAAATCGTCAAATGAATTCACAAAATAGTGCATGGCTCAATGTATCGAAATCGTTTATGCAGCAAAGGCATTGTAAATCCACTCAGTTCCAAGTCCCGCCCATACAAAACTTGCAACCTGTGTATTCACAACCCATTGCCAAATGTATATAGTGTATGTTCAAATCGTTCCAAGACCATTAGTCCATGATCGTATACCAAGTCCGTTAGATCGTGTTCATACCAAGTCCGTTAGCTCAATGAATATACCAAGACCGTTAGCTCAATGAATATACCAAGACCGTTAGACCAATGAATATAATATGGAAATTCTAAGTATGGCAAAACTACATTACGCATGACTAAGCATTCGGTTTAGGTAAACATGTAGTTGCAATTAATCATGAATGTCATAAAAATAGTTGATGAGCATGTATCTCCCCAAAGAGTTTAATAAAAGCATTAAAACAAGAAAAGTGGGGCTATGGAACTCACTTGGTGGAATGATGCACGAAGACAAAAGTGAGTACACCGAGATGTAATGTGATCGTTAATCTTGACCTATTGTGAAGGATATGATCGTCATGAGTTGCAATGTAATGTTATCATGCACTTCGTATGTTATTTATACCATTTACGGGTTTTGAAAATATTACTCGTCAATCGAAAAATACTCTTTTGACGTCTTGACCCTTCAAAAATGACTTTACATGTTTTTCGTCAAAATGTCATCCTATAATGGTTTTATAATGATTTTTGGTGAAATTACCACTTTTAAATCGCAAAACAATGTCGTCGGAAAAATCATGAAATTAACAAAATGGCTTTGGAAAACTAGTCGCAAAGCGGTGTATCGTCGATCGTTAGAGAAACGAACTCGACGGTTTTGGAAAGTTTGTATCGATATCTAGAAGTTTCAGTTCAGGAGTTTTCGTTCAAAGGTCTCGATCATAAAGATATCAAGGGCTAAAGATGGCGGTTTTGCTAATTGTGTGCGAGAAAATAAGTTTCGACCAATGTTTGAACATCCGTAATTAATTTACCATAACTCCGCTTGACAAACGGCTTTTTGTTTTGAAAAATATGGCGGTGAACTTGATTTTACTAGAAGACATTTTGTTCCAAAAGTTTCACAACCTTGTTAAAAGCACCGCAAACATGAGCGTTACGACTAATGGGATACTTGAATCGTAAAAATAATATAGTTTTAGAAAATAATATTTACTGACAACTTTATAAAAGCGTGCATATATTTGTCGTTTCAAATCCGTTTTCTACGTATAATATGTCCTTAACCGTATCGAAGTAAACTAATATATTTTGATAAGTCGAAATAATTTGTGAAGCTTAAGGCTCGTTTTGACCCGAACAATGTAAAAACTGCATGCTGAATTTTCTGAAAAGTTACGTTTCGTCGTCAAACTTTAAAAATTCACCACGGCTTCGTTATAACTCCGTTTTATCCGTTCAAAAGGCCACGGATTCGTTTTAAAGTGTATTTTCTAAATATCAAGGCCAAAATGTCGTACCAACAGTAGGTTTTCCAGAATTTCGAAATAAGGACAGAACCAAATATATAGTTATCGAAAATAGTTTTCTCGGACAAAACCTATTCTAATCCCTTCAAATCAACTCCAAAGCTAATCTAATCCTACCATACACCTTCTTAGGGTGTCATGGGTTCCTAATCACCATCAAGACCAAAGAATATCATGGGAGTAATTATAGGATGACCAATAGTATATATAACTTCTTAAAATCAAGAAAAATGGTATAAATCACATATCATGCATATTATCTCCAAAATGAAAAGAAACATATGAAATGAAAAGGAAACATGAAAATAATAGAAACAAGCTTACAAATGATTATGATGAGGTGAAAGTAACAAGGATTATCCTAAATACTCTTGGTTTTTATTTCAAAACCATATAAAGAGTATACACTAGATTGTTATAACACTTGATCTTGCAAAAGTTTTGATCCCTTGGCACCTTGATGTTAGAACCGGTTATGGAGAAGCAAGAGAGGAAGAAGACTTTTAACACTTTGATACAATGAAGTGAATGAGAAATTATTGAAATAAGACTTATGTATATGAATGGAATTATTAAAATCAAGAAGCCTTGCCACATTTAATGACCACCCTCCCTAGAACCGGATTTTTGGGCTTCATGTCTTTCAATATATATTTTTTTTTATTTAAATCTATTACTAGTATAATTTGTTTAATGTTTGTGTAATTTTGTAAGAAAAGGTAAGTAAAATGTAGAAAATGTACAAGTATAGACAATTGGAAAATTTTGGTACAAGTAAGTTTTTATTAGGTCAAAATAGAATGTAATGATATAATAAAAATTGTAAAAATACTTTCCTTGAAATTCGGGTGATAAAATAATTATCGTACAATTTTTAAGAAACACGTCGTAATAATTTAACTTTAACGATTTATGTACCAAATAAATTTGAAACACTAGGAAAACTAAAAATATAGTTTTTATGAACTAAAAGTAAGTTTAAAAATACCTGGGATCATTTTTGAAAGTAACGGTTAAATATTAAAATAATAACTCACGCGATAAAGATTATTAAATATAAAATTACGTTGAAGGTGAAATGAAATGTTATGAATGAACTAATGTGATGCACATGATGTCAATGAAATGTAGACTAATCTTAGTCCATATGAAATGTGCGTGATGTCATGATCATGAATTCGCCGCTAAACCTCCAGGTTACGCAATTTGAAACAAGTAAACCAAGTTTACTATAAATGTTGAAATAATGAGACATGAGCGGTGTCGAGAAATGACCGAAAGTACGGGTTGTCACATTCGCCCATCAAAAAGGAATTCAGTCCACAGATTCAATCGTTATTAGGTCTAACGGGTTTAGGGTTTGATGTAGCAAACTTTCCCATTCCAGAGCAAAACCCTCAAAGACTTTTGGTAACGATTTTACTTAATCTCACAACTCATCAAACAAGAGCGTCATGAGATTAGGCTAAATCGGTTTAGGTAACAACTTGTTTCTAGCTCGATCTTTGCAACTCATCAAACAAGAACATCACGCGGATCAAGCGGAAACAAGTGGTTTGAAGAAAATCTTTTGAAAATTTGGCTCGATTACGAATTGCTTACACATATAAGACTACTACCCCTTCATTGCATGATTCTTCTGAATTAGACATAGGTGATCGAGGCTATGTATAATTTAGAGTAACTATGCAATGCTTGGACTAATCGACTCATATGTTGTTTGGTGTTGAGTCAACGATGTTAAGATTGTGATGAACATCGAGGAGAGAAAACATGGAGAAGTGTCGTTAAAATGATCGATAAAGTAAAAAGAATTAAAATCCTCGTAAATGATAACAAATCGGAAAGAAAATAAAGTACGATAGATGAGAATATTTTACAACGAGTGGTTCGACAAAAGTAGTACATCTTAGGTTATAAAGATTCGGATGCGATGGAAAACATAAACTTAGTACATGAGGAGAAATAAGACATTAGTTTCGAACTTCTTGGTCTTCCGTCGTTGATACCTTGACGAGCTCCTCCTCCTCCTTCTAACATATAAACATTCCCATGAGCACCTTCGACTTGTTGACCTTGGTTTTGAGGACATTGGTTTCTATAGTGTCCTTGCTCCCACATCCGAAGCACGTAACTATAGTCTTGCCTCTACAATTCTGGCATGGTGTCCTAGTTTTTGACACTTGTAGCACTTAGCGGGACAAAGACCCGTGTGATGATACTTACATCGATTACATAGTGGGTAGGTTCCAGCATAACCTCTGCCTTCTCTTGGTGCGACAACATATACCATTGCGGTTTCTTGCCCTCTTTTACATTGTTGATGATGGTTAGTGTTGCGGTTTTGGTTGTTGTTGTTATAATCTCCTTGGTCGTTTTCCATTTTCTTTTGTTGTGGTTGATTTGGTTATCGCCGTTGTTGTTGTTGTTTTGGTTATTGTAGTAGTTGAATGCGATTGTTGGGGTTGTTGTTGTTTTGGTTAGTGTTGGGGTACTTGCCTCTCTTCACTACACGGCCATGAGCTTTTGAGTCAATCGAATAGCTTCCTCGATCGTTTCTTGGTCGGGAAGAAGTCACATCGCCTTGAATAATTTGGAAGTCCCCGATGAAAGCCTCTAGCAACTTCTCATTATCGAAACCATGGGCGGGCATAACACGGCCCAATTCTTGGAATCTCCGAATGTAAGTGTCAATATCGTACCCAATGGTTACTAATTCATAGAACTCCGTCTCCAACTTTTGATTTCCGATGCGTGGACAAAACTTCTTAGTCACCAAACCCTTAAATTGCTCCCAAGTAAGCTTGAAAGCATTCTCCATCCCAATCGGTTGAGCATAAAAATTCCACCACGATAATGCTCCATCTAGTAATGTGCTCGTAGCAAATTTAACTTTACTATCATCCGGACAGTTACATAGCAAAAACACCGATTCCAATTTTTCAAACCATCGAACCATTGCGTAGCTCCTCGGTACCTCTAAATTTCGTGGGCTCACCACTTTTGAAATCCTTGTACGAACATTTCTTAACTCCGGATCCTCGGCATTTCCGATAGCAGACTAGCCTAGCAGCTCTGACGATCATGACCTCGGCGGCCAGCAGACCACCGTTTCCTTTCAACTCTTAGAGCATTAGCAATGCTATCATTCACTAACTTCGAATAGCCGCTTGGGTCATTTCAAGCTGTAGCTTTCTTGATTGCCATATCTTCTTCAAAACAAGAGGAAATGTGAGGCGTAGCAAAATCCGATGTTAATAATAAGCGCTTCAAAGAAATGTGATAAGCGATGAGTTTGAGGTTATTTTTCAAAATGATCGACGGTTTCCAAAAGATAGGTTATGAGGTGTTGTAAGTGCTTCAATGTATGATGGTTTAGAGACTTAATGTGTGAATAAAGTGTAACTCGACATGTTAGTGGTGAAACAAAGGGTGAGGCGACTTCGCCCTATTTAAAAGTTTATCTCGGCATTCGACGTTATCGGTGACAAGTCGATTGATGTGGAAATTGTGATAGGGAATGACAAGGAATTCTCCACATTAGAGTATGAAGAAAGAATAATGGAATGGGCATTTAAGGGCATCCATGTGACAATCGATGTGAAATGAAAGTGAATAACTCGAAAAATGTACGTAAAAACCGCATGTAAAGTGAACATGCACTTGTGATGAAATGATGAGATGCTATGATAATGTAGTTATAGTCTAGGGTCAATGATGCAACCTAGTTCTCTATAATCAAGCTCGATGCCAATCATCACACCCCAAATTACTGTTTTGCGTGGAATGGAATTCACAGGGATTGACGTCATAGCATCACAATCACGATTATATTGAGCGACCTAAAGTGTCGTTTGGAAAATACATCGTTTGATTTAATAAAATAATCGAGTTTACAAAGTAGGTCCCAAATGTAAATCAACTTGTGCGGAAATAAGTTTGTTACAATACAAGCGATGTTTTAAAATACGTAAAACCCAAGTGAGGCGCGTCGTCATCACGACTCCATGATGTGTCCAAATGCATGCCATGAAGTGAATGCCTTAGAAACACGAGATAAAAACATGCTAAAAGTGTCAACACAAAGGTTGAGTGAGTTCATAGAGTTTGAATGGAAATGTAAAGCCTTTCAAAATCGTTTATGTAACAAAGGCATCGTAAATCCACTCGGTTCCAAGTCCGCCCATACAAAACTTGCAACTTTGTGTGTTTACAACCTTTGCCGAATATGTAGAGTTTATGTTCAAACAGAAATCGTCAAATGAATTCACAAAATAGTGCATGGCTCAATGTATCGAAATCGTTTATGCAGAAAAGGCATTGTAAATCCACTCGGTTCAAGTCCCGCCCATACAAAACTTGCAACACATGTATTCACAACCCATTGCCAAATGTATATAGTGTATGTTCAAATGGTTCCAAGACCATTAGTCCATGATCGTATACCAAGTCCGTTAGATCGTGTTCATACCAAGTCCGTTAGCTCAATGAATATACCAAGACCGTTAGCTCAATGAATATACCAAGACCGTTAGACCAATGAATATAATATGGAAATTCTAAGTATGGCAAAGCATACTACGCATGACTAAGCATTCGATTTAGGTAAACATGTAGTTGCAATTAATCATGAATGTCATAAAAATAGTTGATGAGCATGTATCTCCCCAAAGAGTTTAATAAAAGCATTAAAACAAGAAAAGTGGGGCTATGGAACTCACTTGGTGGAATGATGCGAAGACAAAAGTGAGTACACGAGATGTAATGTGATACGTTAATCTTGACCTATTGTGAAGGATATGATCGTCATGAGTTGCAATGTAATGTTATGCATGCACCGTATGTTATTTATACCATTTACGGGTTTTGAAAATATTACTCGTCGTCGAAAAATACTCTTTTGGCGTCTTGACCCTTCAAAAATGACTTTACATGTTTTACGTCAAAATGTCATCCTATAATGGTTTTATAATGATTTTGGTGAAATTACCACTTTTAAATGCAAAACAATGTCGTCGGAAAAATCATGAAATTAACAAAATGGCTTTGGAAAACTAGTCGCAAAGCGGTGTCGTCGATCGTTAGAAAACGAACTCGACGGTTTTGGAAAGTTTATATCGATATCTAGAAGTTTCAGTTCAGGAGTTTTCGTTCAAAGGTCTCGATCATAAAGATATCAAGGGCTAAAGATGGCGGTTTTGCTAATTGTGTGCGAGAAAATAAGTTTCGCCAATGTTTGAACATCCGTAATTAATTTACCATAACTCCGCTTGACAAACGGCTTTTTGTTTTGAAAAATATGGCCGGTGAACTTGATTTTACTAGAAGACATTTTGTTCCAAAAGTTTCACAACCTTGTTAAAAACAGCCGCAAACATGAGCATTCTGACTAATGGGATACTTGAATCGTAAAAATAATATAGTTTTTCGAGAAAATAATATTTACGGCAACTTTATAAAAGCGTGCATATATTTGTCGTTTCAAATCCGTTTTCTACGTATAATATGTCCTTAGCTTCGTATCGAAGTAAACTAATATATTTTTGATAAGTCGAAATAATTTGTGAAGCTTAAGGCTCGTTTTTGACCGAACAATGTAAAACTGCATGCTGAATTTTCTGAAAAAGTTACGTTTAGTCGTCAAACTTTAAAAATTCACCACGGCTTCGTTATAACTCCGTTTTATCCGTTCAAAAGGCCACGGATTCGTTTTAAAGTGTATTTTCTAAATATCAAGGCCAAAATGTCGTACCAACAGTAGGTTTTCCAGAATTTCGAAATAAGGACAGAACCAAATATATAGTTATCGAAAATAGTTTTTCTCGGACAAAACCTATTCTAATCCCTTCAAATCAACTCCAAAGCTAATCTAATCCTACCATACACCTTCTTAGGGTGTCATGGGTTCCTAATCACCATCAAGACCAAAGAATATCATGGGAGTAATTATAGGATGACCAATAGTATATATAACTTCTTAAAATCAAGAAAAATGGTATAAATCACATATCATGCATATTATCTCCAAAAATGAAAAGAAACATATGAAATGAAAAAGGAAACATGAAAATAATAGAAACAAGCTTACAAATGATTATGATGAGGTGAAAGTAACAAGGATTATCCTAAATACTCTTGGTTTTTATTTCAAAACCATATAAAGAGTATACACTAGATTGTTATAACACTTGATCTTGCAAAAAGTTTTGATCCCTTGGCACCTTGATGTTAGAACCGGTTATGGAGAAGCAAGAGAGAGGAAGAAGACTTTTTAACACTTTGATACAATGAAGTGAATGAGAAATTATTGAAATAAGACTTATGTATATGAATGGAATTATTAAAATCAAGAAGCCTTGCCACATTTAATGACCACCCTCCCTAGAACCGGATTTTTGGGCTTCATGTCTTTCAATATATATTTTTTTTTATTTAAATCTATTACTAGTATAATTTGTTTAATGTTTGTGTAATTTTGTAAGAAAAGGTAAGTAAAATGTAGAAAATGTACAAGTATAGACAATTGGAAAATTTTGGTACAAGTAAGTTTTATTAGGTCAAAATAGAATGTAATGATATAATAAAAATTGTAAAAATACTTTCCATTGCGAAATTGGGTGATAAAATAATTATCGTACAATTTTTAAGAAACACGTCGTAATAATTTAACTTTAACGATTTATGTACCAAATAAATTTGAAACACTAGGAAAACTAAAAATATAGTTTTATGAACTAAAAGTAAGTTTAAAAATACCTCGGGATCATTTTTGAAAGTAACGGTTAAATATTAAAATAATAACTCACGCGATAAAGATTATTAAATATAAAAATTACGCGTTGAAGGTGAAATGAAATGTTATGAATGAACTAATGTGATGCACATGATGTCAATGAAATGTAGACTAATCTTAGTCCATATGAAATGTACGTGATGTCATGATCATGAATCGCCGCTAAACCTCAAGGTTCTGCGAATTTGAAACAAGTAAACTAAGTTTACTATAAATGTTGAAATAATGAGACATGAGCGTGTGTCGAAATGACACGAAAATACGGGTTGTCACAATATAAGAAAGACAAGGGTTATCATCTTTGTCCCACATCCCATCGGTAGTCATCAACCCATAAGACCCGATGTTTCTCATTTTGGTGTAGACAACCTAGAATTTAGAAAGAAGCTTATTGGTCAATCTAGGTGCGAAACCCAACAGAAACAGTTGAGACACCTAAGGTAGATGATGCTAAAAGTCAAGCAATACTTTCACCTCAAAGTACTACTACACCTTCAGCAGTACCTTTAAGAAAACCTTTTCACAATCATGCTAAACCTTTTTGGGATAATTGTGGTCAAAACAGTTTTAATCATTCACCTAGAAATGGGATAGGTTTGGTAATACACATAGAAGAAGAAATCTTGGGATTATAGAACAAAAACTACTGTTTTGTTTGTTTTAGTCTGATCATTTGATTAAGGACTGTGACTTACATTCAGTACCTAAGTAAGTTCCCTAGAAACAGACTTGTCAACCAAAACCAACGGAGAGTAGACCAACTTGGAATCATTCACATAGGGTTAACCATAATAACTTCTCACGGACTACAGGCACCCTCACCGAGAAAAGCTTTTCAAAACCTCCGGTACCTTCAAACACTTTCTAAGGTACTTTTAAGCAAAATCTGATGCTTTCTCAAATCTTGCTCGATTCACCAAACACCTCTTGGAATAGGAACCTAGGAGATCTAATTACTATCAATCTAGAAGGCGTTACAACTCCAAGCAAATGGGTTAAGAAGGAAAATGCGATGATGAACAAGCGGTACTTTCAACAAATCTTCGTGAAGCAGAGATTTTTGATAAAGATGATTTTGTGGTAAAAGAAAAGGAGATTTTGTTGAAAAAGAAAGTTTTCTTGAAAATCCACCACAAGTTTTAAAACAAAAGATAATGCTTGATTCACGTCTACAAAAGCTGTGAAGATTACATACTCAAAGAATTTGAGTATGTTACTCCAAAGGGAACACAAGTCGAGTAATGGCTTGGGTTCCTAAAAACACTAACTTTTGTATCTTTGTGCGGGGCAACCCGGAGGAGGAGCTTAAAGATCATCTTATTGTAGATAGTGGTTGCTCGGAAGCATGACGGGACAAGGAGATTACGCCGATTTTAGATCTATTTGTGGAGGAAGAGTTGCATTTGGGAATGATCTAATGGAGGAAGAATCCTTTGGAAAAGGAACCATCAAGGCAGGGAGCATAGATTTTGAGAATGTTAGATATGTGAAGGAGCTCAAGTTCAATCTTTTGTCGATATCTCAAATCAGTGATAAAAGGCACCTGTGTTATTCAACGACACGAATGTCTCATCCTTTCCTCCGAATTCAAGCACATTGATGATAACTTAGTAGTTCTTAGAGTACCAAGAACCAATGATGTGTATGCGATCGGATATGAAGAGTCTTCACTCTTCTGGGAGAGCTACATGTTTAGTGGCAAAAGCAACATCGAAGAAGCACATCGGTGGCATAGAAGATTGGGCCATGTAAATTTCAAGAATATCAACAAATTGGTCAAAGGGAATTTAGTTAGAGGTTTACCTTCAAAGACTTACAAGAATGATCACTCTGTTTGGCGTGCAAGAAGGGTAAACAACACAAAGCTTCATGCAAGAAGCTTGAGGAAAGGATTATTAGAGAACCTTTGGAGTGTTACATATGGATTTATTTGGACTGTTTCAATTGCAAGCCTAAACAAGAAAAAGTCTTGCTTGGTTGTGACAAGATGATTGCGATGAGATTCGAGTTGGGTATTTTTCTTAGGATTTAAAGATGATACTTTTGATGCTATCCATAATCTTATAATAGCACTTGAAACCAACCGAGACTCAAGGTTAGAGGTATTAGATGTGATAATGGGACTGAATTCAAGAACAAGCTTATGGATGCGTTTGTGCCAACAAAGGGATCAAGAGGAGTTCAACATTGCAAGAACACCACAATGAATGGTGTTGCGAGAGAGAAAGAATAGGACTTTGATTGAGCGGCCGAACAATGCTTGCAGATTCACTTTTACCTATTCAATTACGGGTTGAAGGTGCAAGTATTGATTAGGCACCACTTCATCGAGATTGTTATGAGCATAGGCTCATTAATGTTGTCAAGGTGCATACAGATGATAATGTGGTGACTTACTAACCAAAGGCTTTGATGTTTCAAGATTCAATCACTTGGTGGTAAGCATTGGCATGATTAATTCTTGAGCTACATTTGTGGGAGGACTATTTAGTGTAAGTATAGTCCTATGCATTATTTTAGGGAGGATATTCATGTTTATCTCATTGATTTGCTATTGTAAAGAAGAGAATGGGAAATCTTGCTTTTTGGTTTTATGAAATCTTGCTTGGAAAGTCTTGCTTTTGGAAATCTTGCTGCGTGTCGTATCTAAATCTTGTTCCAACGGTAATATTGAGGGGTAACTAATACTAACGGTAACTTTGTTATTAAGTGTTGTGATTTTTAAATCTCACCTATAAATAACTTCTCTCCAATTTCCTCTCATATTGATACCTTATAATCTTTTCCATAATTCTCTCTCTTTCACCCATTTTATTCATCATATCACTTTTGTGTACCACATCATCAATGGAAAATCGTGTCTGATTTCAAAACACAACATGGTGGCAAATTTTGAAAAGGCCGCGCTAATGTGATCTTTCATGATATCATTGATTTTCTCACCGGGTCTCCGATTAGTTATGCACTTTTAGTGGAACCGATATCATTGAGCCATGGATTCAACAATTTTGGGCAACCGCTAGGGTTCATATGGAGAATGAAGATTCATATATTCAAGCTATAGTTCTTTGGGAAGATTGTGTGTTCTTGAAGCCTCAATTCGTGAAGATTTATTATTTAATGATGAAGAAGGGTCATTGGTTTTGATAAGCAATTGATTTAGGATACATTCAAGCAACATTAGATATGAAGGGTCCTTAATCGCACAAAATTTCAAGAAACCCTTATTCATCCACCTTTGAAGTATTTAGTTCATGTATTGCTTCATTGTATTAGTGCTAAAAGTACATCATGGGACAATTTGGTTCAAACATAGCATCGCTATAGTGGGATTAGCTACTGAGACCGAGTTTTCAATTTTTCAAGGCTAATTCTTGATGGAATGTTATCTCATATTTCAAATGGATCAAGATGGTTGATGTATCCAAGGTTTATTCAAGTGTTCTTGAATAAGCAACTTACTGATGTGCCAAAGCCTACAAGTCTTTTACCTGTTGTGGTGCAACCAGCCAAGATTTTACTTTCATGGCTAGGAAAAGTGATTCATTCAATGGAAGGAACACTCCATTGACTACTTCAATGATGGAGATTGTTCAAGCTATTAGAGATGAGGCTGAAGATAGTGATGACAGAGAAGGTACTCATTCAAGAGAATCTGCTACTCAAGGTATTGCTTTTGAAGTCTTGCTTCTCAAGAGACTGCATCTCAAGGTACTGCTTCACCAGTTACTGATGTTAATGAAGGTACTACAGTTTCTCCCACCTCATCCCACCATACTACATCTCCTATTCAGACACCAGAACAAGTTCTCTCATCATCTTCTGGCGGAGATAATGTTTCTATACCACCTAAGCGATTAGTGTTAGATAATCATATTCGACGGGCGGTCATCGATTGTAGAAATCTTTTGATAAGCAGGCCATTCAGATTAAGTTGAAGCTTAAGTTTAGAAGATTAAAGAACTTTGTATGGCCATTGGTTACACATCACGGGTTATGGGTCAAAGCGAAAAAGAAGAAGCGAAGGCATTTAAAGAAGACCACCAAAGGCAAAAGGTTCAACGACATTCTTACGTCCAATTGGGGAGGAATTTAGAGGAAGAGAATTTGAAAGAAGATGTGAAATTCATGAAGAAAAGGAGTATGAACCTCAAATCTTTGAAGCACATGTAAATCTTCAAAGTACTAAGCTGAAGGAACTGATGTTAAAATCTTGATGATCAAGGTACTGCGACCAAATCTTGGCTTTTATGAAACGTCTCGACAAGAATTAATTACACCAAGGGTGTTAGATTTTGAAGAAGAAGCGGTCCTTCAACAATTCCACAAGAAGAAGAAGTTGATACTCTCAAACCAATACACACTGCAAGTGATGATGAAACCATTGCTGAAATATTACATGATTTATCAAAATCAAGGAGTATTAGCATTCCAGGAGTTGCTGAAGAACAACAACAAGTATCTCAACCTGTTATAGATCCAAAAGATAAAGGAAAAGGTAAGATGGTAGAAACAAAGAAGAAGAAGCTCACTTTAGCACAAATAAGGAATTTATTCAAGTTTCAATGAATAAGGAAGCGACTAGAAAGGTACAAGTTGAATTAAATCTTTGAAGTTGCTAATGAAGAAGCTAGGAATGAAGAAGCGACTAGAAAGTTACAAGAATAATTGAATCTTGAAGCTCTTGTACCATTAGGGTCACTATTCCTATTTCGCTCTACCAAGAAGACCAAATCTTGCTAAGAAAAGGAATGCAATGATGGCATATCTAAAAGGTCAAGGGTATATTGGATTGAATAAGTTGAATTATGTTGAGATGAAAGGTGCGTATGAAGTTGTTAAAGAAGATTATCGGAAACAAGTTGATAGTATCAAAGACTATAAAGAGGTTGATACTCGTAAAGAAGAAGATAGAAAAGGAAGCTTGAAAAGAAAAAGAATAACTGAAGTTAAAGATGTTCGGTCATCTAAGAAAGTTGAATTATGATCGATACTAATGATGAGCCGAGGAATTACTTAAGAATTGTAGAATTTGAGTATTCTAAAGTGATGCGAGAAAGAAGACGAAAAAGAAGAAAAAAGTCTCCAATAACTACTTTTGAAGTTGTAGAATCAAAGGATGGAAATTATCGATGTTTCATAAAGAAGATGAAAGCTTGAGTGTTTAATATGCTATGGGATCTATTGCACATAATAGATAGAGAGATTTGTTTCATCTATATCATTTGGTGCAAGAATACTTTGAACACATTCCATCGTAAGGAGTTGGTTTAATCTTACTTGGAGATCTCAAAGCTGTTTGGGAAATCGAAGAAACAAGTACTGAAGAGATTTGGAAAAATCAAGAAGATTGGGAGATTATTAGCTGGAGATTCTTTGAAGAATCTGGAGTACATGTTCTAGAGTTAGAAGATGGGACTATGATTCACATGCTAGCAGATAGAAGATATCCGCTTACATCAGATGTCATGTGAAGAATGCTAGAGCATGGAATGGAAGTTGAAGAAGATAATGAAATTGCTCTTATGGTCATCAAATTGTTTATCAGATGGACGACTATGGCTGATGATGATGCATGAATAAATGGTATGAATCTGAATTGAATAAATTATTTTTGAAAAATCAGTACTTTATTCAAAGTCTCGCTAATCAAACAAGACTTTCATCAAAGTATCGCTGCGACTTTAAACCGCTTAATGATTTTGGAAAGAAAACTTTTGTTAAGTGATAAATATTTTGAAACAAAGGTTAAAAGAAATAAATGGTTTTGAGATGGTAACAAAATAGATTATCAATCCACCATGGTTACAAAAGGATTGGCTAATCTATGAGCAAGCGGCTCGTAAAGATATCTCAAATCCGTTTTATAGTTGACAACTTGCTAATAAGTTGGATGGTAATCAACTCACCATATCGAGAAATGTGAAGAGTTGGCTAGCCCACAAGAAAATGGCTTGTGGTAAAGGCTGTTGGAAAACCATTATATGGTAATTAGTTCACCATGATTGAAAGAACTAACTAGTCCAAAAGGGTACAACTTTTGGTAAAGACAAATCAAATCATTGATAGTCGATGATTTGCTAAAATCATATGGTTATCAATGTTCCATGATCTTACACATCAAAACATTTGGCTACTCCAGAGTTAATGGATTTGGTAAAGAGACATCAAATCCATTAAATTTTTAATGATTCACCTCTCACGTGAGTTTACACACCGGATGTGATGAGAATAGATGAAACTTAAAGCCGAATTAATGTACAAACTGTCTTATGTTCTTTGAAAAGATGGAGCTTCTTTGAATGTTCTTTGAAAAGAGATTACCGATCAAAGATGTCAGAAAGAATAATTTCTAAAGAATAAAGATTACTTTGATGATGTAAGCACAAAATCTAGAAAGATAAAATTTAAAGATAAAGCCACAATCCCTCTTTGAAGACAAAGATGTTAAAGTGAATATACAAAGGAACTTGAAGTCAAGCAAGTAGAATTCAAGTTAGGGGAGGATTGTTGGGATATGAAAGTCTTGAAGAATGACAAAGTCTTGGAAAAAGTCAAAGTCTTTGCTAAAGAAAAGTCAAAGCTTCTTTAACTGTCAAGTCAAAATCTTGCAAAGCTAAAGAACTATATATTCGTTTATGGAAAGCTTTGTTATTCTAGAATATTCTTTGTTCAGATTACTTGTCGTACAAGGATACAAATTGTAAACCGACTAGGGTTATCCTTAAGCCTATAAAGGACCCTAGATTGGCATTAGGCGTCACGAGTTTTTAGATATATGTTTTAGAATCCTAAAGTACGATTATTATTAGAGTTTTAGAGTTGTTTAAAAGTCGCATAACAAGCGATTTAGAGTTATTAATAAAATCGTTGAAAGTTAATATATTCTTCTTAGCTTTGTTAAGTAAATTCCGCGTACTTAATAGATATTACTCAGTGTTTCGTTGTTAACAACTTAGGATTTATCCGAAGTTATTAAACCCTTAACAAGCTATATAAGTTAGTTTGGTTAGAGTACATCGATCCAACACCCGTCATGACTTATGCATGATGTCATGCAATGGGTCATGGTTTATGGATCATGCTCCATGGGTATGGGTCATGGACTTTGGGTTTTACCCAACTACATTTAATGTATTTAGTCAATGGGTCAAATACTTAAACTTCTACCCATTATATTACCCATTATAATACATACTAAGTATGTATATATCTACCCATTATGTAAACACTAGTTGTTGTACATATGCATTCCTAAATCATGAAAACACTATTACTTGTTTAGTGTTTTATGAAAACGTTAGTGTGTTAGTAAACTATTGGCTCAAACCATTTACGTATTTTATTTGTTTCGTTAAAATGATTTTACGTTTGTTATCGACAAAACATTAGAAGATCGTAAAATATAAATAAACATTTTTACGACTTTTGTATTAACAATCTCCCTTTTGGTTGATGACAAACATAATGTTAATACAAATAAGCCGTAAAACGCTTTATTTATATTTTACGATTTTCTAATGTTTTGTCGATAACAAACGAAATCATGTTAACGAAACAAATAAAATCGTAAATGGTTTGAACTAATAGTTTCTAACATATTCACATTTTCACATAAAACACTAAAACAAGTATACGTGATTTTATGATTTAGTAATACATATGTACAACACCTAGTGTTTACATATTTGGGTAAAATATACACATAACTGGTATGTAATATATTGGGTAATATAAATGGTAGAAACTTAAGTATCACAACCCATTGGGCAAATACATTGAATGTAGTCAGTACAACCTAAAGCCCATAACCCATGGAGCTTGACCCATAACCCATTGCATGACATCATGCTTATATCATACATGGATAATATCCATAACCCATGGATCAACCCATACCCAAGTGACAAAGTGCATTGCACTCAAAGATACATTGTATTTAGCTAAAGATCCATGGTTCAACCCATGACCCATGACCCATAACCAAAATACCCATGGGTAAAGGGCGTCCCACTAATCCCTAGCTTAACGCTTGACGGATCCCTTGTGGAAGGGATCCGTGGGATCCGAGGAACAGTGAGTTTTTCTTCTATAAATAGTGAGCCATTTCTTCATTGTTTCTCACCCTTTCTAACACACTTTCTCCACGAGTTAAAACTCACTAACCTCGGATCTAAGAGATCTATGTTTGTAGTTTTGTTTTTGTGTGATCTTTAGGTTCCTCTTAAAGGCAAGATCACCACCTTTGAAGTTGAGCAAGCTCAAGTCCATGAGTTGCCATGCTTCCTCATCATCAAGGCCATCAAGTCTTCTTGTTGATGATTCCTTTCTTCTTCAAAGAAGTAGTGTTGAAGACATTAGTGAAAGATGTCTCAAGTGTTAAGGCGAAGATATTAGTGAAGGGTATCTATCGTCTATAGCATAAGCACTTGTGGTAGGTGTTTAGAAGTCAAGACAAGAAGCATTAGTGAAAGGTGCTTAGAAGTCAAGACTAGAAGCATTAGTGAAAGGTGCTTAAGAAGTGAAGACACAAGACATTAGTGAAAGGTGTCTTGTAGATCTAGTCAAAGGCATTAGTGAAGGTGCCTTAGATGTACATTCGATATGGTGTGTTTCGATGTACAAGATAGACTAGTATTAGATCCAAGGATATTGATATCCTTGATGATGTTGTAAAGGAGTAGATCTCCTTTAGGATTAGTCGTTGGTGTAGTGTGGTAGTAGTTCCTCCATTGTAATGGAACTAGGTGCTTAGCCTAGTACCTAATAAAGGGTAGGCGGCGTTGTGAAGGTGTAGTTCACCTTGGAGTGAAAGAACTAGGTACTTAGCCTAGTACCTTATAAAGGGTAGGAGGCGTTGTGTTAGGTGTGGTTAGCCTTGGTGTGAAAGAACTCGGTATTTAGCTTTGTACCGGAAAAAGGTGTAAGCGACATTGTGAAGGCTTCTCCGCCATAAGGAGATTGGTGTAGTGTTCTGAACTCTCGAGTAGGTGACTCGGGAGTGGAGTAGGGCAAAGAAGGTGTCCTTGTAGTCGAACCAAGATAAATACTCGCGTTGTGGTTTTGTGCTTCTTACTCTTATCTTTTCATTACTTACCTTTATATGCTTGTTTATCAACGTCCAACACACACATCCAAATAGATTGACATAAGTCGATCTAAATAAATTAAAAGGAAGTTTTAATTGGCAAACTATTCAACCCCCTTCTAGTTTTCCACAATTGGCATCGAGCTTAGTTACAAGTTTCTTGAAGTATATTATACTTCAAAAACTTGATACGATCCATGGTTAATTGAAAACTACAAAGAAGGTTTTCATAAAAACAAACATCATGTCTTTTAAAACTATATGTTTGGATGTTGATTTGATAACAACATTTTTCTTATTTACTTTTCATTTAATTGCACTAATCTTCTTTGTCATGTTGATTAGTCAAGCTCATACCCACCAAGTCAGTAGGAATCGCTGGTAACAAGAATACCTTCCTTAGAAGGTATCTTAAACGCAAAGGAGCGGGAATCGTCTAAGTGACATTTGTTGTGTCATTTGTAAAGACATTCCTAAGTGCATTCGAGGTATGACTTTCCACTTATATCTAAATGATATTAGTTTAATAAATAAGTGTTATTTGTTAGGCATTTATTTGAGTAGATTTCGTGTTTACACATGTTTTACATGTAGCTTTGTTGGAATCACTCCTAAACCTTAATTCAAGTGTTTGTTACTTATATGTAATAGTTAGCTTAATTATGGCCTTTATGTTTGTTTAAGGTCAAGCTTATGTAGAAGGCCCATAAGCTTAGGCCCAAGCCCATAAGGAGAAAGGATGGAAACTAGGAGTGTTGCCCTAGCTCCCTCCTATAAATACTCTTGTATAACCATCATTTGAAGGTTGGTTGTTCAATTTATTTCCTTTCACATACTCCTCGCATAAACAAAGCTTACTTTTATCGTGTGTGTGTGTTTGGTTAATTGTTCAATCGCCTCTATCTCTTTCTTGTAAGCTTGTGTTGTAAAACTAGTGACCTAACAAAGGGTATCAATCGCCAAATAGTTGTGTGAACACTTTTGTTTTTGAAGTTTTTGTTTTCGGTCCTACGCTAGAAGAATAACATAACTTTGGTTCACTTAAAACTTGTTTTTAAACTTTTAATCCAAGATTCTTGTACTTTCAACGCTTTAAGGTGTTAAAATACTTGTTTTGGCAAAAGTTTCAAACTTTATGCGTGGATCATTGTTTTTAAACTTGTTTTGTTCGAGGGTTTCATTCTACGCAGTAACCCGCTTTTAGAAGTTTGGATCATCAAGTTTCACACTTTTGTGTTATTTTGGTACTATTAAAGCTATTTCATCACAAAAGTCTAGTTTAGAAACATCTTTGGGCAAATTCATCTTACGAGTAAGATTACCCATATCAAAACCCTAGTTCTACGCGTAAACTTTATCCGTGGTTTGATCTTCGCCAGGGTTTACTCCGTGTTTTCTTGCTTGGATAAGCTCGAAAATACGTCGACTTTGGATATCTTTTGCACCGTGATAGTGTAAAGATCATTTAGATAAAACCCTAAACTTACGCATAAGCATAAAGCTTACGCGTGAAAATCCCACGATAAGATTCATCTTACGCCTAAGCCAAGTCTTACGATAAGGTAATCCTACGCCTAAGTTTCTACGCCTAACTTTGTGTCTCGCATAACTTTAGAGTCTTTTCCATACTTACGCGTAAGCTAAATTCTACGCGTAACTAGTAATTGTTACGCGTAACTTTGATGTTTTTACGCATAAGTGCTACTTGGCTTATTGTGATTTCTACGCCTAAGGATACTTCAACAACAAAGGTTCATTCGACTACAAAGATCCATTTTACCAACACAAGTTAATCAACATGTCTCAACCACCATACTCTAACTATTTCCTTACACTTATTCTCAACGACAACAACAACTAAGTCTACAACATCAACAATGGAATCAACAACAAGTAATTTATCAACAACAATTTAATCAACAACATACTCTACAACTTGGAGCAATTCCTCCACCACAAATGGTTCAAACACCGCCAAGTCTTCAAGTTCAACCCTACACAAATGATTTCAATCAACATCCATCAAGGAACACTATGAAGGAACCTACTTGGTTTGCAAAGATGTGTGAAGCTTTAAGCGACCAACAATCAATTCATGAGGTCGGATCACTTGATAGACCTCCAATGCTCACTCCGAAACTACGATCAATGGGTAATTAGGTTCTTTAGGTTTTGTGATCCAAGAAGCCACATGGAAAGTTCTTAAAGAAGGTTATCTTGGAAGGTCCATTTGAGATGCCTCTTGTCATTGTACCCGGAGATCCAAATGCTAATCCACCAAGAGATGAACAATCAAACATTGCTACTCATTGCGGACTGAATCCTCAAGAACTTCTACACTATGAAGTAGATGAGCTTGCAATGCAATATATCCTTTTAGGATTACCAAACCCAATTCTTCGTAGTATTGATGCTCAAAAGACCGCAAAGGCAATGTGGGATCACATTCATCTACTTATGGAAGGATCTCGCACTCAATCGGAGGATTTGGAATCCAAAATTTTACTTGGCTTATGAACACTTCATGATTGAACACAGAGACACTAGAGTCCTATCATCATCAATTTTCGGACATCATCAATGATTTGGATAAACACAACATCATCATGCCAAGAATTGCGTGAATACTAAGTTCTTGAGTAGTCTTGGTCCGGAATGGGAGAAGTATGTCATTTTTCTCCGCTGCGCGAAGAATATGCATCATTCTACATATGGTTTGTTGTACGATTACTTGAAGCCTCATGAAAAGGAAGTTGATAGGAAAGGATTCTCCGTGCTCAAATTGCTTCACCTTCACATCCGGAAAATCAACAACTTGCCTTGTATGCTCAACAAAGTTATCCTCCTCAACAAGCAACTCAACCAACCGCCAATAACACACAAAATGATCAATCACAACAATCTCAACAAAATCAATTGGTTCCATACAACAACAATGCTCAACCATTTGTCGGTGAAGCTAATGAGGACATCGATCCATTCAAGCATTGCAACAAGGATTTGTTATGATTTCTAATGCTTTTGGCCATTATACCAACAAATCAAACAATCGTATTCGCTCCTCATCTAACACACGAAATCAAGTTGTGAACAATGGACGAGTTGAAGTTCGAATCGTGGTTATGGTCGTCGATGGGCGGTGGTCAAGGGTTTAATGTTGTGGGTAGGAACAACAACAGAACTCAAGTGGTGGAACAGGAAATGCTCGAGAATGGGTTGAATGGTCTTCGATGCTACAACCGCAATGAGAAGGACACTGCTAATGCATGCCCAAAGCCGAGGACTAGGGTAGTGCTTATTTCAAAGAGGCTCTTCTTTTGGCTCTTAAAGATGAAGTGGTGGATCTCTCACGGACAAAGAACGAGTTTTATGGCAAATGCACTCGAGATGATGATATGGAGGACTTACGTGCCAATGCAAACAAGTTATGTTGATGGCTAATATGCATCGAGTTACACATGAGTGACACAGCCTAGTGTATGATATCGATGGCTTGTCTCGTGTACCGAACAAACAATATTTATCTCGATATAATATCTCCGCCAATATCCGAATCCGTCAAGGCTCGAATGTTCAAAATGAGTCATTTACATCACATTCGACAATTTTCAACTAGACCCGTAGTTACATTTGACGATCAAGATGACCTTATGGTTTCCTTTGATAATCAAATTGACTCGTGACTCCTAAATAATGATCATGTTGTGACTCTGTTGAACAAACCGAACTTTTGCCTCATCCGGATCTTGCTATTTTACTTAAAGACCAACAATCCTAAATTGAAGAATGTTGTGCATTAAATGAGGACTTAAAAGTAACAATGCATTTGCTAACCAAGGATTTTGAATGCTTAAAATGCAACTCAACTTTTTCAAAACTCAAGAAAACCGTGAAAAAGGTTTTGAATCCGCTTTTACTAAATCTCATCAAAGCGAAAAATATTTAGAGAACAGATCGTGATCTAGCCGCTCAAGAATGCTTTGTTATCGAGATAGAACAAGCAAACATGAACATAAAAAGCAAATTAATGCTCTTACCTTGGAAAATCAAAAGCTAAGGCGAGTGTTAACTTGCCAAAACAGCTTACAAAAAGCATTCCACGAAGCGAATAGATGGTCATCTTGAAGAAATTATCGGTCAAAGGAAACTTAAAGAGTTTAAAACCTTAACGCCACGCTGTTTAAAGGAACTTCCTTTTCGCAAGTTTTTCAACACCCTAGGCGATGAACCTAATCATTGTAGTGTAGTATTAGGGTAAGCCACGGGAGTTGATATCGTTCTCTGGGAATAGGAATGCTAGTGAGAAGTTACTACGCTAAGGTTGGGGTTGAAGAAGATTATTTTTATCTTTTATATTTTTAGAAAAGGAAAAGTACGAATCTTGGGGTTTGGATTTGGGAGGTTGGTATTTCTACCGATTACTCTACTATTATCAATTATCTAAACTAAGGTGGTGGTAGTCTATGTCTAATTATTGTGTGCTCGTATGATAGTTTAAAGATGTGTTTACTTAGGTTTTACTACTCCTTAATTATCTCCTATTGGTGGTTGAATTGTCACGTCCTTATTCCTAGTTGCGTTGTGTGTCTAAAGTTGTAGGGTATCGTTTCTCCCTAACTCTTTGAAGTTACCAAAGGGTCTCGCCTACAAACCCCACTAGGGATGATAAACTCTAACTCTAAGGCCTCTTTGGATAGTTTAGCTACAACAACTCAAAGTGCTATAACCTAAGGTTCACAAAGATGAATCAAGCATTAAGTACACAACGAATGACCTATCGCATTACTAGATCATTAATCAACTAAGATAAGAAACAACCAATCAATATTCAATAATTAAGTTTCATATTCCTAAGCAAACACACAAGTAAATTAGCGGGACATGGAGAACATGCAAGCATACACACAAATAATTGAAGACATAATTAAATTAATGAAGTAAACAACTTATCTTGGTGTAAGATAGGGTTTAGAACCCTAAAATACGACCTTGGTTCGGTTTAGGTTTTACTCAAAGTTTACCCAAAAGACTACCCTCTAAAACCGAAAAATTCGGATTCTATATATAAGATTACATGTGACGGCGTCACCTTATGATTTGTGATGCCGTCGTGTCGCCGTCATTAGGGTTTCGTCTTGGCCAGTTAATCTTGCGACGGCGTCACCTTATGCTTGTGACGCCGTCCTCTTTAGATTCTCGCGCCGTCGGATTGAATCTAGGCCGTCCGAGTTGCGACGGCCTACTCTTTTAAAGCCCGACGCGTCCTTCAAAACTAGAAATTTCTCTTACGGTAGTCACAAATTCCTCCGACGGCGTCATATTAGCGATGATGCCGTCCCTTGTAATTTAGCGACTTGAGTGTCTCGATTCTTGACTTTTGCCATTTTCTTCATATATCCGCGCTTTTCGTCCAAATAAGTGCCATTACAGCTTTGCCTTCAAGAGACCTAAAAGTGAAAAGGAACGATATTAAGCAATAACGGATACAAAAGTGATCAAATAAGGGCTTAAACGACCCTCAAAAGGTACATTTTAAAACCTTATCAAATATCTCTACACTTGGTATTTGCTTGTCCTCAAGCAAATGTGCTTTAGCCAATTAATTTATAAGTTAGGGGTCATGAAGCATTGGTTTAAAACAGTCCATAACACATATAAGCCCCAAAAAGTCATAACAAGCACGGAAATTACATACTAGCACCTCACATGGGGTGTTTGGATACTCACATCTCTCGGTGTATATGAAATATAACAAATTGGAAATGGAAGATAAACACTCATTAACCGGTCCTAGTACATAGATTACCATAGGCTTGAGAATAGATCAAACCACCATCGCGTTGGCGTAAGCACCTAGGAAAGACTATCAAAGAGGTCTTTAAAGGGTTGTAACGTTAGGCTTACGGTAGGAAACAAAGGGTTTGGTGGGATAGGCTATTTTAGTGGTGGCAAGTCAAAAATCTCAATGTTACATGCATACGAAGAATGGCGTTGCTAAGCCAAAACTCGACACTCTAAACTCTAGATAACTGAAATAAACAAATATAAATTTAAAGATAGATGTAGAATGGTAGCCCGTATGTTTTGTTTTTTTTTTTTTTTTCACTCTAATTTTTTTTCTTTTTCTATTTTCTATTTTTTTTTTTTTTTTTTTTTTCATACCTTTTACTCTACCATCCTCTATGATAATATCAAAATAATAGGGATTTATAGGCACATCCCTACACTTGAGTTTTTATTACTCTAACACTAATATGACCCGAATTGAAAGATCAAAACACTTGGAGTACGTTATTACGCAAATAAGGGAATTGGCATTCCCTTTTAGTCATTTAAAACTTTAACTTTTCTCATGAGTCCCAATCGTCCCAAAGCGTATACAAAGGATATGACTCAACTTAGCAACTCATGCAAGTAATTAGATAATTGAACTAAGGGTTTAGGGTGATAACAATAATGCACTAAAAGTGAGTGCATACAAGGTAGGCTAAGGTGATTTGGGTGTACATTTGGGGGTGGGGTGTAAACAATGCTCTTCATTGATATTCCGGAAAACCGAAACATCACGAGAACCGCGAAAAGGATAGGCTCGGAGGGTTTAACTAGGGGTATCGTGTACTAAAGATGAGTACAACGCAAGGGTGTGGGGGAATTACTCAACCGATGTGGAAGAAGTAATTATATTACGGGTATCAAACAAGGGTTATCATAATGCCTCTTATCATTTAGTTATTCCTAACTACACAAGTGTAGTCTTACTAGCGATCTCGGGATGCATCACAAAACAAGTTCTAGAATCTAATATACTACCGGTTCATACTCTAATCATTAAAGATGAATGCTTTAATTCCTACTAATCTAAGGGTGATCCTCACATTTTGGTGGAATTTAAGTGGTAAAGGGTTTTGTGGTAGTCATATAACTTCCTATCCGTGAGTCGCTTTTGTTAAGACTAATGGCCCACTCCTATATATTATGAAAATTTTAAATTTGGTGCCAAATTACCCTAACCGACATTTTCTCATGGTTTATTACGAAATGCAATTAGACAAAGCAAATAATCAAGGATAAGCATAGTTTCAAAGTTCCGCTTTATTTTCCTCCCTACACTTAAACCGAACATTGTCCCCAATGTTCCCGAAAGTATCAAAGTTATGATAAAGAAGGTAATCAAAACGAAAGAAACTAATACTCCCGATTAGCTTGGTAGGATCCGTGTGTGAAGTAGTGGTTAAATCCTTTCCAAGAAGAATGCATGCGTGAAAAGCTCCTTCCAACTTTATGTATCTTCTTCTTGATAAACAAAACACACACTTGAAGAAAACAAACGAAACCTTTATGTAAAATCGGCGGTAATAATATATAAGACTCGATTAAACTAAGATATAATGCTTGTGGAATGGATGTTTACGAATTTCTAAGAAAATTAAGACCAGAAAATTCCAAAATTCTAAGTAGCTCGAAAACGAGAAAAAGTAATTTGATGTTTTACTCCTTCCCGACGCCGTCGGTTGCAATCTCGACACCGTCGAGTTATCCCGACAAAAAGCGGTCTCGATTTTCGGAAAAATTCGGAAAATTTACATCTTTAGAATCGGAAAAATTTACGCAAAACATCCATTATGACTCGATACAAGCATTTGACTCGAACAAACACACAAATATATCTTTTAATTAATTGTTATTCTCATGTTCACGTTTCTTATGAAAACGTGTAATCCTCCCTACACTTATCCTTTATGTAAAATACCTTTATATGCAATTAAGACAAGGTTAAAAACAAAATAAAGCATTTTTACAAATTTAAACATGAGAATAAACAATCAATAAAAGATATATGACACAAACAAGCAAACAATTAAACATGGGTTGCCTCCCACGAAGCGCTTTTCTTTATTTAAGAGTCTTGTAGCTAGACTCGTAGTCGTGTTCCTATGTTACTTCATTACCGCCACCTTGACCTTCGATGGTCTCTAATTGGGGATTCCATGTTGTAGAAATGCCCCATGATGCACCTCTCTAAGAGTTCATCCTCTCCCCAATCGGTCCTATATTTCGGTCCTAAGTTCAAGCAATCCTTATAGAATCCGAAAATCTTAGCCATAACATAATCTACTCCTTTTCCTATCCTCATCATTCCTATAATAGACCGACAGGTTTAAGTTCCTTTTCATCATTAGAAAGTGATGAAAACTTTTCAATCTTAAACGGCATTTGGTAAGCTATGTCATCGGTCTCATCCTTGAATCGCACTACTCCTAATGAGGGATCATAGGTCATCCCTGCTTTCTATGAAAGGTTTTCCTAGAAT
Source organism: Chrysanthemum lavandulifolium (assembly GCA_022545495.1). Classification (NCBI taxonomy): domain Eukaryota; kingdom Viridiplantae; phylum Streptophyta; class Magnoliopsida; order Asterales; family Asteraceae; genus Chrysanthemum; species Chrysanthemum lavandulifolium. The sequence continues at coordinate 79,885,210 of CM040240.1, forward strand.
AACGTGGTACAAGCTAGGGTCTATGGCCGTGCTAATATCATCCACAATTATGAAGTCCGTAGGAAGCGTGAAACTACCTACATAAGGGGCAATCCTTAATTCTACCAAGAAAATTGCACTTATCCTCTAGGTTTATCGGGGTCTTGCCTAGTTGGAATAGGCTTCTTCATCACCCAATTGTAGTAGGTGCTAGTCATTATGTTGATTGGGGATTTGCGATCAATGTAGGCCTTTGCCACAAAAATATGTCCTATGCAACATGGTATGTTAAGGTTCCAATGGTTTCCAAACTTGATTCTAGGGCTTTTCCTAACATACATGTGACGGAGGTCACGCACTAAGTGAGGGTGGTGAGATAATTCTTCTTCCGTAGGAAACTTATTGAAATCATTGTCTACTTCATCTACTTCCTCGGTTGTTTCATTATTCTCAAGTGTATGGTCCTCTTCGTCATTAGGTTTCACTAAGGCGATGGTATTAACGAATTAAACGTGCTTAGCTAGCTTACTTGGGTCCTTAATCTCTACACCGGAAGGCTCGGGAGTTGAGATAGCACTAACCTTCCTATCACAATTGGTTATGGCTTTCAAAAGGTTATCTATCTTCCTATCCATATCGGCTTGTTGTTGGTTAAAGCGTCCGAGAGCTTAGCTATTTGGGCTTCTTGGGATGCAACTAGGTTGTTGCAACATTCCTTCAATGTTTTGTTGGTTAGGACCATGAGATGGGGTAATGAAAAATCATTGGAAGTGAATTCTTTGGTTTGTCCCGAATAGAAGTCGGGCTTGCCTTTCCATGCTTCTCGGGTGTCATTGAAATTCCTAGGTCCGGGTGTTGTAGGGAATCTTCCTCCTGTTCCATTAACACGCGAGGATGCGTAGTCAACGGAAGCATGTTCGGGGATCGGTGCTAGTGCACGTGTTATGAGGATCACAAACGGCTCACACGAGGAAGAAACTTTGTTCACATGGTGTGAATACTTAGGATTTTCGTAGGAACTCATAAGGAATTTTACTTGATCTTCAAGTTCAAGCATCCTACGGTCGGAAGGTTGTGAGTTAATTGGAGGCAAGGAGATTGCCTAAACGGTTTGGGCAACTCACGGGGTCATTCCAACTTTCGTTGTCATAGAGAGCAAGGTCCTCTATTATACCCCATGATTCTTCCGCGGTGAGATCACTAAGTTTTCCACCGCCGCTTGGTCAATGGATCGCTTAGTGGGAAGTTGACATGATCATAAAAGATTTGGACTTGGAGCCAAAGATCAATGCCATGATGAGGGACTTTATGGAGTAAGTCCTTGAATCGAGTCCATGCTTCAGAGAGATTCACCTTGATGTTGTTGGAACATCAAGATGTCATTCCTAAGTTTTGTGGTTCTCCCGGTGGGAAAAATTGAGCAAGGAAGCGAGTGGTGAGATCATCCCAACTTGAGATGGAGCCATGGAAGTCGCTCAAGCCAATTACTAGCTTGGTCCCGTAGAGAGAATTGGAAGAGACGCAGATGCGTGGTCTCCGAGTATTAGCATCAAGGTCGATGGAATCGACAATTTTAAGGAAGTCCTTAAGATCTCGATTTGGATCTTGAACGAAGTCCATGGAATGCACATCCATTTTGCACCAACCGTATGGTGTCGGATCGCAGGGCCGTAATTTGGGCTTGGTCGGGAAGCTCAATGGTGTTCCTATAGCCTTGGTGGCTAGGTCTCGAGTATTCACCAAGAGTACGGTCTCTTGGCGGGACAATGATTTGAGGGGGGTTTTCACCTTCCATGATGAAAAGTGATGGGGTTACGAACAAAGGTCACGAAGAAGGGGATAGACTAAAGAAAGCTAAAATGAGAAAACGTTTACTTGATAGGAATCACAAATAAACCTAAACGAGGTGGACTACTAACTAGTTATTCTATTCCCGTGGCGCCAAAAACTTGATAACGCTACGCGCGTGCTCGGGGTCAAAGGAACTTCCTTTTCGTTGAGCAAGTTTTTCAACACCCTAGGCGAAGAACCTAATCGTTTTAGTGTAGTATTAGGGTAAGCCACGGGAGTTGATATTGTTCTCTAGGGAATAGGAATGCTAGTGAGAAGTTACTACGCTAAGGTTGGGGTTGAAGAAGATTATTTTTATCATTTTATATTTTTTAGAAAAGGAAAAGTACGAATCTCGAGGTTTGGATTTGGGGGGTTGGTATTTCTACCGATTACTCTACTATTATCTAATTATCTAAACTAAGGTGGTGGTAGTCTATGTCTAATTATTGTGTGCTCGTATGATAGTTTAAAGATGTGTTTACTTAGGTTTTACTACTCCTTAATTATCTCCTATTGGTGGTTGAATTGTCACGTCCTTATTCCTAGTTGCGTTGTGTGTCTAAAGTTGTAGGGTGTCGTTTCTCCTAACTCTTTGAAGTTACCAAAGGGTCTCGCCTACAAAACCCACTAGGGATGATAAACTCTAACTCTAAGGCCTCTTTGGATATTTTAGCTTACAACAACTCAAAGTGCTATAACCTAAGGTTCGTAAAGATTAATCAAGCATTAAGTACACAACGAATGACCTATCGCATTACTAGATCATTAATCAACTAAGATAAGAAACAACCAATCAATATTCAATAATTAAGTTTCATATTCCTAAGCAAACACACAAGTAAATTAGCCGGACATGGAGAACATGCAAGCATACACACAAATAATTGAAGACATAATTAAATTAATGAAGTAAACAACTTATCTTGGTGTAAGATAGGGTTTAGAACCCTAAAATACGACCTTGGTTCGGTTTAGGTTTTACTCCAAAAGTTTACCCAAAAGACTCTTCTCTAAAACTGAAAAATTTGGATTCTATATATAAGATTACATGTGCGACGGCGTCACCTTATGATTTGTGACGCCGTCGTTTCGCCGTCATTAGGGTTTCGTCTTGGCCAAGTTAATCTTGCGACGGCGTCACCTTATGCTTGTGACGCCGTCCTCTTTAGCTTCGACGTCGTCGGATTGAATCTAGGCCGTGCGAGTTGCGACGGCCAACTCTTTTAAAGCCCGACGCGTCCTTCAAAACTAGCAATTTCTCTTACGAGTCGTCACAAATTCCTCCGACGGCGTCATGACAAGCGATGGCGCCGTCCCCTTGTAATTCAGCGACTTGAGTGTCTCGATTCTTGACTTTGGCTATTTTCTTCATATATCCGCCCTTTTCGTCCAATTAAGTGCCATTACGCAGCTTTGCCTTCAAGAGACCTAAAAGTGAAAAGGAACGATATTAAGCAATAACGGATACAAAGTGATCAAATAAGGGCTTAAACGACCCTTCAAAAGGTACATTTTAAAACCTTATCATTTACAAACATGGCATTCAACGAATCGAATAGATCCTTCTTGAAGAAATTATCGCTTAAAGAGTTTAAAACATTGTTTACAAACATGGTGAATCGAAGTTTAAAAGTTTAAAAACCCAATCCAAATGGATATGGACCAAATCTTGTTGACTACAAACCTAAGTTTTCACTAAAACATTCAAAGCAAATCACGAAGTTTCCGGTCAGGAATATAAAATTGATAATTTGTTATGAGTGTTGTTGAATATCATCGTCAAGAGGAATTAGATGCGAAAGACGAGAGTCGATCAAAATTAAAACTGTTGTTTACAACAAACCTTTAATTACTCAAACCGGTCACTTTTGTCACACCAACGGATTCTTCTAACACACCAAGGGTTATCATAAAACACTCGAGTCTTCTAATGTTAATCCCAAACCGGATTATGCACAAATTTATGGTCCTTTACCTTCCATCGGTGAAGTAAACTCAAAACACGAAAATCGCAAAATTCTTAGATATTTTGACATTTTCATGGTCGACCTCAAAACTTTACAACATGAGATAGAATATCATTCGAAATCAAAGTTCAACATTTTCAATCGCCTCGGCGCGAGAACAAAGAGACATTTTTCGAAAAATATTTTACCAAATGTTAAAAATTTGAAAATTGTGCATTATCTTGGGAACAGGATTTTCATAAGGAACTTGGAGTGATGAAGGTCGTTTTCGAGAAAATGAAACATCTATTTCTAACACTAAACGTAAAAGAAAATGTTAACAAAATATGTTGATCGACTCTTGAATGATGTTATCTGTCTTGATATCCATAATATTGTGTTATTGAATTATTGCCATATGCATCGATTATATCTCTGCGTCTTCGTTGATAAGAGTCTAACTATTGAGAACACCGATAATGTGCTTCGGATCGAGTCTTTAAAAGGCGAAAATGAACGATTGCTTAACGAACTTTCCTATGCAAAACGTCGTCTTAATTGGTGTCAAAAGATATTCACAATAAACAACTTGCTTTTCAAAACAAAATCGCTCGATTGTGTGCAAAATCTTGATCCTAAAATTGAGCAACTGGATGATCAAAACGTGTCTTTGAAAACTCAAATCTCAAAATATGAACAAGAACTTGTAAAAGTTAAGCAGAATATGGTTTCATATTTGATTTACTCAATAAGACTCGTCATGAAGCATCAAACGAACTTGATCACTATCTTGCCCACACTAGAGAAGTCATGAATTTTGTTGGTAATATTCCTTCGAAAATCAAGATTTGATTCACACTATCTCTAAGTTAAGAGAAATGTTAGGAAAGTATGAACAACTTCCGCCTACCGTGATTAAGAGAATAGCACCAAGACTTAGTAATCATGAACCTAGAATCCCTACCGCCAAATCACAAGTTGATAACGTGCTTCCTTCTCTAATGAAACAGAATAGTTGTGTCTTTTCCAAACGTCCGCACTTCACAAACCTAGGAGCACTCATCGAAGAATAGGAAGTTGCGACCTAAGAAAAGATCAATAAGGAATGCTAAAGTAGAAGAACACCCTAGGACAATGAATAAGACTCACGTTGCTTCCACTATAGATATTGCGTCTGGCAAATGTAATAGAAATAGTCATGTAACGAGTGCTAAACCTTTAAGTACTTTTGATATTCAGTGTGATGCACCTTGTGTTATTTGTCGAAAAAGTATGAATTCTGATTGTCATGACAAATGTGTTGCTAAAGCTATAGTCTCTCGATTAAGGAATCCTAAGAATCGGAATATCTCTAGGCCCACTAATCATTCTAAGTCTGTGCTTGGTAGAACGCTTTCTTTAGATACTAAGGCAAGCGTTGTTGTCCCTGTAGCTCCAGTTTCACCTCCTAAGAATGTAGTACCACCCAGTGCATTCACAATGACAAAAGCAAATAGTAGTTATAGATGGCAGAAATGGATATATAACACACTAGGATTTAAATGGATGCCTAAACTTATTAATGTTTGTATGTCTACTATCATCGCTCCGGAACCCCTAACATTTCGGGTTCCACATCTACTTCTATTCCATCCGTGTCGTGCGTGTAATGCGGTGATACAGATCATTCTGGATTGTTGATAGCGGATGTTCCCGACACATGACAGCAACCTTAAACTGTTATCAAACTTTATTGCAAAGTTCATTGGCACCGTCGATTCGGAATGATCACTTGCAGACTATCATGGGCTACGGAGACTATGTCAATGGGAACATCGAAATCGGCAGTGTTTACTAAGTGGAAGGCCTCGGTCACAACTGCTTTCGAGGGTCGGTTTGTGATGGAGATTTGGAGGTTGCTTTCCGGGAGAAAACTTGTTTCATTCATGATCTACAAGGAAATGACCTTATGTCCGGCTCGCGTAATTCTAGTCTTTACACTATCTCTATGCAAGACATGGTTGCTTCATCTCCCATCCGCTTACTTTCAAAGGCAACATCAACAAAATCCGGCTATGGCACCATCGTCTCTCACATCTAAACTTTCAAACCATCACCAACCTTGCTCGACACAAACTAGTTGAAGGACTCCCACGATTCCGGTATTCAAAAGATCACCTTTGCTCGACATGTGAACAAGGAAAAGCACTCGTGCTCATTTTCCTTCAACGGTGGAACACAGACTCTCGGATGTGCTTCATCTTCTTCACATGGATTTATGTGGCCCGATGCGTGTGCAAACGATCAATGGCAAACGCTACATCTTAGTAATTGTTGATGACTACTCACGATGGACTTGGGTCTACTTTCTTAGAAGCAAAGACCAAGCTCCACAAATGATCATCACCTTTCTCACGAAAATACGTGTTCGACTCCGCAACACCGCCGACTAATCAAAGCAGACAAAGGAACCGAATTTGTTAACCAAACCCTTCGTGAATTCTATGAGAAAGTAGGAATTCAAGATCAAACATCTATTGCACGTACACCGAACAAAGCGGAGTTGTTGAAAGACGAAACCGAACGTTAGTGGAAGCGCAAGAACAATGTTAATCAATGCTAAACTTCCAGATTACTTGTGGGCGTGTCGTTCATGCATGCTATACTCAAAATCGTTCTATGATCACAAAGCCACAACAAAACACCTTTCGAGCTTGTCCACAACCATAAACCGAATCTCAAACACTTTCATGTATTTGGATCCCTTTGCTATCCAAATAATGATCGTGATGATTTTGGAAAGCTCAAAGCCAAAGTCGACATTGGAGTCTTTATTGGATATTGTGAGAATTCTAAAGGGTACCGGATATGGAATCGTCGTACAAAGCAGGTTATGGAAATGATTCATGCTCATTTTGAACTTACGAAATGGCTAGTATAGGAACCCGGTCACAACCGCTTAAACTTCCTCAACCCCATCATCACCGAACAAAGCCCCCACTCACTCGTCAACAAATGGAAAGGTTATTTGCTCCTCCGTTCGGTTAAGATATTGATGAGCGTGCTCCGGTGTATCCATTGTTTCACCGCACAACCCGATACTAATCTTATACCGATACACTGCTACAACAACTCTTGTTGAAGATGCACCTACACCATTGACTCCAACACAACAGTTGAACAAACCGCTTCCAACAATGATGAACCGGTGATGATATTCTTAATGAAGTACCCCACTGCAGATTTTGATCCAAATCGTTCTTTAACCCGTTTGCTAATGAGATCGCTGCACGGATGTCGCGGAATCATCAACAAACCATTTGAATCCTCGAAATCTACACAATGTATACCAACATCAACCTCTACACATAGATGGACAAAAGACCATCCTCTCGAAAATATTATTGGCAACCCGAACCAACCAATCGTTACAAGACAACGTCTTCACTCGATGGTGATTATTGCATTTATGCACTCACCGTCTGTAAACTGAGCCTAAAAACATAAAAGACGAATGACAAAAGACACCGGATTAAATCCATGCAAGAAGAACTCAACCAATTCAAACGACTTGAAGTATGGGAACTGTTTGAAAGACCAACGAGGGTTTCGTCATCGGTCTAAAATGGATTTGGAAGAACAAATTGATCTTTGAAGGAAGCGTAATCCGAAACAAGTCACGTCTAGTAGCTAAGGGTTATCGTCGGGAAGAGGAATAGACTTTGAAGAATCTTTTGCTCGGTTGCTCGTCTTGAGGTTGTTCGGATATTTCGCGTTCATGCTCATATGAATATGACGGTCTTTCGGATGGATGTCAAAGCTGCGTTTCTCAATGGACAACTGAAAGAAACGGTTTATGTCACCCAACCGGATGGATTCGTTGATCCCGAGTTCCCGAACCATGTCTACAAACCGAACAAAGCTCTTTATGGTCTCAAACAAGCCCCTCGGGCATGGTACGATAAGCTATCATCTTTCCTCATTGCTAATAATTTCACCAAAGGTTCGGTCGACCCTACTCTTTTTATACAATATCACGGGCACATATCTTAATTGTTCAAATTTACGTGGATGACATCATTTTGGGTCCACACATAAAAGTTTTCAATCGCTTTTGCAAAACTAATGAAGAAAAATTTTGAAATGTCCATGATGGGTGAACTTACGTTCTTTCTAGGATTGCAAGTTCATCAATCACCCGTGGTATTTTCTTGAGTCGATCCAAATATGCCCTTGAATTGTTAAACAAATTTGGAATGAAAACACCGTGACACTTATGCAACACCAATGGCTCATACCAAGAAGTTAGATCTTTGATTTACATGGGAAATTAGTTGACCCTACCAAATACCAAGTATTATTGGGTCTCTCATGTATCTAACGACTAGCGAGACTGATATTGTCTTTGCCGTTTATCTATGCTCCCGTTATCGATCGCGACCAACTGAAACCCACCTCTCGAGACTAAAAGAATCCTCCGATACATCAAGGAAACCATTAACTTGGGGATCCGTATCCGAAGGATTACGGTTTTGAACTAATCGCTTTTCGACGCTTACCACGCAGGATCCTTAGACTCAAGGAAAAGTACTTGAAGCACTACAATTTCTTGGTGATAAACGGTGTCTTGGCAATCAAAAAGCAGGATCGTACATCGTCATCAACCAAAGGCGAGAATATGTAGCCATGTCCGCGTGTTGTGCTCAAGTCATCCGGATGAGAACACAACTCAAAGACTATGGTTACGTATTTGATGAATCCCGATGTCTCGCGACAATCGAGTGCCATTGCGATCTCGTGCAACTCGATTCGGCATTCAAATCAAAGCACATCGATCTTCGCTATCATTTCATCAAGGACCACGTGGAACAAGGTACAGTTGAATTATACTACGTGGAGTGCAGAATACCAATTGGTAGATCTTCTCACCAAAGCCTTGCCTCCCGCTAGGTTTAATGAGTTGGTCCACGGATTGGTATGAGGTGTTTGACTCAAGAGGACTTGGATGACCTCTAAAACAATCTTAAAACACATCAAACACCAAACTATCTTTTGAAAATATATTTCTCAAAACAAAATACAAAATATAAAACCCGATAAAATAACAAAATATTCTTCTATCTATATCTCTTCAAACATGGCAAGTACATCTCTTCCGTCAACACTCAAATCTTTCAAAATTCAAGATTTTCCGATCAAGTGTTGAGGGGAGAAAATAATTTTAACTGCTTCAAAATAACGTGTACTTGCATGTTATCATATCCCTGCTTGTTTCTTTTATCAATGGTGGTAAATCTTTCGGTTCAATGACACTCCTCGGACTAAAATTTATAACCTTTCATCATTTTCTTAAGTCGAGGGGGAGTGTCGTCAAAGTTATTTCCTAAAATCTTTGTTTGGTAACCATAATGGAAGTTAAATGGCTTTGTATGAAAAAGGAAAAGGTGGAGGGACCAAAACTGTCAAAATGTTAAAGTCATTTTAATAAAAAACTCTCCACCTAACATATTCATCACATTTATTACTCATAAACCTAACCAATCCTACGCACGAAATTCGTTCTTCAAATCACGTGTTTGGATCATCAATTTGTAAGTTGTTTCATGATCTTAACATGTTTACAAACATAGGTTTTGATTTTACACGAATCCAACGGTCAAATTTTTGTCTATGATTGTTTTTGTGTTCTCGCATAAGCGTAAGAACTCATAATCAAGAATGGGTGTTTGTGGTTAAAAGGATTGTGTCAAAACATGTCTTTAACATCAATGACACTAATTCTATCCTCTAAATCCACCCAGAAACACGAATTGAAGGTTTTTCAAAATTAGGGTTCTTAAGTCGAATTGGGTGTTTTCAAATGTGAAGGTTTATGGTCAAAAAGATTGTTGTGAATTGTTTATATCATGTTGTATTAAAGATTTCCAGGCCCTATAACAACCTAGAAACACTAATTAAGTCAGAATTAGAAATTAGGGTTTAATGTTATTGAGTTTGGGTATTTTTGATTCACCATGAATTGAGTGTTAGAATTTGGTTATTAGACTCTCATAACATCTAAGACCTACCAGAAAACGTTTGGTGCAATTCCTATGGCTAGAAATCATATGCGTAATTTTTAAACTCTAGGGTTTTGACTTACGCGTATGACTTTCTACGCATAACATGTTTAAAAAGCTTTCATGCCATAATCTGTTTTTTAGAATGAATATATGTGTTAAGATTGATGATATGATGATTTTATTTCGTGATTGCAACTCGTATAATTCGAATCAAGGTCTTTGTTACTCTCGCATAAGGATCACCCTACGCGTGAAGCGGGTTATGCGTAAGAAAAATCCTACGCGTAACTATTACGCCGTAAGGTTCTACAATGGGACTACGCGTATCCCGTGAAGGATATGCGTGAACAATGACCTCACGCGATAAGGTCTACTCTTACGAGTAAGCCTTACGCGTAAGGTTTATATACGCCACGCCGTAAGCTCCACGCTTAAGGTCCCCGTTTCCTCGCATAACTTTTCTTACGCGTAAGCAAGGATCCTGGCGTAAGCTTTAGTCTCACGGCGTATATCATTCTTCACACGCAACTTTGCCAAATCTACGCCTAAGCCTTGATTGACCTTCATTATGAATTGTTACGTGTACAAACTTGTTAATAAACAAATCATATCGTCACGAAACCAATAATGTCACTAATAAACTTAAACGTTTGATATGTTGTGAACTATAAGTGATAACATAAATTTTAAAACTTAAAGTTAACTAACTCACGAAGCGTTTCACGACGCCATTGGACTATTGGACATACAAGTGACTTAGGACTCGTAACAATCTTTAACATCGCACATTCAATAATTAGATAATAAAACCTTCATTGACTAACATTATGTCTTTCGATATGTTGGTTCTTTTGCCTCTTGTTATTTCGAGATCTCGACATGGTTGCTCAAATGAATGTGGATGCACCGAAGTTCTCACAATTGCCGACATCTTCCCAATGGCTATCCTAGAAAGATTGGAAAGAACAACCTTAGGGTTGACTTTGAAACCCTCACTTGCTCGTAATCTTCTTGTCTCATTCTTTGTGGATATTCTAAGGAATCATCCCTACCGAACATGCTCACACACTCTGCCATCTGATCGAAATCTACATTCAAGCAATTCGGAATTCTATGCGAGGATCACGGTCAAAGTGCAAAGGACAAAGGCGCTCAATCACAAACAAGTCACCATCACTCATGCGGGACTTACGGCTGTTCTTCTCATTCCCGAAATCGAGCCAACCAACTTCTTTGCCACACCTCCGAGGAGGCAGTTCTTCAATTCTGATTGATATTGGCTATGATGAAGCTTCAGGAATTGCCACTAAGCACTCTCATGTGGAGCTTAAGAACATTCCTCAATCGTGGAGAACTCTACATCATCATCACCAAATCGGTCTTTGGTCGTGGCGGTGGCTATGAGCATCCCAAGCTCATGGAACGCAAATCTTCCGTCACTAATCAACAAGAAGGACATTGAAATCGAAATCGATATGGGATGACATGATGTCATTTCACAAGAAGCTTGGCTCAAAGATTCCCTATATCGGATACACAAAATCATGATCCAAAGAGCACTTGGACTTCATCCCGATATCCCCAAGAGGCTCAATGACCCGAAAATCACGACATGTTGACCGAGCCCATCACATGCAGCCGAATTAAGGAATCGTCAACAAAGAAACAGGTGCGATGTTACCGATCACCTTCATCTAATGAAATCAAAAAGCTTGAAACGCATAAAAGGTATCGGGTAGCGATAATAGAAGGCAAAGTTGGTCATCTTGATGAGAAGTTTTCGGAACACCTACTCGGAGAACCGAAGAGGTAGTCTTTGAAGTGCGATGAAGCTGCAGAGTCAAAGGAATGTCCCAAAGAGGAAACCGGCTCCAAAGAAGAAAGTTCCTTCTCCTAAGTCTGTTCCTATTCCTACACCGAACCACCAAGAAAGCTCTTTGACGAAAGCTCAAGATACACAATCGGATGAGGAGGTCCACTACTCCGAATCTGCAACCGCACCACCCCCTCGTTAGCAAAACCTCCTAGTCCTCCAACTATACATGGTAAAGGGAAGACTCTGTTCTTGTGCCTTATGATGAAAGCTCGATGAAGATGAAGAGCAACTGGATACTTCATACGGAAGAAGTTTAAATTAAATCGACACCTTTAAAAAGTCAAGAATTTGCAAAAGACCAAATGGGTGGCCCCAGAGGATCAAGTGGTGCTGCTTCACTCTTCACCGATCCTGATGCGGTTAATCGACCCGATAAGGGATCCGGTGCCACCACTCTTGTGCAACAACAAACGCTTGTGGAGGAGTCCATTGATTATAACATTGAGGAACCGAAAAGGATAAGACCGAAAGAAAAGATCGATGAAGAAGCTCAGCTCGATGGAAGAAAAGGCTAAACTCGGACAAGATAACGAAGAGAATTATGATGATTATCTTCTCAACAGTCCAACTCGTTCCAAGGAGGATACTTCTGCACCTCCAAAGGACCCTGAATCTCCTCACATCTCATCATCATCAGACTCATCCTCTCACTCTTCACCACCACCGTAAAAAAGATCAACCAAATCAACATCCAAATCAGTGAAGAAACCACCTCGATCTTGGATTTCTCATACTCATGAAAGAATTGTGAAAGCCGTCCAACAAGTCGGAAAGAAGGACATGCTCCACGTAAAACCGAATTGGTTTGCTAACCAAATACAAGACTTACATGATGAGAATGACAAGATGCGAAAGAAAGGGAATTCGCTTAGGAGTTCATGAGAAGTCATCGTCAAGAGGAACTCGAACGAACGATCGAAGGTTACACTAACAAGTACCTTCGGATATCGCTCCTAAAGTCACAAAGGAGATGTTTACTGCACAACTATATCCGAATCTTATGTAGATAGCCAAGCAAACTATAAGATCAACACCTTTAACCATCACAATCAATCCATCCGATCCTGTAGTTTTCTCGGATAATGAATTGGTGGCCAAGCTTGTCACGCAAATGTCTAAACGATCCGGGACATTTACTCGATGAAGGAAAGTCGCTTTCAAGCATTGCCGGACTACCAACTCAAAGAAGCATGTAGATTCAAAGCAGAAGGCCGAAACGTCCTGAGACGATGAAGATAAGGATCGAGATAAGAATGATGAAGCTAAATGACGTAAGAAGTCCGGTGAATCATCTTCTATGTTACCTCCTCCCCAACGGACTCCTACTCAACAAAGGTCTCCTCCCGTTCTTCTCTCGATAAACCTCGGGATTACGAGTTACCGCCTGCACTCGTAAAACCGGTGATTATTTTGAGTATACGGGTGGTGACGATGAGGAAGTCCTTGAGCCCCTACAACAACCCACCTCTCCCAAACAAGTACAGAAACCATAATCATCATCTAGGCCTTCGAAAAAGAAGAAGAAGATGCCTCAGACTGACGTTGTATCATGGCTAGACGATGATAAAACCAGAGGAATTTGAATGGTTCTCTACACTTGTTAACTCCACTCCCTACCCTGAAGAAGGTCAAGATCGGTAGACCGGTAACACATTGGAGCATGCTAAAATTCGCAAGAAAAGTTCCATGTGAAGAAGATGACGAAACCGAGTTGAAGCGAATCAAGAATGAAGCATTTCAACTGTTAAAAGACAGCTCCGAAAGTGCCCTCGAGGTCGAATATCACCTTGACAACATTGCTCGAGCGTTGTCTAACAACATGGATTGGCTCAACCCAGAAGCAAACATCGACTTCACCAAACGGGACAATCCTCCATATTACACCGACTGGACCAAACCTCTACCAACAATTGGCCAACCAGATGAACCTAGGATTCCATTAAGATATTTCTTCAACAAAGACCTGGAATTTCTTCTACATGGTGGCGATGGGTCAAGGAAATACTTTACATCTTTGACACTTCCATTCCCCGCAGCAATATACTCAAACTGCATAGCTATCGAGGAAAGAGCTAATCACTTGTTCTCTAACAAAGTGGAAGCTTACAACCGAGATGCATTGTCTGGATTCATCATTGGCCGGAACGCCAAGAATCTACTACGTGTCGCCGAGTTCGAAGTCTCAACATGCAGTGTTCAAGACTAAGGATATCGTTGCCATCAAACACGTTGCTCTTTCATCTAAGTGGGACTACACTTTCCTAAAGAATATCGTGGTCAAACGACAAGATGAAAAGATTATGCATTCTATGAAGTCGACTTTGAGAATTTGTCTATCAACGACATTGAAGAAATGTACCTTGCCAAAGTATGTGGTCGCATGAGGCAATTTTCAACCGAAGTACAACGTGAATTCATCAAGTCACCGCTCATCTTCATCGACGCATAGTCATCAAGGAACGTGTAGAAGATCTTCACCGGCGCTTGAATCTTATTAGACCCGTGTCAACTTCACACCACCTCGCCTAGATCTTCCCGAAATCAACCAGCTCTACAATATACACTCATCAAGAAACCTTTCTATTGCCATCGTAGTGAACTACAAAGAAATTGCTTAATGGCGTGTAGTGAACTTCACAAGTTTGGGGATCATACTTTGAAGATGGTTAGGGACGGAATGGCTTATAGGTTGAAGGATATACGTCACAAGATTGGGTCTTCTAAGCGATGGAATTCTCGGGATCGAAGGGATGTGAGGAGGATCATCAAAATGATTGATGAAAGGTTGAATAGAAGGGATCGCCTGTAACTTTGGAAAGCTTTGTTGGTGGTGGAGCCAGATTAACATCATCGGCTATCAACGCCCTATTCGCACTCCTCGCAACATCATCGGGACTTCACGGTACCCTTGAACCGCTTCTTTCATTATATTTTGGATGTGTAATTAAATATGTTAATGGCTTGTGCACACATAACAATGTACAACCCGTAATTGTCAAGAAAGGACCCCGTGGTACGCGGCTTGATGCCACAATCCTTATAAAAGGAGTGAAAGCTTCTTACTTTTGAGTAAAACCTATCAAACCTTTCAATTTTCAAGGTTTTGCTCAAAAGAACAAGTACTTCCCCGAATGTTTTTCAAAACGTCAACCGTTTATATCACTTGTTGAGGGGGAGTATTTGAATTAAAACTTTGTTCACAAATTGTTCACAGTGGTCACTCTTCCCGCAACACTCGAAATGGTCATATTTATTCTCAACCGTTCAAAAATAACATTTTTATATGCCATTTTGAGGGGGAGAAAATTGTGTGATAAGAAATATGTTGTGCAAAATGCAAATGAATCTGTGTACTTCAGACTTAACCAATGAATTGACGGTACTAAACTATTAGTAATTTGAAAAGACTTGTCCTGGATGGGTAATAATTTCAAGCTAGTTCGCTAGTAATGTAAACGTGTCTCGCAAAGGACTTGTCCGAGTAGAAAGTACCATTCGAGAAACTCTTGGTAGACATGAACTCTGACGGGTATGACAACCTTTTGAGGATTGTATACACCTTTAAGGTAGTTATTAGAGCTATTTGTCACCTAAAAGCACACAATGTAACTCTTTAACTATGCAACGTAACCGTGTCTCATGGAGATTGTCTATCTTGAGTTGATCAATTCAAAAGTGCGCTCTTCCCACACAATGCAGATTTCGTCAAAACTCTAAACCACATGTGGAGGGGAGTATTTACGCTAAAAGATAAAACTCTCACAATGGTTCAAACATGTTTTCATTTACAAACACTTTGAGAGATTCTTCACAACAAAGGGTTTTAATGGCAACATAGGTTAGTCATGGAGTTATAAGGTGACTAAGGTTAGGAATAACCATCCTATGATCCGCCAGAGTCGGAGGGATCTACCCAAGGACATCACAAATAGTTAGTACTTAGAAGTCCTTAGGTACGATAATAAAAAGGAGAAAATGAGAATCGTAGAAAGAAGGAGTTGAAGAATAAAAAGAAATGCAAAGAAAAGGGTGAAAAAATAGCCCTCCGTTATTCAACTTAGGGCGACACGGGTTCAATTCATATACTCTTGGTTGTCACTTAGTGACACCGGTATTGAAGATTAAAAGTCGTCATGGACCCAAATGACGCATGCACTAAACCTTCTTAGCCACTCAAGTTTCTCTCAATAGAAGCTTGTTTCATTCTCACGTGGAACCCTCGTAAACTATTGGCTTTCTCTAGAGATCGCTGGTATTGAAGAAGGAGACCCTCTCCCTAGTCTCCGCTTAGGAAAACCAAAACGCACAATTGAGTCTAGAGCCACGAGATTCATCAAAAGATCTCTTAGAACACTTGACATTTCATCACTTGTTGATCAACAAATAAGATCATCGCTGATTCATATCGAGTCCTTCACGCATCTTAGCAACTGTCGAGAACATTTATGAGAGGTTCACAACTGTGATCCTCGGTGATTGAATGGAAACTCCCGCCGGGTTAACATCAAACACCTCGACAAAGAGTCACTCGGTAACTCCCATGGATTACGCTTAGTGTGTCTCAAACGGTCTGATCGTGAGGTGATGCTTGGTGTACCTCGACTATCATCGAATCAGATGTACTTGGCACATCGCGTTATCTCACTTGTGGGACTCCAGCTCAGAACGGCCTTTGTAAGAATTAGATTTGTGTTTTCACACTATGTCATTAACACTCTCAAGTTCAAACTTGTAAGTGCGGAATCCGCTTATTACTAACCGCTTGAAATGTTTTCTTCTTATGGAAGCTCGGGAGCGGGATGATCGTGCGATTCTTCTCATGCTCACGCCAACATCATCACTAATGGAAGTTCTATCCAAAAGCAACACAATCGTAATGATTCTTCAACAATTCAAAGAATCTACAAAGTTAAAGACTTAAAGAACTTCATTAGTACTGAATTCCAACGTCAAAGCGTGTGAGCATGTTGAAGAATGACGTAGACACCATGGCAGTGAAGGGACTGAAGTGGACTTGATACGAGACTACAACATACTATCACTTTTATCACAAAGAACAATGATCAAAGAACAAAGTTAAAGATGACGCCAAAGCACAACTGCTCAAAGACAACTATCTCTACTGGGGAGATTGTTCGAATCTAGGCAATTCTTCTCAAAAGAAGAAGAATGTCGAAGACGTCAAAGCTACTATTACATCAACGCCTTCACTGTTTTTCATCACCAACACTTGAGGGAGATTGTTGGAATCACTCCTAAACCTTAATTCAAGTGTTTGTTACTTATATGTAATAGGTAGCTTATTATGGCCTTTATGTTTGTTTAAGGTCAAGCTTATGTAGAAGGCCCATAAGCTTAGGCCCATGTCCAATAAGGAAAAGGAAGGAGTGGGAGTGTTGCCTAGCTCCTTGCCTATAAACATTTTGTAAACCTTCATTCGAAGGTTGGTTGTTCAAGTTATTTCCTTTCACATACTCCTACGCATAACCGTTTACTTTCATACGTGTGTGTGTGTTTGGATAATTGTTCAATCGCCTCTCTATCTCTTTCTTGTAAGCTTGTGTTGTAAAACTAGTGACCTAACAAGCTTCATTAGGAAGCTTTTTCTCACATACGCGTCACTCCTCCGTCTAAAAATCATGGTTTATAAAACTTGTGTTTTGTCTCACTTAATCCAAAAATCATATCTTTTAATAATAAAACAAAACACAAATCTCAAAATTCCTCCTTCCCCATAAATACTCCCACCGTCAACCACTCTATCAAACCTTCACTTTTTCAAATCTTCCAATTTCAAAAAAAATTTCTTCTCATTCAAAAAATTCATCTTCTTCCTCATTCCATCTCAACCAAAACCAAGAAGATTCGTCATCAACATGGTTTACATCGCGCTCGTGCTCATCGCCTTAACACTTATCACACTTGTGTTCCCTATGATGAAGTTTACATATGGAGACATTTACTTTGTGTTGTTAATCTACATTGGGATCATATACCCAATCCTTTGTATCATCCTTAGTATTGAAATGCAATATTACTAATAATCTAGTTATCTAGGTTATTATTATCATAATATGTTTGTCATTTCTTTTGATTTATTTGTTTCATATTCTTTCGTGATACATTAGAAGTCATGTATGCATGCTAAAAGAGAATGTAGGATAAAACATATTTTGTGGTATAAAATGTAAAACCTATGTTTTTGTCAAATATGTTTACATTACTACGATCCACGGATCCTGATGATATACTAGCCGTATCCCTTTTGTAAAGGAACCGTAGGATCCGTCCCATCTGAAAAGCAGTTTTCATGCAAGATTAAAAACACTATCTTTCTAAAAGTAATAATCCACTAGAAAGTCAAAACCTTGAGTAAGTTAGAGTGTTAAAACCATTGTTAATAAAAATCTAGTAAAACATTAGATAATCATAGGTTGACCACAAACATCTCTCGCTTTAACTTATCATTTCTATAGGTTCAACTATGACGCATGAATATGAGTTTGATTTTCACCACAAGCGCCTACACTCCAAACATCTCTCTTGAACCCAACACACCGCAATCATGTCCGTGGGTTCAATAATCTCGGAAACCGCCACTTCCATCGAAGGACGACAGACACCTCTCTACAATTCAAGAAGGTATAAATACCTCCTCTTGAGCCATAGGACTAGAATGTCTTCTTGAAATCAACGAGAAGATATGTCCAAGGTTCATAATGGAATTCTTCCGTCAAGTTGAACTCGTTAAGTAACGAGGGTCGCTCTCTATCTCTTTGGTTTTATATCAAAACCAAAAGTTTACTCCAACCCTTGGGCATTTTGCTCACATCCTCCGGATTCCAAATCATGGACAATGCGCCTTCACCAAGATTGGTCTCTTGATTCTCTCTTCAACTTTCGTGAAGAAAATAGTCCATATTGTTCACACACCCTCCCTAAGATTTAAATCGCATAATATGCAAACCTCGACCATATTACTCCGATCTAAACATTATCTTCACACGGGACATCCGAGAAGAGTACAAGCCTCTTGCACTCATCCTACGTGAAAATGTTTGGAGTCTTAGGGGAAATCGAGAAATCCTTCCCGCTTGTTGTGCTCACATGTTGTACTGTTTGCTAACACAACAACCATACAATCTTGCCTACTTCTTCGCAAGGTGAATTGTAAATCTTCAAGGCTCCAAGAATAAACTCATCCCTTATGGAATGTTCTTGACACGCCTCTATCATAATGTTATGCACTTCCATCCTCAATTTCAAAGTCCGTTGTACGTACTTGTGAACAAGATGATGGAACCGCTAAACATATCTCTCATGAAGACTTTATTCATTCTTGATTCCACCAACACTCATCAATCACGTAATGATCCTCCTAGCGAAAACACTCAAGAAACCTAGTAGTATTTCAAAATAGGATCAATTCTCTTGTACTCGTGCTTTATCAATGTAATCCTATTTATCTCATGAAATAAAACATCTTACATTTGATATCTTAGTGTTAGAACCCCTTTGGAATATAATGCATTGTCAAGATCATTGCATACCTTTAGTAAAGGTTCTCTTGAGCGAGATGGATGATCCCAAAGTTTGTGCTAGACGGATCCCTACACTTAGGGAACCGTGGGATCCGAAATGTAAATGCAATTGCAAGCATTATATTTCAAACATATCCTTAGAACACCTCACACTAAGCTAAACATAGTGTCTTAAGGAAAATTAAGTCCTTATCAAGATAGGTTGATCTTTCCTACTCACACATAACTCACCTAGATCACACTCTAAAATGCTTGTTGATCTATCGTTTCATTTTTAATCCATTACTCTTCCGCTCTCAAACTCACACTTCATTTTTCACTTGATCCCTCACATTTAGCCTTAAAAATCTCTCGATTATAGCAAAATTGATCATAAATCATCCTTACCTCAAAATTGATCAAAGTTGATCAAACTCTAGTTTTTCCCATCTCAAAGCTTCTAGGATATCTTCCAAAATACTATCCTAAGTCACAACTTGATCTCTAGGATCATTTATCTTCAATTGACACTCTTATCTTTAGTGTCATCCTTGCTCATCCATTGGTACTCATGAAAGTTCCAAATCCTTCCATAAAAGACAATCATTAGCTACATCACTCATTACCTTCAAGTACTTAAGCACCCTTCATTTAAGACACTTAGGAGGATCAAACACTCAAGATGATATAGATCTTAGATCTTAGAAACATCATTTCCACTCTTTCATAATCACGAGAGCCGGATCCCTAGGATTAGCCTAGACGAATCCTCCGAGGAGGGAACCGTGGGATCCGATGACGCTTTATGTCAAATCTTGCTAAAAATCATTTCAAATCATCTTCCTAACCCAAACACTCCATCTCATCTTAAATGAGTTCCTAGATCAGTGCAAACTCTGAAGTTGACTCTTGTGCATGTTAATCATCACATTCCAATGAATCCTAGTGGCTTAAGGCTTAAATGCTCTTGCCAAATCTCTTGGTTTATAAACCACTTTGTTAGGACCTCCATAGTCATCACTCTCATCCTAACTTTTAGCACTTTAGAAACCCTTGCAAACCTCTTGAAATCATCTCATCATGTGGAAAACCCCATTTAGTAACTTATCCACCAAAGAACCACCCAAGAAAAAGGCTCATGTTATACACGAAATCTCTTCAACCGAATCATTCTTGGTCGAGCCATTCTCAAATGCACCTCCACCAATCCCTCCATCGTTTGAAGCTCAACAAGTCGCTTCACTTGATCCTTCGCATCAAGCCATTTCATTTCTTCCACCACCACTACCTAGCCATGACAAAGATTGCTATCATTGTCAACATGTTGAAAGTTTGATACATGAAGTATGAGAAGACCAACGTTTCATGTTCTATCAAATCCTCGAACGTTTCGACGAGATTAAAACTAAACAAAACTTGAGCTAGAAGATTTTAGTGGTGTCCTAGCATCAAGCGATAGTTGGTTTAGGAATTCCTAGTCATGTATTTTCTCATTTTCTTAGTTTTTAGAGTCATGTTTATCATAACTCTAGTTTTATTAAATGGAATTACATGCTACTTGTTATTTTTCTAAGCATATGGTTACTTTATATTCATATCTCATTTTGTGATAACATTACTTGTTATATCACCTTTGTCTTTGAAATTAATCGACCAATACGGATCCTCAAAATTGCCTAGACGGATCCCTACTAGGAGGGAACGTGGGATCCGTGAGACAGAAAGCTATTTTCTACTAACTTGGACCACATTTGCAGGAAATTGTGAATTATACTTGCTTTCTAACCTTTGTTTTGTAGTTATTCAATTTACATATGAAGACTTTGACATCCTAAAGCTAGGGGCTGCTTTATGTCAAAGCAATACATTGCAAATTACTTGCAATACTAGGTTTACATGTCGTGTCATCCCCTTGCAAAATTGCAATCATCAAGGGGGAGCACATTCGTCACTTAGACGAAATATTTTGCAAACTTACTTGCAAACAAACTAGATTAGTATCACTTTCTTGACGCCCTTACATAGGGATGGACTCGTCAAGGGGGAGTAAAGACGAGATCCTTTCCCGTTACTTGCTCTCTATTTCTTCTTATTTTTATTTCTTTCACATGTTTTTCTTAAAAACGATGTGTTGCTTTCCTTCAAACACTTGTAAAAACTACAAATTCAAACTTTTACGAATTTTAGCTTTTCCTTAAAATAATTTTATGTTTTGTCATCAACAAAAGGGGAGAATGTTAATACAAATAAGCAGTAAAACGTTTATTTATATTTTACGATCTTCTAATGTTTTGTCGATAACAAACGTAAAATCATGTTAACGAAACAAATAAAATACGTAAATGGTTTGAACTAATAGTTTATAACATATTCACATTTTCACATAAAACACTAAAACAAGTATAAGTGATTTTATGATTTAGTAATACATATGTACAACAACTAGTGTTTACATATTTGGGTAAAAAATACACATAACTAGTATGTAGTATATTGGGTAATATAAATGGGTAGAAACTTAAGTATCACAACCCATTGGGCAAATACATTGAATGTAGTTGGGTACAACCCAAAGCCCATAACCCATGGAGCTTGACCAATAACCCATTGCATGACATCATGCTTATATCATACATGGATAATATCCATAACCCATGGATCAACCCATACCCAAGTGACCAAGTGCATTGCACTCAAAGATACATTGTATCTAGCTAAAGATCCATGGTTCAACCCATGACCCATAACCAAAATACCCATGGGTAAAGAGAGGCGTCCCACGGATCCCTAGCTTAACGCTAGACGGATCCTTGTGGAAGGGATCCGTGGGATCCGGGAGCGAGAGAGTTTTCTTCTATAAATAGTGAGCCATTTATTCATTATTTCTCACCCTTTCTAACACACTTTCTCCCTGAGTTAAAAACTCACTAACCTCAGATCCAAGAGATCTATGTTTGTAGTTTTGTTTTTGTGTGATCTTTTAGGTTCCTCTTAAAGGCAAGATCACCACCTTTGAAGTTGAGCAAGCTCAAGTCCATGAGTTGCCATGCTTCCTCATCATCAAGGCTATTGAAGTCTTCTTGTTGATGATTCCTTTCTTTCTTCAAAGAAGTGTAGTGTTGAAGACATTAGTGAAAGATGTCTCAAGTGTTAAGACGAAGATATTAGTGAAGGGTATCTATCATCTTTAGCATAAGCACTTGTGGTAGGTGTTTAGAAGTCAAGACAAGAAGCATTAGTGAAAGGTGCTTAGAAGTCAAGACTAGAAGCATTAGTAAAAGGTGCTTAAGAAGTGAAGATACAAGACATTAGTGAAAGGTGTCTTGTAGATCTAGTCAAAGGCATTAGTGAAAGGTGCCTTAGATGTACATTAGATATGGTGTGTTTCGATGTACAAGATAGACTAGTATTAGATCCAAGGATATTGATATCCTTGATGATGTTGTAAAGGAGTAGATCTCCTTTGGGATTAGTCGTTGGTGTAGTGTGGTAGTAGTTCCTCCATTGCAATGGAACTAGGTGCTTAGCCTAGTACCTAATAAAGGGTAGGCGACGTTGTGAAGGTGTAGTTCACCTTGGAGTGAAAGAACTAGGTACTTAGCCTAGTACCTTATAAAGGGTAGGCGACGTTGTGTTAGGTGTGGTTCGCCTTCGTGTGAAAGAACTCGGTATTTAGCTTTGTAACGGAAAAAGGTGTAAGCGACGTTATGAAGGCTTCTCTGCCATAAGGAGATTGGTGTAGTGTTTACGAACTCTCGAGTAGGTGACTCGGGGAGTGGAGTAGGGCAAGGAAGGTGTCCTTGTAGCCGAACCACTATAAATACTCGCATTGTGGTTTTGTGCTTCTTACTCTTATATTTTCATTACTCACCTTTATATGCTTGTTTATCAACATCCAACACACACATACAAATAGATTGACATAAGTCGATCTAAATAAATTAAAAGGAAGTTTTAATTGGCAAAACTATTCAACCCCCCCTTCTAGTTTTCCACACATAAGATTAGTTTAAGGAAAAACTAAACTTCGTAAAAGTTTGAATTGAGTTTTTACTCTCTTCTCCCCCTTTTTGTTGAAACAAAAAGAACATCGAAAAAAACTAACACATTGTTTTAAGAGAAACATGTGAACCAAGAAAAATATGAAAGCTAGTGAGTAAGAGAAGAGAAGGATTCTCGTCTTAGCTCCCCTTGACCGGTCCATCCCTTTGTGAGGGCGTCAAGTAATTAGAAAGACTAAGCGAGTGCATTGCAATTATGTTTGCAAATGGTTTCATCTTTTTGACGAACATGCTCCCCCTTGACGAGTGCTCCTTTGTAAGGAGGACGTCATGTAGTAATGGTAATCCTATGTGAAAGTATTGCAAATGAATTTGCAATTGTTTTGCTTTGACAAGAAACTCCCCCTAGCTAATGGTGTCAAAGTCTTCATGTATATTGATAACATCAAATAGTCCTGAATATTAAGTGTCAATTTCCCCCGATAATGCTTGTAATTTATATCATTTATATGGATTTACACTATTTTCCATTGTTTTCCACTTTCGGGTAAATTACGAGCATTGGAGCTAAAGGACGCGAATCGGAGAAATGTCTAAAGATTTATCACAAGATGTTATTTTGAAGAAGTTACGGCGTAACTCATCTCTCACATTACGCCGTAACTATTGCGTGACTCGTAAAACCAACTTATCGAAGGTTACTGCAGACTCTTCCCAAAGGTTACGACGTAACTATACTAGGTCAAATGAGGTTCCACGCCACGATACTTACGCCGAATTCATCGCATCTATTATGTTGTAACCGAGTTTATTGAAGACTACGGCGTAACCACTCATTAGGTTATGCCGTAACCAGCAGATCTAGTGCAAAATACGAGGAAATAGAAGGTTACTGGCGTAACTCTTATATTAGTTACACCGTAACCCGAGATCCGCCTATAATACCCCACGATTTCCAGCATTTCTAATCATTCCATTCCACACACAACACTCGAGAACGTGGGAAAAAGCTCAAGGCGGTCTAGAGGAGCATCTGAGTCGTCTCGAAGGAGAAATCATTCCCTACGATAAGCATTAGCGTTTTATATTTCTTTACTTTCAATTCATGTATTTCGTGCACTTGAATATTGAATTGGTTTGCATGATTAATATGAGCTAAGCACCTTTTGGTCTTGGCCTAGTTATGATTCCTTAATTATTTTGTTTGCGTTTAATTTACTTCCATAATTATTTCTAAGTGTATGCATGCATAGTTTATTGGTAGCCACCCTTGGTTCGGTAGTTTTGAATGGCGATAGAGATCAATTGCCTAGGAGATATGACCAACGGACCCTAGGTGAGCGGACTGAGATGGGAAGGGTAAGATATGACCAACTGACAACCCTTTCTACTTGTGCGATTTGACCAACTGATCACCTATCGTTTAGATGAACTTAAGAATTAGGGGGTGCGTGTCTAAGTTCCTAACGGCCGGGCATTCACTATTATAAATCTAGCATGTAGCGGTACTTAATGGCTTGGCTTATGGGACCAGGAACAACAAGACTTATGAGGGGACACCTGACTTCTCTTGTGGTGGCATCTTTGCTGATAGGTTAGGGCGAATTGACCAAATGTTGTCCTCTCGACTTTGACCCCACCTGAAGTAATTGGAAGTAAGTAGACGTAGACATAACTAGCTAGGAGGATTAACTAGGTTAGCACCACTCTCCTCTATTGATTTCCCTTTACCATTTATCTGCTTTATTTTATTCTGCTTTAGTAGTTTAATTAATTAAATCCCTATCGAAACCATTATTAATCTGTGACACCTAGACTTAGGAATAATCCAACACACATAGCTCTTGGGACGACCTCGGCTTTACCGATTACTACACTACACATGACTGGGTACACTGCCCGTTAGTGCACTAAGGTAGACCATAGGTATAACGAGACATTATAAATATTAAGACACAGTCAATAAAACACGCATCAAGTTTTTGGTGCCATTGTCGGGAGTTATATTAGGATTAATATTAAGTCTTTCATTTCGTTTTAAACTTTTCTCACGATCATATTTCAAGTTTTGGTACTATGGAAGTTGTTAACATCGATGACCTCACTCTTGAGGAATACTTGGCGTTGACAAGAGTGGAACAAGGGCCGGTCTCGTAAGACCCGCAATTGGAGTGGATGTCCATTTCAAATCAAAGACCAATTTATGAGGAGTTATACAACCCTTTTTCGGAAACAGGGACGAAGATGCATATGAGCACGTTGAAAATGTCCTATACATTGCAAACTGCTTCAACATTCCGGGCGTGTCTCATGATGTTTGTTATGCTAAGGGTATTCCTATGACTCTTCTTGAGCGCGGAAGATGGATCGAAAGATTGCCCGTCGGGGCAATTAATACGTGGGCGCTACTTAAGAAGCACTTTATTCAAAGATATTGTCCACCGTCAAAAATTTCTAACCATCTTTTGGAGATCATAATTTCAAACAAGAAGACGACAAAATGTTGTATCAAGCCTGGGATAGATACAATGATCTCCTTTACAAGTGTCCTACACATGATCTAAACAACCAGCAAAAGGTCAATATTTTCTACAAAGGAATTAACGTAACTACAAGGCAAATGCTGGATTATCAAAGAACTATCCCGAACATGACTCCTACTCTTGCAATTGAAGCCATTCAAAAAATGGCGGATCATTCTCAGAAATGGCACGATGGAGGAAGTAAAAGAAACCAAGGCGGAAGTTTTGACGGAATTGCAGCAATCGCTAGTAAAATTGAAAATCTCAATCGAGATAGTCTAAAGGTCAGAGAAACCGTTCATGCCATCCAAGTGGGCTGTGAAAGTTGTGGAGGAGGACATTTAACGAAAAATTGTCCTCATATCGACGAAGAAAATATTGAAGAAGCTAAGTATGGAGAAAATCGACCGTTTTACGGAGATAATCGAAATAATAACGGATATCGTGGAAATTAAAACCGTGGGCCTTATTGAGAGAGAAAGCCCAGTCTTGAAGAAACAATCAACAAGTTCCTGGAAAGTTCAGCCCAAAGACAAAAGGAGCAAGATGAGTGGTTAAAAGAATTCCAGGAAAACACTGACAGAAACCTTTCCAAAGACGACACAACCCTAAAAAACCTAGAATCAATGGTGGAAAGGCTCAGTGAAAAAGTAAGGATGAATAACAATAAACACGAAGGATCAAAACCACTATGGAATGTAAAGTGATTTTCTTGATGATAACTCGAAGGTTCGTGCCAAAGATCTGGATTCGTGGGGTTGATCTCACGATGATCGAGTTATACCAGAACTTTGCCTAATGAGTTACTGGCGTAACTATGTTTTTGACAATGATAACGGGTTATGAAGAATACCGAGAAAAGCGACTCTAACGAATTACGCCAGAACCAAGAATCTTAGTTACTGGCAGAATCGGGATCGTGGCGAGAAAAATTCCTCAAGTGGACGAATCCGGAAACGAATGGTCCCACGACATTGACTTGTGCCCTCTGCCTAGATCTAAGAAGAAATATCACTGGTGCAAAATGATACTAGTTGCTAACGGAGATTGGTATGATCTTTGGGCCTCGTGTGACCCGAGAAATGAGGTTTGCGACAGAGGAAGCAATAAGGATAGGGTCAACCATAACAAATTTATGTGGCTGCATATCGATGATGAAAGACTCGAGAAACTCTCCTTTGAAGATGAAGAAGAGCCACTTATCACTCATCGGTGTACTCCGGTCATCATAAGCGGCGAGAGTCCACACGAGCATGGTTTACATGCAACCCCTTCCGCGAGTATTGCAGCGGGGGATAGTGAAAAGAGAGGAAGAGTGGACATTCCCTCATGAGCGTGAAAGACATTGTATAAAGTTCGGTGACTTGGCATTTGATGACTGGTACGCAATACAATTCAGGGATGCCAAGATTAACCCGAATCTTCTTAAGAAGCTAAAAATTGATTACGAAGAGCATATTCAGAAAAAAATGAAGTGGCTAATAAAGATATCTACTGCATGGATGAGCATTTAAGTGAAATTGACAACAAGGAAATACGCAACATCAGGTGCGAAAGATTAAAATCTCTGGGAAATTTTCGGGTGTCATGCAACCCACATGACGATATGTGTTGTTAGCCTTAATAGTTTTATTAGAAGTTGTGATGGTCATTCACATTTAGGAACTTTATATTCAAACAATGTGTTAGATATCGTGCTAGAATAGTCAACGGGCTCGTGGATTGGACTAAGAGTAAATGGGTATTAGTTTAGTTAAGCTTGCCTTATATCCAATCCAACCCATGTCCAAATGCCATTCATGTTTAGGAAGCCCATGGAAAGCCTTTTAGGGCATCATGTATTCCTTAACTATAAATACCCTCAAATGGTCATTTGAGGGTGTGGTCATTTGAGGGTGTGTGTGTGTGTGTGTGTTTTCTTTGGAATATACAACTTATTGTGTTCATCTTTCTCTCACAACATACGGTTTTATAAACATCAAGTCACCAACATCTTAATCTTTCCTTCTTTATTTACGCATATGTTTGTGTTTGTGTTGTTCGTGTTTCACATAACGTGTTGGGTTTGTGATAAGGTTGATAAAAGTAAGGTCCTACAATTGGTATCAATCGCCTAACAATGGTTTAGGAGTGTTTGTGTTTGTTTTGAAGTTTTGGTACCATACGCGTAAAGCTCTCGCTATACATCTTTGACACGCTTAAAGCTTTAATTTTTGCACTTAAAATTCAAGATTCTTGTGGTTTAAGGTGTATTTGGTGCTAAAGTTTCAGTTTTTGCCAAAAAGTTTGAAGCTTTACGTGTTCTTCTTCAGTTTTAAACTCGTACGAATTGGGTAGGTCATTTCTATGCATAAGCTATCTAAGCACTTTGGGTGAAAAGGTCAACATTTTGTGTTATTCAAGTGTTTTTAAGGATTTGTTTGTGCAAGAGAAATTGTTTGAATCATTTGGAAATTTTTACGCGTGAGGTCAAAACCCTAGTTCTCAGCGTGAAAAGTCAACACCCTATTTCTACGCATAAGTTTCTCGCATAAGAGTTTTGTGCGGTTTCTTGAGCTATAACGGTGACTCGATGCTTCCTCACTTGGATAAGTTTGTGGAACACTTGACTTTTGGATATCTTTTACCTTTGTGATAGTGTAAAGGATTTTGGGCAAAACCCTAATCTTACGCATAAGCTTAGACTTACGCGTAGAACACTTTATGCTTAAGTATTTTCTTACGCCTAAGCCTTGTCTTACGCATAAGCTAAATCTTACGCATAAGTTTTTCTCGCCTAACTTTAAACTTACGCATAAGCATTTCCTCGCCTAAGGAATCCTCGCCTAAGCCATCCTACTCGTAACTTCTTGGTCTCGCCTAAGCTCTTCAATACTTTTGGACCCAAATTCGAGGAGACTAAGCGTTCAATTTTTACGCGAAATTCAAATTTTGGTATAACTTGGAAAATTTTGGTCAAAAATTCAAATTTTTTGACCCAAATTCAAATTTTTTCGGTCAAATTTGGCGTCAAAATTGTCAAAACTCAAATTTTTCATACGACCTTAGAATTGATTTTTATAGTGAATTTCAAATTTTGGGAGAAAAATTTTTAGGCCTGAGAACCAAGTTCACGAGTACGACTTTCAGAAAAACTTCAAACGGAAATATCTTATTAAACCCAACTCCTTTATCGTTGAATCGATCCTACATCAACTTTATCAAAACATACCTTCATCAATGGCAACTCAACAAGACATTCATGCAGCCGGTGCAGAAAACCGTCCTCCTATGTTGGAAAAAGGTGGTTATCTTCAATGGACAAGTCGAATGCTTCGTTACATCAAGACAAAACCTAATGGAAAATTGATGATCAAATCCATTCGGGATGGACCCTTCATACCTCGACAAGTCCAAGACCACAAAATCTTGATGCAACACCTCCCGTCCCACCATTTTTTGTCTTCAAAAGAATCGGAATACTCGAAGAGGATCGAAAAAAAGTCGAAGCAGATGACATGGCAATTCATATTGTCCAACCGGGTTTACCAAGAGACATCTTTCTTCTTGTGAGCGGTTGTGAAGCTACTTTCGATATGTGGGAGCGTGTTAGGCGACTTTGTCATGGGCGAAATTGGTCAACAAGATACGGAGAACAAGTCGCTAACTACTTGGGAGAAGTTTACATCTACTCGGGAGAATCCATTGAATCCTACTATGGAAGGTTTTGCACTTTAATGAATGAGTGATCGAAACAAGTTGACACCCGAACTATCGTGAGCAACATCAAGTTCTTGAACAATCTACCGAAGAATGGGGCGATATGTCACTATTGTCAACCAAACAAAAGACTTACATCAAGTGAACTTTGATCAACTCAACGATTTTACGAAACAAAACCAAAATGAAGTGAATGAAGTCGGGCAAGAAAGATTAGCAAAGAATCATGATCCATTGGCACTCATTGCAAAGACTCAAACTCCGGTGAATACACAACAACAAGCTTCATCATCTTCCACTAACAACAACTTGCGGCAACAACAAACCTATCCACGAACAACAACATTACGGGAACAAGGAATCACGATCTTGAAATGGAACCGAAGAAGCTTTGTTACAAGTATTTTCTTTATTGGGTAAAGCATTGAGGTCGCTATTCCACACCAACTAACAACAACCAAAGTTTCATCAAACACTGCATAGCAGGCAAGTTGCACGGTAGGGTGTGAATATGGGTCATCAAGGACAAATGGTTGGAGTTATTGGGAATCGTGAGGATATACTCTTGGATTTCGCATGGTGTCAGTGGTTCGAATCGAGTGTCGGATGGGTCGAAATGTTGGAAATAAGCGTTGGGTAATCGAATGGGAATGTTGCGGCTCAGTCGTTGGGAATTATGGAAATGTGAATCGAGGCAATCGGGTTAAGTGTTATAGCTGTCAAGGATTGGGTCACATGGCAAGAATTGTCCTACTAAGCCACACAAGAAGGATCTTGAGTTTCTTGAGCTATCTATGTTGGTACAAAAGAACAAGCGAGGATGCAATTGAGTCTTGAGGAAAATGACTTTTCGCTATTATGGATGATTTGGAAGACCTCGAGGAACTCAATGCAAGCTGCATCTTCATGGCAAATCTTGAGGAGACTAAGTATGACACCGATTACGGCACCTCCATGTCTATGGCGCCAATGCAGATGTCGAGGTACCAATCAGCGATCCATGCTATAACAATGTCATATTTGATGTGTTTACTCATGACGAACGACATTACGTGACATCGGTACCTACTTATGATACATACGGACAATCCGAGTTGTAGCAATACTAACTCGAGACTCGGATGTGGATCCTAGTGGAGCGTGTGGCACAAAATCTTGAGGCGATGAGGAAACACGTGCTTATTTTGAATCATTAATCAATAAGCGTGGCATTGAAATTGAGAAAGTTAGAGCGGTCAATCGCGAAGTTAAGGCCGCGAATGCTAAATTGACCGTTGAGCTTGAGAGTTACAAGGAGAGCATAAAAGCCTTTGAATTTCATAAAACAAAGAATCGAAATTAGAAATTGGTTATCGAAATTTGGTTTCTAAAGAACAACTTTTGCAAATCAAGTATAACACACTTGATGTGAATTTGAACTTAAAATTAAATCTTTAAACAAGGAAATTTACGATTTAAATAACCAACTTTCTAAACAAAAATAAATGTTTTCTAATCTTGAAAAGAAAAGAAGCGATTGATAACGATTTTTCAAAGCGAGAAGATTCTCTTCTTGATGAAATTCTTGATAAAAATGAGAAAATCAAATCTTTGGACAATTTGCTTCTTACAACGGGTCATTCGGATAAAACAAACAAAATGCTTTCTAACCAAGTAAATCAACGTTTTCATACTTCATATAAAATGGCACTTGGTAACGACCCTTCTTCGTTCCTCGAAAAGCTCGAAATCTCGAAATGTGTTAAACAATGGAAATGTTTTACATGAACCCATTATTGTTCGTGATTCTCTTGAAGCGTTAGAACTATCGAGGAGAGTAGATCAAAAATGAAACAAAAGAATTGAAATCAAACCAATTGATTATAACAAATGGAACAAAATTAACGGAATTACTTTTGTTAATCAAAAAGAAAAGTCAAAGTTTTCCATCACACCAAGTGTTTCAAACAAAGAGTCAACACATTTCAAAATCTGTTTCAAAACCGGTTGTTGTCTCAAATTCTCTTCGAACATTGAACAAATGTCTTCAAACAATCCTTTTAACACAAGTGATGCGAGAAGTATTTTAGACAATGTGAAAACTAGAATTGCGGATCTTCAAGACAACATTAAAACTAAAACCACTATTACACCTAACAACTGGTTCTCTAGTTTTGACATCGAACAAAGAAAGTTTTTGAAACTCAAATTGCCCCTCATTGAATGCCATCGGTGCAAGGGTAATTCATTTGAACAAGCGTTTTTGAAAAAGCAGTTGACTTTGTCAAGGACCATAAATCCACAGTAAAGCAAGCTAATGATTGTGTTGAACAAGTCAAAGTTTTGGAAAATTTAAATGACTCTCTCTTGAAGATGTTCGACTCGATATTATGTCCATCATTTTGCAAACATATTACATTGAAGATCATGAAAGACTCGATCTGAGACCTCCAAAATTGTTTCAAAATATGAAAAAGCACTTGAAAAACTTGAAAAGAAAATGTCTCATATTTTAAACAACTTGATCGAAAAGCGAGGAATGCAAATATGACAAATTGTCATATGGCGTGCCTACAATGACATGAAAGCGAAAAATGATCTTTTGAGGGCTCGGTGGAAAGTCAAAAAGGAAAGGTAGTGGATACTGTGATTACAAAACCATTGGTGAGGAGAAAGCAAATGATCCCAAACCGGTTTCCAAACCAAAATATACATTTCTATGCCTCCTCCAAAAGTCAATGAGAAAATGTTTCATCAAAACCGATCCTCCACACCTTACCTAAACATAATGTTGATAAAGGAAAAGCGGTTATCGAGAAACCAAAAGTTTTAGCTTTGGCCTTTTTAAGATGAGTACCACTAATCGTTTGCCTCCACATCTAAAACATATGGAACAAATGACATAAGTTTAGAAAAGCACTCTAAAGAGACTAGGAAAATGAAACCACCTCCTTAATAAAAATGTGAATCCTAATCGTGTGCCTTACCTTCTACAGGACTAGAAAGCACCTCTAGGAGCAGCGAGACTAAAGCCTAAGAGCAATACAAGGAACAATAGAGTCTCGATTGCCTCTAGGAGTAGTAGCTTGAATAAAGAGAAGAAAGTAGAAGAACACTCTAGGAATTTACCGCTTTTGAATAAGAAAGACATTTCATCTGAATGTCTTGAACCTATGAAACTTGCTAAGTCTAATGCATGTGTTGAATCTCTTTGTTTAACTTGCAAGAAATCTTTAGTTAATGTTCAAGATGATTGTGTTTCTAAGAATGTGAATGATAAGCTGTTAAGAAGAACGTTCCAAAAGATCTTCGCTAAACAAGTAGGAAGACTAGTTGCAAAACTTAGGCTTTTCACTCTTGACAGGAACTATAATGTATACTTTAGGGATGATATTTGGAAACCAACGGGTAGAACTTTCACACTCGAGAATGGTAAAATGAGTGATAAACCGAATTCCAATAGAAAACCTCTTTGAGTGTGATCGAGATTTTACCTCTAACCCAAAGGAACCAAAATCAAAGCGGTTTCCACAATATTCTTTTTACATTCTTGGCGGGTTATCGAAATTTGTCTTTGGATCGTCGACTCGGGTTGCTCCAAGCACATGACCGAATCTGAAGGCTGGCGATCAATTTAAATGCGGAAATTCATGGGAACCGTCGTTTGGAAATGATCATGTAGCGACTATCATGGGTTATGGAGATCTACCTTTTGGAAATTATTTGATCACTCGGGTTTACTATGTCGAAGGGTTGGGACACAATTTGTTTCGATCAGGCGATTACGTGATGCGATTTAGAGGTTGCTTTTAGGAAAAATGCTTGCTTCGTTAGAAACTTGGATGGCAGATCTCTTAGCGGGAATCGTGATACAAACTTGTATGCTATCGACATCAATCAAATGGCCTCTTCATCACCAATATGTCTTATGACACGAGCATACGGAACTCGATCCAGGTTGTGGCATAGAAGGTTATCCATCTCAATTTTGACACCATCAACAATCTTGCCAAAGACAACATCGTCAACGGACTTCCAAAGTTCAAATACACCAAGGATCACTTATGTCCATCATGCGAACAAGGAAAAAGCAAAAGAGCATCATATAAACCCAAATCCGTACCTAGTTCGGAAGCAAAGTTGCATATGTTGCACATGGACTTATGTGGCCCAATGAGAGTTGAAAGCATTAATGGGAAAAAGTATATTCTTGTTATCGTCGATGATTATTCGAGATATACATGGGTTAGGTTTATGAGATCAAAAGGCGAAGCACCGGGCATCATCATCACCTTTACGAAGCGTATTCAAGTACTTCTTCAATCTCCGATGGGGTTGTAAGAACAGAACAACGACCTTGAATTCACAAATCGGGAGTTAAGAACTTATTTTGAAGATGTTGGAATTACACATCGGACATCGGTTGTTAGAACTCCACAGTGAGAATGGGGTAGTTGAAAGAAGAAATAGAACTCTTGTGGAAGCTACTCGCTTGATGCTAATCTATTCTAGTGCAGTTATTTCTATGGGTGATGTTGTTGCCACTTGCTTGTTTCACTCGAGAACCGATCCTAATCCATCCAAGATTCAATAAAACCCCATATGAAATAGTGAACAACGAAAACACGATATCTCTTACTTTCACGTGTTTGGCGCTTTGTGCTATCCAACGAATGACGAGAGAAGATCTAGGTAAATTGAAAGCTAAAGGTGATATTGGAATCTTCATTGGATATTCGAGATAACTCGAGGGCATTCGGGGTGTATAACGGAAGAACTAGGAGGATCATGGAGCGATGAATGTGAAATTTGATGAACTTTCACATATGGCTTCGAGAGACTCGCTCTAGAACCCGCACTAAACCCATGAGACTTACGGACACATCGATTCGGGACTCGTACCTCAAAGAGCTCAATCAACTTCGTTTGACAATCCTAAAGAACAAGAATGGGAGAATTTCTTGAGTTAATGTTCGATGAATACTATGGTGGAACTTGACAAATGCATCAAACCATCATTCCATTGCACCCGCTCAAAATCATCCTCCACCACCAACGAAGATGCATCTACAACGGTCGAAACCAATGCACCAACTCCATCAACATCATCTACATCTACTCAAGTTCTTGCACCCGTTCTACCGGCGGTTGATGAGCAAAACCAAAACCAAAACGATGCAACGTTAGATGAAGACTTATTTGAAAACCCGTTTGCTACGGAATCGGTGAATCATCTTCAAGCTTACGAGAACCATCTAACTCGCATCGTTTAACCAACGGTATCCTTCTACTCTAAAGTGGACAAAAGACCACCCAATTGAACAAGTTATTGGTGAACCTTCAAGGCCAATTCGGGCGAGGCGTCAACTTGCCACCGATTGCGACTTATGCATTTACCTTTGCTCCATTAGCAATATAGAGCCAAAGAACATTCGCGAGGCAATGGCGGAACCCGCATGGATAGAAGCGATGCGGGAGGAACTTCTCCAATACCGTCTTCATGACTCTTGGGATATGGTTCCAAGACCAATTGACATTCGTGTCATTGATCTCAAATGGTTATGGAAGAACAAAAGGGATGAAGAGATGGCGTCATTCGCAACAAAGCTCGTCTTGTGGCCAAAGGATACATACAAGAGGAAGGATAGACTTTGAAGAGTCATTCGCGCGGTAGCTAGACTTGAAGCGATCGGGATATTCTTAGCCTATCGACTCACAAAAACATCACGGTTTATCGGATGGACATTAAGACCGCGTTCTTGAATGGAACTCGAAAGAAGAAGTGTCGTGAGTCGACGGAAGGCTTCATCGACTTGGAACATCCGGACTCGTCTACAAACTCAAAAGGCAATCTATGGATTGAAACAAGCTCAAGGCGTGGTATGATGACATCCTCTTTCCTTATCCAAAACAATTTCACCAAAGGAATAGTTGATCCTACCTTGTTTACACAAAATGCAAAACGACATTTTGATTGTTCGATTTATGTGGGCGACATCATCTTTGGGTCCACTAATCCGAATCTTTCAAAACATTTTGAAAATCTCATGAAAAGCAAATTTGAAATGTCCATGATGGGGAACTAAAATTCTTTCTTGGTTTACAAATACATCGGTCCCTCGTGGAATTTTTATAAATCAAGCTAAATACACAATGAGATTTTGAAAAATCATGGTATGGATAATTGTGACTCGGTCGAACACCAATGGTAACTTCACCAAAAATTGGAGCCGATTTGTTTGGGAAACCTATTGATCAGAAGAAATATCGAGCATGATTGGTTCTCTCATGTATCTTCTTGCTAGTCGACCCGATATTCATTTCTTTGTTTGCTTATTAGCACGGTTTCGAGCAAAGCCTACCGAGCGCACCTCAAAGAGGTTAAAAGGATCTTCGGTGCACGAAGACATCCATTCACATGGGACTTTGGTATCCGAAGGAATCGGTTTGATCTAATTGCCTTTTCGGATCGGACCACGCGGTGATCAAGTTCTGACAAAAGTACATCGGGAGGAGCACAATTTTGGGTGAAAAGTTAGTCGGTGGTCTTCAAAGAAACAAGATTGCCTTGCACTTTCAACCGCGAAGGCGAGTATGTGTCTCTATCTGCGTGTTGTGCTCAAGTTCTATGGATGAGAACACAACTCACAGATTATGGCTTTACTTTCGATAAAATACCTATGTATTGTGACTCGAAAAGTGCCATAGCCATATCATGCAATCTGTTCATCACTCAAAGACTAAGCATATCCGTGTCCGCTACCACTTCATCAAAGAGTACGTCGAAAATGGTCTTGTTGAATTATTCTTCGTGAAGGCGATTACCAACTCGCCGATCTATTAACTAAAGCCCTTCCAAAGAAAGGTTTGACTATTTAGTTCGACAATTGGAATCGAAGCCTAACCCACGAGGAGTTAGAGCGTCTTCTCGAATCTTCTTGAAAATGATTTTCCAAAAGCTTATTGTAAATATTTTGAAAAACAAAATACAAAATTTGAAAAACCAACAAAAGCAAAATATAAAAATATAAAACTTTCAAAAATACAAAAACAATATAAAATCAAAAATCCAAAATATTCTTCTCACGACATGTCTCTCGTATAATCGATATTACATGCGTTTCTAGAAATGTCATTCAACAATGATACGGGCATGTACGGATGCTTGGCGAGAGTTCTTTAATATGTTTTCTAAAACATGTTGTTTCTCAAAATTTCTTCATAAAATGGCTTTCGTATACATCGATCGAAACCCGGACGAAATGATGACTTTTGATTATTTTTTCAAATCAAAACTCGTGCTTTTAATGAAAATCACTAGTGTGCGCTTGATGCACTACATTTAAAAATGGTGAGAAATCATCATCATCTTGAGCACCTTTTCAAGATTGTTCAAAAGATTTTCAAAATCTTTCAAAATATTTTGTGCTCAAGATAACTCCTCTAAAACCCTTTAATTGTTTATGCTTTATTAAAGGGGAGTATAAAACAAAATGTTCCAAATTCATGCTTAAATCAAATCCGTTTGTCTCCCAAAAGATTCTAAAATGTTGTTTAATCCGTTGATATAAAAATATCACGATTATGCTATTTTGAGGGAGGAGGCGTGATTAAAATGTGATAAAAATGTTTAATGTTCGTTGTTTGAATCTCAAAATGAGCTCGACTCGGTTGAAACCAATGAATTGACGAGGAATAATGTACCATCTCGAAAACTTTCTATGGACTTGACCGGGACGGGTAATAATTTCAAGCTAGTTCTCTAGTGATGTAAGCGTGTCTCGAATCGGTCTTGTTCATTTAAAGTCGATCAATTCAAAAGTGCGAACTCTACCCTCTATGTGCGATTTACATCAAAACTTATAAGCACATGTGAAGGGGAGTGTTTACGAAAATATAAAACTCTCGAGTGTTGCAAACATGTTTTCTATCATAAACACTTTGAGAGATTTTCAAGAAAAATGGTTTTATGGCAACAATAGGACGGTCATGGGTTATAAGGTGACTAAGGATAGGAAATTAGTCCTATGATCCGCTTGAGCGGAGGGATCTACCAAGGACATCACAAATAGTTAGTATTAGAAGTCCTTAGGAATGATTGAAAAAGGAGTAATGTGAGAAAGGAGAAAGAAGGGTTGAAGAATTAAAAGAAATGTAAAGAAAGGGTGAAAAGAAATAGCCCTCCATATTCAACCTTAGAGGCGAAACGGGTTCAATACATATACTCTTGGTTGTCACTAGATGACACCGGTATTGAAGACAAAGGCGTCATGGACCCGGTGGCCTTGCACTAAACCTTCTAGCCACTCAATTCCTCTCAAAGGTTTGTTTCATTCTCACTGGGAACCCTACATAATCTATCGACTTTCTCTTAGAGATCGTTGATATTGAAGAAGAGACCCTCTCCTAGTCTCCGCTCGGAAAACCAAAATGCACTATTGAGTCTAGAGCCACGAGATTCATCAAAAGATCTCATAGGAACACATGACATCTCATCGCTTGTTGTTCATCAATAAGAACACAAGTGATACATTCTAGAGTCCTCGCGAGATCTTAGCAATCTGCGAGAACATTTATGAGAGGTTTCACATTGTGATCCTCGGTGATTGAATGGAAACTCTGCCGGGGTCAACATCAAGCGACCACGGCGGTCACCGGTAACTCCCGTGGATTACGCTTAGTGTGTCTCAAATGGTCTGATCGTGGGGTGATGCTTGATGTACCTCGGCGACTCATCGAGCTGTAGGTGTATTTGGTACATCGCGTTATCTCACTTGTGGGACTCCAGGTTCGAGAGCGGCCTTTGTGAGAATTAGAGGCGTGTTTTCACACTATCTTTGTTAACACCCTCAAAATTCAAACTTGTAAGTCTTAATCCGCTTATTACTAACTTTGTTTTATGTTTTCTTCTTATGGAAGCTCGGGAGCGGATTGATCGTCTGATTCTCCACATGCTCATACCAACAACACATGAAAGTTCTCATCAAAATCAAAGGCTACTCAAGATGGTTAAAGACTACAAAGAACTAGATCATTGGTAACCAAAAGACAAATAGAAGTGTGAGCATGGTGGAGAAAGGCGTGGAGACACCAAACCAACGAAGTTGACAATGGCGAACAACCACATTATCGATCACAAAGCATGAAGGAACAAAGAATCAAGACTATTCTATATCTACGCACAAAGTTCAAGCTCGAGAAAAGTAAAGACCAAATCAAGTGGAGCATCTTTTGAATGACCACCCTTAGGGAGATTGTTAGCCTAATAGTTTTATTAGAAGTGATGGTCATTCACGTTTAGGAACTTTATATCGTGTGTTAGATATCGTGCTAGAATAGTCAGCGGGCTCGTGGATTGGACTAAGCTAAATGGGTATTAGTTTAGTTAAGCTTGCCTTATATCCAATCCAACCCATGTCCAAGCCCACGAAAGCCCATGGAAAGCCTTTTAGGGCATCATGTATTCAACTATAAATACCCTCAAATGGTCATTTGAGGGTGTGTAAAAGTGTGTGTGTGTGTGTTTTCTTTGGAATATACAACTTATTGTGTTCATCTTTTTTGATAAGGTTGATAAAAGTAAGGTCTCTCACAACATACGGTTTTATAAACATCAAGTCACCAACATCTTAATCTTTCCTTCTTTATTTACGCATATGTTTGTGTTTGTGTTGTTCGTGTTTCTAACATAACGTGTTGGGTTTGTGATAAGGTTGATAAAAGTAAGGTCCTAGCCTCATTTTTCTAGTTTATTTTGAAAAATTATGCCATTTTAAATTTTGACATGTTTTTCTTAACCTAACTAGATTAGACCTTAGCCGAGCACATACAACCCTTGATATATATGGTGAGATTAGCCTTATCCGTTTCCTATATTTTACTCCAAATCCACCAAATTATGAGTGTGCGGTAGCTTGTAAACTTTAGAACTTGTCCTTTGCATCATTTCGAGACCATAGGCGAGGTATGTTGAGTTAGCTCGATGTATTTAGACTTTTCGGTTTTAGAAGGCAATATTATAGGATTATCACCCAAACAGCCTACCATTGTGTGTCTATCGATTAGTCACCTTGACTTTTCGACCCCCATGTGAAACCCTTTTGTTGCACACATCTTTAGTGCAAGATACCCCTAGATACACCTTTCTGAGCCATTCCTTTCATTTTTTTAACCCAATATATTATTTCGATACACCTATACACCTTAGCCTACCATGTAGTATTTATTTGTGATTGAGAAGTCATCATTTGCCTAAGTTCAAGGTTCGAGTGGAAAGGATCGGAAATCACGCTTTCATCGACAACATTCCTGAAGATCATTGAAGACCCCCCGAATTCCCATTGTTCATCTCAAGTGGGGGGATATTATGTTTTATTGTTATGTTGAAAAAAAAAGTTGTTATGTTATTTTAAAGTGCGATGTTATAAGCACTATGTTATGAGCTTCATAGATTTAGTATCGAGGAGGCCACCTCGGTCACATTTAAAGATTGGAGTAGGTATTCTGCCAACAGTTGGAGAAAAGGTAGTGTGCCCATCACGACGTCCTCTAATGACACATCTACCTTGCATTTCATGATCCGGTTTCTTGACTTTAGGGCTTGAACTTTGGGCGGACGGTAAGTGGTGATGACTTGATTATAGATTTAGACTACACTTGTTTTTATTTTCACCAATTTTATATCCCATGTCTTATCCTACCCTTTAGTCATGAAGCATGTCTAGGTGATGCAGCGAGCAATCTTTGGTGTCTTGGCCATGGATTTGGTCATGTATCATTGATTTTGTCCACTTCGCCATGACATGTTAGTAATGACGAGTCACCCCTTAACCTTTTTCGTGTCTACCCATATTGCCTTCGAGAATTGCTTAGCCCTTAACTCTAGTGGTGAAGATTTGTGTAACTGCCAAGCTTATGATAGAATACATGCTATGACTGTGCGATTGAGTAATCACCCCGAAATTGACACTTAGAATAGTTGAGAGATTTGAGTATTTTGTTCCCCTTTTGTGAGGTGTTCGGCTTTGTTTTATTCTAGCATAAGAGATTTGTAAACTTATATTTTCCAGGTTATGGAAGATATCTTTTTAGGAATCTTTCTAATAAGGTCTACTTGAGGGCAAGAAGAGTTCAAGTGGGAGGATATTTGATAACATCAAATAGTCCTGAATATTAAGTGTCAATTTCCCCCGATAATGCTTGTAATTTATATCATTTATATGGATTTACGCTTGTTTTCCATTGTTTTCCACTTTCGGGTAAATTACGAGCATTGGAGCTAAAGAGACAGGCGGAGAAATGTCTAAAGATTTATCACGGTATGCTATTTTGAAGAAGTTACTGGCGTAACTCGTCTCTCACATTACGCCGTAACTATTGTGTGACTCGAAAACCAACTTATCGAAGGTTACGGCGTAGCTCTTCCCAAAGGTTCTGACGTAACTATACTAGGTCAAATGAGGTTCCACGCCACTAATACTTACGCCATAACTATTGCATCTATTACGATGTAACCGCGTTTATTGAAGACTACGGCATAACCACTCATTAGGTTACGCCGTAACCCGCAGATCTAGTGCAAAATACGAGAAAATAGAAGTTTCCGGCG
The DNA here is from genome assembly GCA_022545495.1 of Chrysanthemum lavandulifolium. Taxonomy (NCBI): domain Eukaryota; kingdom Viridiplantae; phylum Streptophyta; class Magnoliopsida; order Asterales; family Asteraceae; genus Chrysanthemum; species Chrysanthemum lavandulifolium. Next base: position 79,926,214 of record CM040240.1, read on the forward strand.
TAACTCTTATATTAGTTACGCCAGTAACCCGATCGGCCTATAAATACCCTATGATTTCGGCATTTCTAATCATTCCATTCCACATACAACACTCGAGAACGTGGGAAAAGCTCAACGCATGTCTAGAGGAGCATCTGAAGGCGTCTCCAGGAGAAATCACTCCCCTACGATAAGCATTAGCATTTTATATTTCTTTTACTTTCAATTCATGTATTTCGTACCCTTGAATATTGAAGTGGTTTGCATGATTAATGTGAGCGGCTAAGCACCTTTTGGTGTTGGCCTAGTTATGATTCCTTAATTGTTTTGTTTGTGTTTACTTTACTTTCGTACAATTATTTCTAAGTGTATGCATGCATAGCTTATTGGTAGCCACCCTTGGTTCGGTAGTTATGAATGGCGATAGAGGCCAATTGCCTAGGAGATATGACCAACCGACCCTAGGTGAGCGGATGAGACGGGAAGGGTAAGATATGACCAACCGACGACCCTTTCTACTTGTGCGATTTGACCAACCGATCACCTATCGTTTGGATGAACTTAAGAATTAGGGGTGCGTGTCTAAGTTCCTAACGACCGGCATTCACTATTATAAATCTAGCATGTAGCGGTACTTAATGACTTGGCTTAGGGACCGGGAACAACAGGACTTATGAGGGACACCGACTTCTCTGTGGTGGCATCTTTGCTTATAGGTTAGGCGATTTGACCAAATGTTGTCCTCTCGACTTTGAACCCACTGAAGTAATTGAAAGTAAGTAGCGTAGACATAACTAGCTAGGAGGATTAACTAGGTTAGCACCACTCTCTCTATTGATTTCCTTTACCATTTATACGCTTTATGTTATTACCTTTAGTAGTTTAATTAATTAAATCCTTATCGAAACCATTATTAATCTGTGACACCTAGACTTAGTAATAATCCAACACACATAGCTCTTGGGACGACCTCGGCTTTACCGATTACTACACTACACACGACCGGGTACACTGCTCGTTAGTGCACTAGGGTAGACCATAGGTATAACGAGACATTATAAATATTAAGACCTGGTCAGTAAAACCTGCATCATATATATTGAAAATCTACAAAACAAAGGTTAGAAAACAAGTATATGATGCATAATGTCCTGTAAATAAGACTCAAGTTAGTAATAAAAATGTCTTATGTTGCACGGATCCCACGGTTCCTTCCTTGGAGGGATCCGTCTAGCCTAAAATGAGGTTACGTTCCCCTGCATACTTAAGACAGCAACGGTGATGTAAATGTGATGTTAATCATCAAAATGAGTTATGTATTAAGACACCAATCATATACAAAAGATCATATGGCATATAACATGTAATTTCATTTAATAAAACTAGAGAAATGATGTATATTACTCTAAAAACTAAGAAAATGAATAGTACATGGATTAAGATTCCTAAATCTTCTAAGTTAAGCTTAAGACTAGGACACCACTTGGATCCTTAAGCTCAAGGTTGTTTAGGTTTGTTGACCTCATCGAAACGTTCGAGGAGGTGATAAAACATGAAACGTTGCTCTTCACATAATTCATGTATCAAGCCTTCAACCTGTTGACAATGATAACAAACTTTGTTATGGCTCAGAAATGGTGGTGGTAGAAATGGAATGGTGATAGAGAGGTATCTACTTCCATGTGATCGGGTGGTTGACTTTGATGATTCCTCATAATCCAAAAGGGACTATTTGAGGATGACGGAGAAAAGGATACAGGTGCTAGTGTCGATTCAACACCTTGATTTTGTTGCGTTATTCTCTCTATAGAGGAGAATGTTGGCAATGGTAGAGGATGAGATAGCCTAGAGGGAAATTCCTCTAAGTTGTAGAGGTGTGGTGATGAAAGTGGAGTGGTAAATGATATGGCTCTAGGCACTAATGGTGATGGTTTAGTGGAAATAGGAGTGTTTGGTTTAGGAGGTATAGTGGTGTTTGGCAGTGGTAGTTGTGTGGGAATAATCCTTTTAGGGATTGGTTTGATTGGTTGAGTTGGTGAAGGGGAAATCCTAGCATTTTTGGATTTAATGGGAGATGATTCGGTTGAAGAAATTTTGTGAACAACACGAGCAAGTTTCTTAGGTGGGCCTTTGTTGGATGAGTTAGCACTAGGAGCTTTCCTCATGATGAGATGATAAAGGTTAGTGAGATAGAGGCTTCTAGTTGCTGAGAATTAAGTTGTAGATGGTGACTAAAAAGTCCTAACAAGGTGGCTTATAAAAGAAAGGATTTAGAACATGTATTCAAGGCTTAAACCACTAAGATCCTTCAAAATGCAATGATTTGCACGCATAAGAGTCAACTTCAGATTTGTACTGATCAAGAAGGTTAATTGAGGTAAGATGGAGTATTCAAGTTAGTAATAGAAACTTGAAATGATTATTTTAGCTAGGATTAGCTGATTCTGTCAGCCGGTTCCCACGGTTCCCTCCAATGAGGGATCCGTCTAGGCTAATCCTAGGGATCCGGCTTTCAGCAGCCAAGAAAAGAGGAAAATTATGTTTGTAAGGTCTAGTACTTATACATCTTGAGTGTTTCACCTTATTAAGTGTCTTAAATGAAAGGGAACTTAAATGATCAAGGGCAATGAGTGATGATAGCTAATGATTGCCTTTATGGAAGAAAATGGGACTTTATGAGCACCAATGGGTGATCAAAGATGACACTAGGAGATTTGAGAGTGTCAAGTGGTGTTAAATGATCCTAGAGATCGATGGTAATCGAAGATAATTTTGGGAAATTCCTTAAAAATCATGATGAATGAAAAGCTAGTTTTGGCCCATTTTGAAGTGAGGATGACTAAAATCAATTTGCTAAAATTGAAAGAAATATCAAGCTAAGTGTTTTGAGATGTGAGGAACAATGTGCGAGCATTGAAGCGGAAATATGGTGAGTTTAGGTGAATTAATAAATCAAAAGTACTTTGAATGTGATCCTAAGTTAGCTATGAGTGAGAGTGAGACCTACTGATTTTGAGGAAGACTTAAGTGATCCTAAAGTGTTATGTTTGGCTAGTATGATGTGGTCTAGAGGAATGGTTTGATGTATGGAGGTCTGCAACTGCATTTCTGTTTGCCCGAATCCCATGGATCCCTAAATGGAGGGATCAGTCTAGTACAAAGTGAGGGATCCTGTTCCTGCACAACAGTACCTTCACAGAAGGTGTGCAAAATTTGCACAAGGTATCGTATTTTGAAACTAATGATTTCTGCAGCAAGCATACATGTATGTAAGTAAAGCATAGCAATGAGAGCATGTAAGAATAACACATAAGCAATCAAGTGAGATCGAGCTCACAAATAACACACAAGTTTATCAAACTTTAGCAAGCGCTATTCAAGAAGCTCAAAACAGATTTATGATCAAGATTAGTAAATCATTTGTATTAACAATGGTGCAAGGTATGTGTCAATAAAGAAAAGAGTACATGATGGTGTTCAAGACAATAGAGTTGTGAGTGCTAGTTCGGACAATCCTAGACTTCATTTAGATCTAGAAGGTGGAGTTGTTATTTATGGAGATGAGGAGTTGTGTTTAGAATAGTAAGTGTTGGATATAGAAAGGCTTGAAACAAGTACGGTTTTGTGAGTTGGTTTTAGCCAAGAGATGTTTACCTATGTGTTGGTATTTTGAAGAGTAAGGAACACATGTATATGCGTCCTAAGAAAGTGAATTGTTTAGGAAGGTTGTTTTGGTCAACGGAAGCAATGAACTATGTATAGTCATTACGGATGGTGATTAGCATACAATGAGCTTCGTCCATGAAGTCATGTAGCTCTTCTCGATCAAAGCAAGATAATCTCTTGATTAAGTGGTTGTGATTAACTTAAAAGAAAATTTAATTTTACAACTTGTTTGATTAGTAATCCTAAGACAATGCAGAGTATTTCCATTGTAAACTTACTTTAGGAAAAAATAGGAGTATAAATTTCTCAAGTGATAGAATGAATATGAGACTATTACTAGCGGTGCTCAATTATGGCTAAACACGACCACTTTTACAGCAATTCCACATACCCAACTTCTATCAAGGAAGCAATTCAACCGTTAGGTCAAATTGAGTTTCTAGTGCAATAATTTCTCCAAGATTCGGTCTCAAGTTAGGAAAATTTATATTCCTACAATGGCCTATCGAAGAGTAACAATGATGATACTTAACCGTTTTTATTAATATTATGCCTGAAACAACTAATGTGACGAAGGTGTCATGTTTAAATATAAAAAATTTAAGTTGTCCATATGATGAACAAAAATGGTTGGATGAGCTAGTTCAACATATGTTGTTGGAAAGCTCGAGTTTGGATTTTTGGATATGACCAATTATGTTTGCGTTGCAAAATGATTTACTTGAGTATATCAAATGAAATAATCAAGTTGTCAATCCTACTATGAAGCTTGGAAAGCGATCATGAAAAATAAAATGGGAGAGTACATCATCAACACAAGTGTAGGTTATGATCTGATGTACATTCTTGTTGTTTTTAGAAAATGACCCAAGAAAATATGAAATCAAGAAATCATAGCACATAAAACATTTATGTTGCACACATGACAAAATCAACCAAGAAGCCATTTAGTGTATTACATGTTTTAAACATTTTTTTAACTTATATGACTTATCTAAGTATTTAAACTAACATTTTCGACACAACTAGATGTTATCCCAAACACTCCTTCAAATAGCACATTGATTAGTAGAGTATTACTAAATCGACAAACAAGAGAATGAATAGCAAGGTAAGGAAACCACATATGTTATTCAATCAAACAAGCACAAAAGCTATTTTAGATAAGCAAATAATCAAGTAATGCAAGGTAAGACAATTAATCATTTAGCATAGCACACGAAAGTTCTTTTCATCACTTTGTGTTAAATATAAACATGTATACCAAGCTTGATTAGTTTCTTTTATATTTATAAATATGATTAAAAACTTAATTTCAAAATAGGTCACATTGTTATTCAAAGACAAAACATCCGTCTCCAATTAGATCAAAATTTTGTGCAAAAGTTATGACCGAAAAATGACTTTCTATTATAAATCAATGGTTTTGTAAATTTTTGTTTTGAATCAGTTTATAAAGTCATTTTTAAATGAAAGTAGACTCAAATACCTTTAAAACGATAGGTGGCACGACTTCTACGGACTTACGGTTAATTAGTTATGAATTTTTAAAATTTAGACAAAAACTGTCTTCTGTTGCATGGATCGCGGATCTGACACAGATTCACAAAAAAACATATTTTGACCCGACGAAAAGGTTTTAACCTTTGTAGACTTTTTAGTGAGGTTATATTACCCATTCCAATCTTTATTCAAGCTTAAATGAACATATATCAAACACATAACTTCAAAGAAAAAAAATCACTAAAACACTTTTCATATTATGCTTATTATAAGATAGAAGCATATATCACCATTTTATCCACAAGAAATTTAGCATGTCTTTGACCAATAATTGTAACTAAGAGAACATACCCTTGCTATATTCCCTTTTTATGGTTTTAGAAACCATAGACGTGAAATACTTCATGAGCTTTTAAAATACTCAAATCCTAGTATGAAGATTTCTCAAAAAGAAAACGTTAGAATGATCTATCATTATCCAAAATTTTAAAATATGATGATTTCTAAAACCATGACCTTTTGTTTTAAGAAATTTCCTTCTTTGTAGTTTTCAAACATACACGGATCGTATCAAGTTTTTAAAGTACAATATACTCTAAGAAACTTGGTAACGAAGCTCTGTACCAATTGTGGAAAACTAGAAAGGGGTTGAATAGTTTTACCGATTAAAACTTCGTTTTAAACTATTTAGATCGACTTATGTCAATTTATTTAAATGTGTGTGTTGGATGTTGATAGATATATAAATAAGTAAAGCAAAGATAAAGAGTAAGAAGCACAAAACCATAACGCAGTATTTATAGTGGTTCGCCACAAGGACACCTTCCTTGCCCTACTCCACTCCCGAGTCACCTACTCAAGAGTTCGTAATCACTACACAACACAAACTCCTTGTGGCGGAGAAGCCTTCACAATGTCGCCTACTCTTTATCCAATTACAAGGCTAGATTATGGTTCTTCCACGAGGTAGAACCAAACCTATCACAACGTCGCCTACACTTTATCCGGTACAAGGCTAGATACCGAGTTCCATTACAAAGGAGGAACTACTATCCAACACTACACAACACCTCCCAAAGGAGATCCACTCCTCATTACAACATCATTAAGGATATCAATATCCTTGGACCCAAACTAATCTATCTAGTACATCGATGCACCATATCGAATGTACAACCTAGGCACCTTTTACTAATGCCTTTGACAGGACACCTAGGCACCCTTCACTAATGCCTTTAACACGGACTTTTGGCATCCTTCACTAATGCCTTTGACGTGGATCTTCCGCACCTTTCACTAATGCCTTCAACTTGACCCTTCAGACATCTTTCACCTATGTCTTCAACACAACACTTCTAATGAGACTGGAAAGAACTATCAACAAGATAAAATCAGTAGTCTTGATGATGACGAAGCTTGGCAACCCATGGACTTGAGCTTGCACGACTTCAAGAGGTGGTGATCCCACCTTTAAGAGGAACCAAGAGAATCACACAAACACAAAACTACATAGAAAGATCCTTTGGATCTGTGGTTAGAGAGTTTACAATACTAAGAGAGAATGTGTGTGAAAGGGTGAATTACAATGAAGAAATGGCTCACTATTTATAGACAAAATATGCTATTGTTCCACGGATCCCACGGATCCCTTGCTTGAGGATCCGTCTAGTGTAATGCTAGGGATCCGTGAGACGCCCTCATTACCCATGGGCTATGGGTCATGGGTCATGGATCATGGGTTGTAGGATTTGATCCATGGGTATCCAAATAGATACAATGTATCTAGAAGATGCAACGCATCTAGTCAATGGGTCATGGGTTAGCTCCATGGGTCATGGATAATACCCATCAAGACTTATGCATGATGTCATGCAATAGGTCATGGGTTATGGATCATGCTCCATGGGTATGGGTCATGGACTTTGGGTTTTACCCAACTACATTCAATGTATTTAGTCAATGGGTCAAATACTTAAACTTCTACCAATTATATTACCCATTATAATACATACTAAGTATGTATATATCTACCCATTATGTAAACACTAGTTGTTGTACATATGCATTCCTAAATCATGAAAGCACTATTACTTGTTTAGTATTTTATATGAAAACGTAAGTGTGTTAGTAAACTATTGGCTCAAACCATTACATATTTTATTTGTTTCATTAAAATGATTTTACGTTTGTTATCGACAAAACATTAGAAGATCGTAAAATATAAATAAACGTTTTTACGACTTATTTGTATTAACAAACACCCCTCTTAACCATCGTCACAACCGATATGTTAGTAGAAACAATGAGCTTCAAGATTTGCATAGAGTATTTGAGAGTACAATTAGGGACACTGTTGAAAAAGCGGTTAGCACCTTGATTGTTGGCTCCATGATTAGCAATAGTTCAAGTGATGATTTAGTAAAGGGAAGTGAGAATGAGGAGACTAGTGCTTATTTCAATCTCTACCCCACTAAGGAAGAAGTTGCTTACCACCAATACATAATCGACAATCCTCGATCACCCATCATTAGGATATTCCCAAAGATTAGGAGAGGAAACCCCTGGAACATCAAAATCCCTTGTATGATTGGATATCAGAATGTCGAGCACACTTACATAGATACGGACTCCCCCATCAATGTGATGTCATCAGCTGTTTACAATGACATAATGAATGAGCGACTTAATATTAGGAGGGATCCTAAGTATCTCGGTGGGGTTTGCAATTTTGTGGGAAGAGTCAAGGATGTACACGTCTTTATAGGAAACTTCACCTACTTAGTTGAGTTTATGTTCCTAGAAGACATAGGATGTGTCATCGACTATAGCTTGTCCCAAGTTGTGCTAGGAAAACCGTTTGTTGAAAAGTCTAAACTAAGCTATAACAAATCCGAGGGAACAATTAGATTTGCGGAAGGGGACGATGAAATTACATATAGGATGCCTTGGAAGATGAATGGATATGGCCCTTTATCCCTTTATGAACGAGATAACATTAGAGCTTTTGAGGAAAAGAGCGAAAAAGATGTTGAAAAAGGCTTGAACTTTATGTGGGAGAAAAAGGAGGGTTTACTTTGGGATTGTTTGACCCTTGGACCTAGGTATAGAGTAGATGAGAATTTTGTCAATATGATAGAGTTTTCATTGAGGATGAAAAATGAGACAACGTAGGGGCACGACTTCGAGTCTAGCTACAAGACTCATAAATAAAGAAAAGCGCTTCGTGGGAGGCAACTCATGCTTAATTGTTTGCTTGTTTGTGTGTCATATATCTTTTTCATTGTTGTTTATTCTCATGTTTGAATTTATGAAAATGCTTTTTTTTGTCTTTAACCTCGTCTTAATTACATATAAAGGTATTTTACAAAATGATAAGTGTAGGGAAGATTACATACGTTTTTAAAAGAACGTGAACATGAGAATTACAACTACTGAAATTGATGTATATGTGTGTTTGTTAGAGTCAAATGCTTGTATCAAGTCATAATGTATGTTTTGCAGGTATTTTTCCAAGTTTTAAAGATGTAATTTTCCAGAATTTTTCAAGGAAAACGCAGCAGACCAGTTTCTGTCATGACAACCTGACGGCGTCTGAATTAGAACCTGACGACGTCAGGTCAAGCAGAAACAACTTATCAAATTTTTTCATTTTCTGTGCTATTTATAAATTTTTAGAAATTCTCAGGTCTTAATTTTCCAGAAAATCTGCAAACATCCGTTCCACAAGCATTATATCATAGTATTGTTGTGTCATATATAGTTTTACCATCGATTTTATGCGAGGGTTTCATCTGTTTTCTTAAAGTGTGCAGGTTATATTTGGCAACAAGAAGAAACACAACTTCACACGGATCCTACCGAGCTAATCAGGGGAGTACTAGTTTCTTTCTCTTTTACTTACCTTCATTATCATAACTTTTATACTTTAGAAACATTGGGGACAATGTTTAGTTTAAGTGTAGGTAGGGAGAATAAAGCGGAACTTAGAAACTATGCTTATCCTTGATTAATTTGTCTTGTCTTGGTCATTTGTGCAATAAACTATGAGAAATATTTATTAGGGCAATTTTAGCACCAAATTTAATTTTTTTTATGACATGTACGAGCTAAGACTTGAGTCTTAATAAAGCGTCTCATGGATAGGAGTTATATGACTAGTACAAAAAAACCGTTTACCACTCAAATTCCACCCCAAAAATGTGAGGTTCGCCCCTAGATTATTAGGAATAAAGCATTCACCTTTAATGCTTAGAGAGTGTACCGGTAGTATAATAGATTCTAGAACTTGTTTTGTGATGCATACCAAGATCGCTAGTGAGACTACACTTGTGTAGTTAGGAATAACTAAATGATAAGAGGCATTAGGATAACCCTTGTTTGAAACCTGTGTTATAATTACTTCTTCCACATCGGTCGAGTAATTACCCCACACCCTGCGATGTACTCATCTTTAGTACACGATACCCTAGTTAACCCCTCGAGCCTATCCTTTTGCGGTTCTCATGATGTTTGGTTTTCGAATATCAATGAAGAGCATTGTTTACAATTCACCCCAAATGTACACCTAAATTTCCTTAGCCTACCTTGTATGCACTCACCTTTAGTGCATTATTGTTATCACTACTAAACCCTTAGTTCAATTATCTAGTTACTTGCATGGTTACTAAGTCGAGTCATATCTTTTGTACATAGTTTTGGGATGATTGGGACTCATGGGTAATAATAATATTTTATGGAGTGATGGGAAAGAATGTTAAATTTAAATTCCCTTTATTTACGTAATTAAATACTCCAAGTGTTTTGATCTTTTCAAATCGGTTCATTTAGTGTTAAAGAAATAAAAACTCAAGTGTAGGGATGCTCCTATAAATCCCTTTTATTTTGATGTTATCGTAGAAGATGGTAGAGTAAAAATGTATGCAAAAAAATGTGAAAACAATTGAAGAAAAAACATACGGGCTGCCATCCTACATCTATCTTTAAGTTTATGTCTTTAAATTTATGTATGTTTGTTTCAAGTTATCTTGAGTTTAGTGAGTCGAGTCTTAGCTTAGCAACGCCATTCTTTTCATGCTTGTAACATAAGATTTTTGACTTGCAACCACTAAATCGCCTATACAACAAAACCCTTTGTTTCCCTACCGTAATCCTAAGGTTACAACCCTTTAAAAGACCTCTTAGATAGTTGTTCCTAGGTGCTTATGCCAAAGCGGTGGAGGTTTGATCTAGTCTCAAGCCTATGGTAATCTATGTACTATGCCAGGTAATGAGTGTTTATCTTCCATTTCTATTTACTATATTTCATATAAACCCGAGAGATGAGAGAATCCAAACACCCCTTGTGAGGTGCTAGTATATAATTTCCGTACTTGTAATGACTATTGCGGTGCTTTTACTTGTTATAAATTATTCTAAACCTTTGCTTCATGCGCCTAACTTATCAATTGATTGGCCAAAAGCACATTTGCTTGAGGACAAGCAAATACCAAGTGTAGGGATATTTGATAAGGATTTAAAACGTACACTTTAAGGGGTTATTTAAGCCCTTAATCGACCACTTTTATATCCGTTACTTCTTAATTCGTTCCTTTTCACTTTTGAGGTATCTTGAAAGAAAAATGCTGGAATGATGCTTATTTAGATGAAAATGAGTGAATACATGAAGAAAATGACAAAGTCAAGATCGAAGCCACTCAAACTGCTAAAATTGAACCTGAAGGCGTCCCAACTAAAGGGCGACGCCATCCCTCTCCACTGATTTGATAAATAATACACCTGACGGCTCATTGGACTTTTTGCTCACAACACCTGACGGCGTCAGGATTTGAAGAGGAAGGGCGTCACTAAGACTTTACATCTCATACGGCCCAGATCCAGAACCAAGACGGCGTCCCACTTGAAGCCCGACGGCGTTACAACTCCAACGTGACGCCGTCCCATCGATAACTTAGCCAAGAAGAAAAACCTTGTGAAAAACTAGAAGGGGTTGAATAGTTTTGCCGATTTTAAGTTAGTTTCAAAACTTTAGATTCGATATTATGTGAAATCATATGGATGTAGAGAAAGTATAGATCTAATGATAAAGCAAGTAAATAAAGTAAAGCATAGAAATGACACAACCGACTTATAGTGTTTCAGCTACAAGGACACCTTCCTTGCCCTACTCCACTCCCCGAGTCACCTACTCGAGAGTTCAAGCATTATGTCAACAAACTCCTTCAACTTGGCAGAGAAGCCTTCACAACGTTGCTTACACCTTTTTCTGGTACAAAGCTAAATACCGAGTCCGTAACACGGTGGACCAAACCAACACGACTATTACACAACAAATATGTAAAATATCAAATACAAGATCTTTGCTACGAAATCTTGCGGAGGAACAATTCAATCAAGGACCCTTGCTTGGATGACTTGTAGAATGCTCGTGATCTCGCCTTAGAGAAGGATCTATATAAGAATCACTAAAGAAAGAAAGAAAGAAGTACTCTCTAGATCAAGTGATCTTTTGTTAGAAGAGAATGAGAGTATATGAGAGAATTAGTAAGAAGAGGGTGAGTTAGAATGAAGAAATGGCTCTCTATTTATAGGCAAAACTTGCCATTGTTCCCGGATCCCACGGATCCCTCCCACAAGGGATCCGTCTAGTGTAATCCTAGGGATCCGTGGGACGCTCCTCTTTGCCCATGGGTTTTTTGGTTATGGGTCATGGGTTTTTGGGTTGGTCCATGGGTATTCGTTTAGATACAATGTATCTAATGAGTACAATGTATCTAGTCAAGTGGGTATGGGTCAATACCATGGGTTATGGATATGATCCATGGGTTGTGATTTTTACCCATCCTAATAAACTATTACAACAAATGATTTATTACAACAATTTGTATTAAATGGCTATATGTAAATTCTTTACAAAAATAACATGTATCCTTATAATTGTACTTAAGATAACATTATATTTGTTATCAACAAAACACAAAGAGATCACAAAATATTAATAAATGTTTTTACGGTTTATTTGTATTAACAATCTCCCCATTTTTGTTGATGACAAAACATAATGTTATGATGAGTAAAACTTAAGAATAGATGTATGTTTTGAAAGCCCCTAAGTTTTACTTCTTCTCCCCCTTTTTGTCGAAACAAAAAGTTAACCCATCGAAGAAATAAAAGTGTGGAAAAATAGTCCACGTATCGCTTACTCCCCCTTGACGGTAGCTCCCCCTAGTTTGGGGCGTCAAGTGAAGAAAAAAAATCCTACAAAGAGAAAGGTTAGTAACATGCTTAAATAATCTTGTGATTGACGAGAATCAAGATTGGGAGCCAAGGTATGTAAACAAGGCCTTGTAATAAAACAACAAAGTGTAGTGGTATTTATGCCACCCACAAGCATGTAAAAATAAGAACAAGTCTTGTTCTTGAAAATGACTCAAAAGAAAAGTACTAAAAATAAAAAATAGTAATAATGATTCCGTCCATGCTTGCATAAGGTTATGGATGGAGGTTTTGATGAGTAATGGTATTGATGCGATCAAGGATGAGGTTGAGTATGAATCGCATTTCTTCCCTAACTTATATTGCAATTTCCCTAGTAGATTGGCAATGTTCACAATGTAAGTGATGTGGGTAATGAGTGCGGAAGTTTTCCGGGTTGTTTTGATTTGTGAGTTGCGGAAGATGTGGTGGAAAAATAGGAAAATACGGATCAAAGTCCGGAATGGTTGGAAGTGGTGGTGGAAAAGAACCTAGATGTTCTTGTAGCTTAATGGGAGCTAAGGGTGGTGATGTTTCAAGGTCATTGAATATTGTATTTGGAGAAGTGGGAGGTGTCAAAAAGGCTATTTCTTTTTGTTTTGGTTGTTGAGATCTTGTTGGAGTCTTAAATAGTTCCAAAAGAGTGACTTTGGGTGATGAAGTTGGTGTACTCGTTGGTGATGAAGGAGGTGCTATAATGGAAGCATCTTGTGGTGAGTTATTTGATGGTAATGAGCCATTTGATGATGGTTTTACTAAGCAACAAGGCCAGATGCTAATCCGTGCGGATCTAGAGTTTGATTGTGGTATTTTGGAAAGTGGAAGTACAAAGGTTTGGATTTCATGAAGAGGATTGTTTGTACTAGGTGATTCATCTAAGTTGTAAGATCTTTTGGATGACATGATGTTGTTTGTTTGTGAGATGAATATGCAAGCATTTTGGGAGTCCTATATATAGAAAAACAATGCATTGTAATGAATGCTTGACCCAAAATGTGGATTAAAATCTAATGATTAGATATGAATTTAAGGCATGTGATCATGAGAACACAAGCATTAAAGAACATACTCCATAAAAATGAAAAGATATTAGAGTTTTCATCCAAAGTGAGAAAAATAGAAGATAAATCTAACTTCTGTCTCACGGATCCCACGGATCCTTCCTTGAGGATCCGTCCCGTTAAAGGCCGGGATCCGTGGGGCCAGTGATCTGAAAGACACAAAATTTTACTTTTGGAAAATGTTTTGCCTAGTGTGTGCCTATATGCAAACTATTTGGAGTTGCGTTATCTTGACTCCTAAGAAAAAGAAAAATAAACTAGAAGTGAAAAAGCATACTATTATGTGAGATAACCCGAGTGCTCCTAATTCATTGTTGCTTAAATGAATATACCCGGAAATACATATTAGTTATGTATCTCCTTTAGCATTTAAAAGACATGAGATGCAATGAAAACGGGTTTTTACTTTGTATTAATAATGAAAAGCGATTTGTCCTAGGCGTGAGAAATTGCTTTTGTAAAATTGATCTGGGAAGAGGTATCATTTTAGAAAATGTTTCAAAAGAGGTTTCTATGTGCGAATAAAATCGTTTATCCTTTGAAAAGAAGATGTGTATGTAATTATATGTTTGCAACTTGTACTTATTTTGAAAGAAAATAAGAGAAACTATCGATTATAAGTAAAAAACTTATCTTGGGTTTTGAAAATTCCGTATTGTTTGTGAGTTGTCGTGAAATAGAGATCCTAGACTCGAAAAGAAGAAGGCTAGTGTTTACATACCTTGTAGAGTCAAAAAAAAATTACGACGTTTGTTCCATGAGACCAAGACCAAGGCAAGTAGGTTGAATTGTTCCCGCTTCAACGGTTTGATGAGGGCGTCGGCTATGTTGTCTTCGGACTACCTTCTCAATAGAGATGTTCCCTTTTGAACATTGTTTCTTAAGTGATGACAAATCTCTATATGCTTTGTGCGAGAATGTAATACCGATTCTTGCTTAAATCTATGGCACCCTTGTTGTCACATAGAATTGCTATGTCACTTAGATGAATGTCGTAGTCAACTAACGCTTGTTTCATCCATAGTGCTTGTTGGCATGCTTCACGGGCGGAGACGTATTCGACTTTGGTTGTTGATATTGCTAATGCCGTTTGTTTCTTTGAAAACCAAGATGTTAAACAAAATCCCATAAAAGTACATACCCCACTTGTACTTTTTGGTCAACATAATCACACGCATGGTCGGAATATGCATATACAATTGTTTCTACTCCGTGCCCTTAGGATACCATAATCCTAATTGTGTTGTCCTTAATGTATCTAAATATTCTTTTACGGCTTCTAGATGTGATGTTTTAGGGTCTTCTTGAAACCTAGCACATAGACAAACACTAAACATGATATCCGCCTACTAGCCAGTGAGGTAAAAGACTACCAATCATGCCACGATATTTAGTATTATCGACGGATTCGCCGTCTTCATCTTTTAATGAGTTTAGTGTCGGATGACATTGGTGTCCTAATTGGTTTCGATTCTTCAGGCGAATTTCTTTAACATCTCTTTTATGTATTTAGATTGATTAAAGAAGATACCATCTTCTACTTGTTTGATTTGCGGACCAAGAAAGAAACTAAGTTCTCCCATCATACTCATCTCGAACTCGTCATGCATGAGTTTAGAGAAATCATCACACATGTCTTGACAAGTGGATCCGAATATAATATCATCTACATATCTTTGAATTATGATTATATGTGACTCTCTTTTCTTAGTAAAAAGTGTGTTGTCAACTAACCTCATGGTATAGTTATGTTTGATTAAAAATGACTTGAGTCTATCATACCAAGCTTTTGGAGCTTGTTTAAGACCGTAAAGGGCTTTCTTTAACTTATACACATGTTTAGGTTTTTCAAAATCGATGAAGCCCGAAGGTTGAGCTACATATACTTCTTCATTAATAAAACCATTTAGAAAAGCACTTTTGACATCCATTTGATAAAGC
The DNA here is from genome assembly GCA_022545495.1 of Chrysanthemum lavandulifolium. NCBI lineage: Eukaryota > Viridiplantae > Streptophyta > Magnoliopsida > Asterales > Asteraceae > Chrysanthemum > Chrysanthemum lavandulifolium. Next base: position 79,941,615 of record CM040240.1, read on the forward strand.
TTTAGGTCATTAGCACAAGCATAAGCAAGAAGTATTCTTATAGACTCTAATCTAGCCACGGGGGCATAGGTCTTATCAAAGTCTGTTCCTTCTTGTTGGTTATACCCTTGGGCAATGAGTCTAGCCTTGTTTCTAGACACTACTCCGTTTGCATCTAACTTGTTTTTATAAACCCATTTGGTTCCTATTATGGTTTGATTACTAGGCGGAGGGACAAGTGTCCAAACATCATTAGAAACAAATTGATTTAATTCTTCTTGCATAGCCATTACCCAACTTTCATCTTTTATAGCTTCTTGTGTATTCTTAGGTTCTATGGTTGAAACAAAACAAAATAAGCTACTTTGGTTTTGAACTTGAGACCTTAATGTTCTTTCTTTTAACTTTCCTATGACCTTATCTACGGGGTGATCTTTGGACTCTTTAATATTTTGTTGGGAATTATGTGAAGTTTGGATTATCTTTGAAATTCTTGTGGAGTCGGGGGCCGAAGTGTTTCTCTTCATTATCTGAAGAAGAGTGGATTAATATTTCTAATTAAATGTTTCGAAGACATAATCTCCACTTGACCAAAGTATAATAGTTATTAGTCTAGACACTTTTGTAGACTGTTTTTAGAAGTGTTTATTCCGTGTTTAGTTTATTTAGTGTGGATATACATGAGCTTTATTAGGAAGTGATTGTGTATATCTTATTTAGTTTTATGTTTATCGTTTCTTGGGAAGCGGTTTAGCGATATTGTTTAGGGTTCCTTATCTATAAAAGGAACACATTAGAATGAGTTATGTACCGATTGGAAAAACTCGGTTTTAGTTAATATAAAGATCCATAGAGGATCACGAGTTCTTAGTTATTACTTGTGTTTATATTCGATAAATATAAGTAGTAGAGATTGTCTTTTATTGTGCTTGTGATTACATAGGCATATATAACGATCCACGAGCTCAAGATCTATCAAGGTGCATTTGTTTCAACAAGTGGTATCGAGCCTCGTGAGAGTCTCTACGATACTAAGGACAAGTTTTTACGAAACACCCATACAACCACAACAAAATCATCATGCACGGTTCGGAGGTTGATCTTGAAATCACCAACAACCAAAACTCCACCCATCTGCAACAACTAAGTCTCTCGAATAGCAATGCTAAGTTTCCTTACCTTAAAGGGAGGAATATGATCTTTAGGCGATGAAGATGCAAAGCGGATCTCCAACATTGATTGGAATCTATGGGAGATAGTCTTGAAGGAAGCAGTTTGAAGAGAACTACCACGGATGCTAATGGTATAATGATGAATGTTCCCCAAAATCTGCTTGAAGAGTTCTTTGGCGGTTCGAGAGAGAAACCAAGGTCGAACCATTCTTCTACAAGCTATTCACGAGGATCACTTAAGTGATTTTCACTTCATGCAAGATGCTAAGGATATATGGTTAGCAATTAAGGCAAAGTTCGGTGGGAATGAGGAGTCTAGGAGGCGAAGAAGTCCATCTTGAGACAACAGTTTCGGGACTTTCAAATCTCGAAGAGGAAGGAATACACAAGGGCTATGACAAGTTTCACAAGATCTTAAGTCGGTTGAATCATTGCGAGCAAAGCCGAGATAATGATGATTGTAACTCTAAGTTTCGAGGTCTTTACCTCCATCCACAGCTACGTAAGCATAGCTTTAAAAGCTAAAGGTGGTTTGGACATGATTACGTTTGATGAGTGTACCACAAACTTAAAGCTCTTGAACATGATGTAAAAGCCCTTTTCGATCATCTTCTTACGCTAGTCACTTTGCATTCGTTGGAGCCTCTACTCCAAAACAAGTTATGGTCCAAGCCCATATCCATCATCATCTTATCTTGCTCCTTCATCAAGTTCTCACTCTAAATCGAGCAACATTATGGAAGATGTACTTGGATCCTTCTTTGTTGATTATGATCCTCGGCGGGATCGGCTTATGAGGATTTTGATCGGTGGACCCGATTGAGATGGAAGAGATGAAGGCGAGGTGGCGGTGGCCATGCTTTCCATGGATATCAAGAACTTTGGCGCAAAGGTGGCGAAGGTTTGGATTCAAAGGACGCGATCCAGCAAGGTTTGACAAGAGGAAGGTTAAATGCTTCACATGCCAACGGATGGGTCACTTTTCTAGAGAATGCAAAGGCAGGAAAGGCGGTGATGAGACAAGATACTCTTCTTATCGTGATGTCGAAGGAGGAGGAACTTCAAAGGGTTCATTGCTTTGGTCACTCTGGATAGCAATGTGGTTTGGAAGCAACATGAGGAGGCGATAATGATGGTCTGATAATGTTGGGTTGATTGCAAGTTGTACTTGAGGAGGATAGGCATGATCAGTTGCCTTGATGGGCATCTCTCGGTACAAAGCTGTTTGTTTGGTTGTAGTGGCGTTATAATACACTCAAAGAAGCTTATGATATTTTGGAACCTAAATATAATGAATGCTATGTGGAAGTTGAAGCTTATAAGCAGGCTTTAAAAACACTAGAAAGACAAAAGGTTTGGTTTCGGAAGAATCAAATAGCGTATGATGAGAAAATAGGTGTTTTAGAAAGGGATCTCGAATGTGCTAAAATGAATTAAAATGGTGCGAGAAGTTAAGAAGCGGATGTAGAGTCGGAAAATCTAGAGCTTAAGGAGAAACTTAAGGAGGAAATTGCTAGGCATAAAGAATGGATAATGAATGGAGATAAGTTAGTGGTTTTATTTATAGTAGTCAAGCTTCTAATTCTGATGGCTTTAGGCTTTAAGAAATATGTAGGCTTAGAAGCTAGGGATGACACACGTAAATCTACATCAATGAGCCTAGCTAATTTTGTGAAAGAAGGTGACCTACATGCTTTGTCGTGGACCAATTAGAGGTGAGCACATGCCCATTGACCTTTCCACTCTTAATGACTTTGATGGATCACACCATCGTATGGCGAAAGTCAAGAGACATGCGGACCTAATACTTCTACTAATGACTTTGTCTCTTGTGTTATGATGACAAGTCCTCCAAGCAAGGTCTCTGAGTGTGATTCAAATGACAAGTCGACCTTCCCAAGTCGCCTTCCCAGTCTTCACCCACACTGCACCCAAGACTACCAATAAGCATGTCGAGTTCTTTGCCAAGGAATCCACTTCAAGGCAGTTGCCTCGAAGACTTGCATTTTAATTCTTTGCATAATAGTACTGTTAAAAACAATTCTTTTCATGGTTTTGGTTTGAATACTTCTGCTTGTAATAATACATCTTTTGGTTTGAATAAATCTTCTAATCAGAAGAAATGTTTTGTGTGTGGAAGTAAATTTCATTTAATTAAGGATTGTGATTATCATGAGCAAAGGATGAATAGGTGTGGTGATTCTAGGAAATCTAGACCAATGTGGACCAATGTTAATGATATACCACCTTATGTTCCACAAGCAACTTATAACAATACTCCTTTTTCTTGGAGGAAACCGGTTGTAAAACCATATGTTCAACCAACGGTGAATATTTTAAAAATGGTTTTGGCCTAGATATGTTAACCCTATGGTGATGGGAAAGGGTCTTGGGACCTTCTTGTCAAGACCTCGTGAGTTGTTCTTGGAATAAGCAGGGACCTAAGTTTCAATGGAAACCCAAGAACAATAGTGGATCTTATTCTTCTACTTGGCATAACTCATATGATCCACAAGGCGGGTTCAAGTCGGCAATGACTTGAGCCTCCATAGTGTACTAATTTTACGTATATTTTTGTTGTTGTTGTAGGATCATCCCTTAAGCATAAAGATGTTGGAATTGTTGGCGGTGGTTGTTCTAGAAGTATGTCGGAAAGCAGGGGATATGATGCATAACTTTGTACCCATTGAAGGAGGAGGCAATGTAACCTTTGGAGGAAGTGATGGCGAGAATTCTTGGAAAGGGACCATCAAAACACCTCAATTTGGACTTTGAGAATGTTTATTATGTCAAGGAACTTCAACACTTCAATTTGTTTCGATCTCACAAATCTGTGACACTAAGAATAAAGTACTCTTCACGGAGGATGAATGTCTTGTGCTATCTAAAGACTTCAAACTCCCGGAAGAAACTTCAATTCTCGAAAGTTCCTCGAAGTCACAATCTTTATACATTCAACTTAACTAATGTCAAACCGGGGTGACTTAACATGTTTGGTGGCTAAAGCATCGTGGATGAGTCCACCAAATGGCACGAAGGATGGCCCATGTCAATTTCAAGACCATAAACCGACTCTCTAAACTAGGCCTAGTTCAAGGTCTTCCTTCCAAAGTTTTCACCAATGATCATAAGCGTGTTGCATGCAACAAAGGAAAGCGACCTGAGCCTCATACAAAGGTGTTCTGTTACAGATGATAAGCATTATTTACGAACCTCTTGGTTGCTTCATATGGATCTGTTTGGTCCAACTAAAGTGAGAAGCATTGATCATAAATATTTTTGTCGGTGATCACCGATGGTTATAGTAAATTTTGTTGGGTATTCTTTCTAAGGACCAAAGATGAAACATCGAAGTATTGAAAGACTTCATTACCCTTATTGAAAATCGGTTGAACAAAAGGTGAAAGGTATTAGGTGTGATAATGGGACGAGTTCAAGAATGCTATACTTATAGAACTCTGCGGTCAAAAGGAATAAAAGGGACTATAGCACTCCAAGAACCCCTCAACAAAATGGGGTGGCGAGAAAGAAAAATAGAACCTTAATAGAGTGCAAGATCAATGCTAGCGGACTCTAAACTTCAACCATGTTTTGAATTTGAAGGCGTGGAGTACGACTTGTTATGTACTAAATAGAGTGTCCATTACTAGACCACATCTTAAAACACCATATGAACTTCTTTTGGGAAAGTTCACATTATTCATTACCTTAAACCGTTTGGTACATCAAGTGACAATTTTGAATACAAGTGATCCATTGGGCAAATTTGATGAGAAAGGCGATGATGGTTACATTGTGGGGTATTACGCTCATAGTAAGGCATCTGAGTTTACAATGTATCTGCTAAGAAGATTGAGGAGACATTGAATCGAGGTATCTAGAAGACAAGCCTAATGTTCAAGGACGGGGTCATGTTTGGTCATTTGACCTTGATTACTTGATGATTACTTGGGTTATTCTAGACATATGGCTAACAAAAATGCAGATTCTCAAGCATCTCCAACTACTAGTGCGAAACTTTGGAAGCTCATTCGGCGGTGGGTGCGATGATGATGAACAACCCATTGTAGTGCCTTCCTTCTCCCTAACAATTTTGTAGGTGACACTTCTAAAGATTATCTTGATGTGGGTGAAGATGAATTCTATTATCTTTGAGGACCTTGCGGTGAAGAAACAAGAGTATGACCAATTTAGATCTTTGAGAGGAATGTTGAAAATAGTACAAGTGAAGCAATCGGTGGAAAAGTCAATTCTGCTGAAAGTGGTTCTTTTCTCCTCACCTCTCCAATTAATTTGAAAGACATGTTGACTCTACTCCTATGTCTACTAGAGTGTCAACGGATCTTGGAGAACCCTATACAAGGTTTCCAAAACCTTGAGATCTTGGTCATCATCAACCTAAAGCGGGAATCTTCAACACACCTTCCTATGATCGACTTTGAACCTCATGACTAATCTTGATTCCTCCATTGATGTCAACACCACCACTACTACAAGGATCAACAATGTTCATCCACGGTCTAATATTATTGGTGATCCTAATGCACTGTTAGAACAAGAGTGCTGTGGCGCGTTCTAAATATGGTCGGTGGCTTTTATCTCTTATGTCTCAAATCGTGAGAGAGACAATCACACGGACTATGAACATTGTTTGTTTGCTTGTTTTCTCTCACAAGTGGAACCAACCGGTGTTACTCGGGCTCTTGAAGACTCAAGTTGGCTTGAAGCAATGCGGGATGAGATGCAACAGTTTCAAAATCGGCGAGGTTTGGATATTGGTACCACTACACGATGGTAAGTATGCTATTGGGACTAAATGGATTACGAAGAATAAGAGAGATGCTCGAGGTGTTGTCATTAAAAACAAAGCGATTAGTTGCACGGGTATAGACAAGAGGAGGATCGATTATGATGAAGTGTTTGCACCGTGGCAAGAGTTGAGGCAATCTGGATTTTCTAGCTTATGCATCCTATATGGGTTTTATGGTCTATCGGATGGATGTTAAAGGAGCCTTCTTGTATGGTGAAATTGAAGAGGAGGTGTATGTCACTCAACCTAAAGGATTTGAAGATCGGATCATCCTAATCATGTTTATAAGGTGGTCAAAGCTCTATATGGACTACATCGGGCACCCGAGCACAGGTATGCTAGGCTCTCTACATTTCTTGAAGCATGGTTACGAGAAGAGGTGCAATTGATAAGACTCTTTTCCTAAAGAAGAATTCCATGACATTATTCTTGTGCAAGTGTATGTGGATGACATTATTTTGGATCCACAAAGGAAGCTTGGTGCGGGGAGTTTGAGGAGCTTATGAAGGAGAGTTTGGATGAGTGCCATGGGAGAGTGACTTTCTTTTGGGTCTTCAAGTTCGTGAGAACACGATGGTATCTTTATCGGTCGGGACAAATATGTGAGGACATCTTGAAGAAGTTTGGTATGGAGGGTGTAAGGACGCCACTACACCTTATGAAGCTCAAAACAAAGACCAACAATGAAGTGATCCACTGTGAATGTTCATCACATGCGGGTCCATGATTGGCTCTTTGATGTATTTAACGACTTCAAGGCACGATATTACTTTTCTTTGTGAGTGTTTGTTCACGACATCAAGTTACTCCACCGACTTCCCATCTCAATCTTGTTAAGAAGATCTTTAAGTACCTCAAAGGCCAACCTCTTCTAGGTCTTTGGTACCCAAAGAGTCTCCTTTTAAGTTGGAAGCTTATAGTGATAGTGACTATCTTGGTGCTAATCTGGATAGGAGGTCCACCACTGAGGTTGCCAATTCCTTGGAAAGAGATTGATTTCTTGGCAATGCAAGAAGCAGACTATTGTGGCTACCTCATCTCTTGAAGCGAGTGCGTTCTTCTTTGCAAATTCTTTGTGGACGAGTTCTTTGGATTCAAAATCGGTTGTTGGATTATGGGTACAATTTCATGAACACAACAATTTTTATTGATAATCAAAGTACCATATGCATTGTTAAAATCCAGTTTTTCACGATCGAACAAAACATATTGAAATCGGGCACCACTTTATAAGAGATGCATATGATAAAATTTGATAAATGTGGTCAAAATTCATCTTGATGATAATGTGGCGATTGTTAACAAAGGCTTTTGAGGACCAAGGTTTCAACACCTTGTGGTCCATATTGGCATGTAACCCTTAGCGCAAAGTTTAAGGGAGGCATAAACCTCGGGGAGGCATATGCCTCGGGGAGGATTGTGTATAACTTTGCATTTTGCTATGTAAACTTGTATATTTGTTTGATTTTGATCTAACTCTAACCGACTAATGTAATCTTAGTGTGTTTCTCTTTGTTGGTTTGTGTTTGTTTACGTGTTTGTTACATTTTTTTGCAGTGGTTATCTGTTCGGTTGAGATATGGTCAAGAAAGCTTAAGCTTGTTTCTCTTGAATTTAAAGTCTTGAAGAGTGTCATTTGTTTCCTCGAAGATGATGTCTTGAAGTAATACAATTCATTCAAAAGAAATCTTGAAGCAAATTGAGCAAATGGTTCATTCATTCATTCAAGAAGCAGTTCTGACTTCGACTTCAGTACTAATAACATCAAATGCATCTACATGATCTACTAAGTCTAATCTATTACATATCATCCGTTCCAACATCTAACAGGTTGTTGGATATGCATGATCGCTCACATCTTTCACACTAAATGCTGGCTATGCTTTTGTGACATGCATAACCAACACTAACAAGATGCTAAGGATCAAAATGGAGAGGATGGATTGATGCAAACGATGATGATGACAATGACCACATTTGATGATGGAGAAAACCAATGTGTCCTTTGTGCTTCATCTATGTATTTCAACCAAAATGCAATCCATCTACCCTCTTTAAGTTCTTCCCTTATACGATATGTGATGATGCACCAAAACTTGATGCAGAAAGACCAAGAACCACCTCTCTATCTTCTGGAAGTGGTGGATTTTGGCTCGTGGCCTTCGTTGAGGCCGAGTCTTTGGGGTTGGGAGTAAGATGTTCCCTCCTTATAGGAGTCATCGAAATCATCGGCGAGAATCACTTGGATTCACTACACTTTCATCTTCTGATGAAGGAAGAAAGGGTGATTTCTTTGGTCGTGGATATGGTTTTGGAAAGTAATGAAGCCATGGATTGGTATCTTCACTAGATGATGATGATGATGATGAGGATGTTGTTGTGAGATCTATGATCTCAGGTTTGATACTCATGGTTTATTATGGCTAATTTTGGAGTATTGGTGGAATTAGGGTTTGGAAGAATATTTGGGGGTTTTTGATGAAGAGGTATATGTGCATTGGGATTGTTTTATAGACGGTTTCAAGTGGTGATGAGATTTAATGCAAGTGGGTGAAACGGTAAAAGATATTCTTGAAGCTTCTTGAATAAGTAATCTGTTTACTGCGATGGTTCTACTTGATGAGAATGGTTTCGTTCTCACCGAAGTTATAAGTGAATACGAGTAAAAGTAGAAGTCCACGTCATCATTGGTCAACTTTGACCAAAATTGGGAAATTTCTATTTATTCCCTACTGGCATATATTCATCCCATTTTAAGTGATTTGCTTATTACTCTCATTCAAAACACTTCCATTTGTGCAAATCGTAACCCTAATTTTCAAAATCTCTAATGGCGCTTCAATTCAAACATGATCATAATAAGGTCGCTTTTAAGGAGCGCTCGGGAGATGAGTTGTATAGGCCGATGATTGCATTCTTACAAAGATCAAAGATTCGGTATGCTTTAACACATTCTCCGGATGCTATATATGAATCCTTGGTTACTCAATTTTGGGCGTCGGCTATGAAAAGAAGTGATCTTGAGATAGTTGCAAGAGTTGATGGAAGAGAGTATGTGGTGACGGAGGCGATCGAAGACAACTTCATTTGGATGATGAGAATGGGTTTATCATTCGATGCTACGATGGTACTTGAAGGGCTTAGAGCGATTGGATATCAAGGTACGAGGGCGATATGTGGTTAAAAATCGACTTTGTCCTATGTGGAGGTTTTTGGTTCATACGTTGCTCCAGTGTGTAAGCAATAAGTCTGGAGGATGGGATCAGTTTTCAACTCAATTGGGATGTGGTATTATTTGTCTATCTAAGGGTTTGACTTATAATTTTTCTAAGTTTGTTTTTGATAATATGTCTGAGAACATAACTAGGAAAAAGGGTAAGTTTTTGATGTACCCTAGGTTCTTACAGATGATATTGAATGTTCCTACCCACACCCAAGCTTTTTATCCCATAGGTGTTTTAACTTCTAAGTTATTTGCTTGATGAGAACTAAATTTGAAGGACACATTTTCCTTTATTAGTTGCCATGTTGCCTCGGGAGAATGAGGCTGGCGATGAGGTTAATGTTGTTATTTTACCTTCTTCCAATACTACGATGGTAATCTTTCGGTTGATATTGATGAGGGCCCTTCTGCATTCTTGAGGCATCTATACCTTCACCTAGACCATGTCCTAGTCAAGCACCTACACAAGTTTCTATTGATGAAGTTCGGTGATATTGATAGATTGCCTATACCAAGTCCTATTAGGAATCCATTTGGTGAAGGATGTTCTAATGTTGATCGAGTTAATGTTACTCTGAGCGGTCAAATGAAGTTCCAATTCAAGCGAGCAATCGGTGATGCGAGATGAGGATCCTATTACACTTACCTCGTTATATGCTCGATGAACAAGTATGCGGTGAGGTGTCGATCTTAAGAAAGAACTTGCGAGACCAAGTCTATTCTTGGTAATAAGATTGTGGAATTGGAGACTAAAGTTGAGAACTTGGAGGAAATCTTGAGTCGGAGGGGTAAAAGAAGTTTGGTTTCTTACGAAGAGGAGGACGAAGAGAATCTTCATGCATCTCTTGGAATCTTGGTGATGTAGCTCTTACATCGATGTTTCTTCTCCTCTTCTTTGAATCTTCAAGGAACAAGGTGCCTATTATATTTACTAGAAAGCGAAGAAGACAATATTTGAATAAGGTATCTGTGACACTTCAAAGGAGCCAAATGTGGTTGATGCATCTGCGATGTTCTAGTTGAGGAGGTTGCTTGATCATGGTCAAACCTCATCTTTACAAGAACAACCAAATGTTTCACCTTGAGATGATGATGAAGTTTTTATAGTTTGGAAGAATGTATAAGTTGAATTCTTCTTACGAAGTTTTCTACACACTATTGAGGAATTGTCTCAACTGTTTCTTGATGTTGATTTGATTGTTCCTTCGAGCTCAAATTGGTTCTCTTGAGACATCTTCGACAAAGGGCGGGAAGATGTGATTGATGATATGATTAATTCGGTATGGTGGTGAAGAAGAAAATCAAGCTCGAGCTCGGATGTTTGCTGATTATGAGAATATGCGGAAAGAGTCGTGTTGTTGCTAAATTTCTTCAAGATCGATCGATTCTAATTTGTCTCCTGAAAGGAAATTAGAGCTTGATGCATTACTTCCTAAGATCACTGATGATCAATGGGATGCTTATACTACTCAAGGTGCATCTGATCCAAATCTTGCAAAACTTATATTAGGAGCATCTTTTGATAATGAGAATTTTGCGGATCAAATGGTGGCTCTTGGTAATCTAAGGAAGCAAGAGGCGGCTGCAAAGAGGAAAGCTCTTATTGCTCAAAGATATCAAGCTAAAAGAGACAAACCCATGACTATTGTTCAGAAGAGGAATCATATGAGGCAAGTTGTGAAGAATTCTGCTATTTATAATTCTGGCATGTCAATGAAGCAAATCGATGCTTTGTCGATGATGCTTTGATCGAAAAGTATAATATGGTTATGAAGTTTTCTTCTTCGGTTCTACTTCTTCTTCTCAATTGGAAAGAATTGATTCAATGTCGATGTTCCTAAAGCTAAGAGACGAAAAGCAGTTGAAATAGTGGATAATTTTGATGAAGTTTTGCCTTAGTACTCTCTCCAGTTGTTACTTGAAACAACCACGAAGCTATGACTTCTTACGATAAGGTTGTTTCTGCTTGAATCTTCTTTGGTTTCTTACGAGCGTTGTCTAGTGTGGAGTTGAGTGATCCTCATTGAGTCGGGCAAATGATCTACATCTTGATCTTGATAACATTGGTGGTAGGAGGCGGAAGAGCTTGGTTAAAGGAGTTACTGTCGGTGGCTAGAAACATTCTTCAAAGACTCCTTATTTGGATCTCAAGGTGATGAATCTACCTTTATTGAAGTTGGACTGTTGAAGTTTTCTGAAGGAACTCATGTGGTATTGGTTAATTGGAAAGGCGGGAAGCTTAACACTATTTATCATTGGATGATCTTGCTATTGAGTTCAATTTCTTGAAGGACATTCTTCATTTGGTGACTAGACATGATTTGAAGATCTTTGTATGAACATGTCATTCGATATTATAAGTTTCATCCAACAGCGGGTTACGGTTTATATTTGTTGGGTGATCTTGAGTTATGTTTGATTCTCATTCTCCAAATGGTAAAGGGTATTCTATTTGGAAGAATTCACATAAGTGGGAGATTGAGAGTTGGAGATTTTATCCTCGCCTTGTGTTCATGTGGTTCGAGACCACTTGTGGTATGATTTTGTGTATGCTATCGGATAAGCTTTATCCTTTATCGGTTACTTTTATGGAGCAGTTCTTTGAGGCGAAGTTGGAAGTGCCTCTAATCCAGTTGGCAATGATGAGCTTCATGCTACTCAATGTGTTGGTTTGATTAAAAATCAACTTACATCACATAAAGGTTCATCTTGATTGTACTATTTTGTAATATTTGTTTTCTTTATTTCTTTAGTTAAAAAAAAAAAAATTTTGGGTTTATCTAACTTTTACTGGGTTTGTTGTATACTTTTGTTGGTTCTTGACTCACCGGATATACCTTGTGTATGTCAAAGAGTTAGCTAGTCCAAAGTGCGACTTTGGTAAAGACACATCAAATCATTGATAGGCGTAATGATTTGCTAAAAATCATAGGGTATGCAACCACCCATGCTTAATTCTTTGAGTGTTGTATGGTCATCAATTCACCATGGTTTATTCCTTATTGGAATCCAAGAATTGACTAGCCCACATGTATATGGCTTGTGGTAAAGGCGATGGCATTCCATATTTGGTTATCAATTCACCAATTCTAAAATTGACTAGTCACGAGCAAGCGGCTACGGTAAAGACATTTCAAATCCGTTTATATGGTTCTTTGGTTTGCCAATAAATCGGATGGTTATCGATGTACCATAGTTTACGAACTTAAACATATGGCTACTCCGGTAGTGATGGCTATTGGTAAAGAGACATCAAATCCATTATTTTCAATGATTCACCTCTCACGGGAGTTTACACACGGATGTGATGAGAATAGTATGAAACTAATTTGTTTTGATGTATCTATTGTCATTTGTTCTTTGCAAAGATATGGTGTTTGAGTTTCTTCATCATAGAGATGTTCTTATTTGGATTCTTTCTTTGCATTGTTCGTGCCCAATCCTCTGGTCTTGTAAGATCTATCAAGCGGAACTTAACCAAGTCAAATTCCGGTTTAGGGAGGATTGTTGGGAATTATGTGAAGTTTGGATTATCTTTGAAATTACTGCAGAAGTGTTTCTCTTGAAGAAGAGTGGATTACGAAGACATAATCTCTTGAAGTATAATAGTTATTAGTCGATTACTGCGAGTGTTTATTCCGTGTTTAGTTTATTTAGTGTGGATATACATGAGCTTTATTAGGAAGTGATTGTGTATATCTTATTTAGTTTTATGTTTATCGTTTCTTGGGAAGCGGTTTAGCGATATTGTTTAGGGTTCCTTATCTATAAAAGGAACACATTAGAATGAGTTATGTACCGATTGGAAAAACTCGGTTTTAGTTAATATAAAGATCCATAGAGGATCACGAGTTCTTAGTTATTACTTGTGTTTATATTCCGATAAGTATAAGTAGTAGAGATTGTCTTTTATTGTGCTTGATAAATATAAGTAGTAGAGATTGTCTTTTATTGTGCTTGTGATTACATAGGCATATTGGCATACCCACGATCCACGAGCTCAAGATCTATCAAGGTTATGCCATTTGTTTCAACATTGACACACATCGTTAATGGTTAGAGATTTGTTAGAAATTGTACCTTTACCGATGATTTTACTTTGCTATTTCCAAACACCACATTACCTCCATTGAAGGATTCATATGTGGAGAATAGATCTTTATTGCGGTCATGTGCCTCGTCACCCGCTATCCTTGACCCATTCATCGGGTCTAGGTCGACCTTTAAGCACACCTAAGAAAACAATTAACTCAAAATTTTGGTCCCCATTTGTTCATGGGTCCATTAGTGTTAAACATTCCATTCATGTTAGACATGTATGGATAATGTGAATATGCATTCCATGGTGCAAAGTTTTGAAAAGGAAATCCATTTTGCATATTTGAGTTCCATCCCATTTGATGGCTACTTCTCGGGTAAACATTATTAGGTCTCCTAGATGGGTTAGGTTTTGAAAAAGATTGAGCCTTGTTTCTTGCAAAAATGGGATTATATTTTGGAGGTGGTTGTCTAGTGGTAAAATGAGTTGGTTTCTTCTTATTAACAATAACAAAATCGGTTCTAGATGAAGAAGCTATGTTATTACCCTTTGTTTGCTCTGATAGACCCACGGATCCCTGGTGAACACTAGCGGTTCCCTTTTATGGGATCCGTGGGATCCGCCACAACAGTGGCTTGTTTTTCTAGTGCCTTAACAAATTATGTTTCTTTGTTTTCACAAGTTGATGGATCAAGTTGTTGAATACCTAAACCTTTTGGTTGTTTCGGTTTTAACACTATCTAATATCATATCTAAAGTATTCGTACTCATTCTAGCAATTTTAGAATCTAGTTGATCAACTAGTGTTTGAAGTTGAGCATAAAGTTCACATTCACCACTTGCTATTTTACCCTTTTCTAGGCGTTTCAATTTTGCTTTTAATTCTATGACTTCTTTATCTAGCGTTGGTTTTGACTTTTAAAAGCTTGTTTTGTTAATTAGTTTTAAGCTAATATTGCAAAGTTTTCATATTCATTATGCAATGAGTCGTCATCTAGTGATGAGCTACTATAGTATTCGTGACATACCTCGTCATTTGCCATGAGACAAATTTCTTCGTCCTCCTCGTCGCACATTCCCCACTTGCCGCTCACGAACGCCTTTTGATCATCCCGTTTGGGACACTTACTAATAAAGTGGTTTGGGTCCCCACATTTAAAGCAAGCACGATCATCCCTTGGCTTCTCGTCCTCTTTGCTTTTCCGGAATCCTTTCTTGTCGTCATACGGTTGTTTGGCGTATCTTCCTTCCTTCTAAAGAACTTTTAAAGTCCTCACACCATCGCATACTCCTCGTCGTCACTATCCGAAGAGGAGTTCTCTTCATCGCTTGAAGTCTTTTTGGCTTTAAGGGCAAGAGATTTGTGTTTCTCTTTCACCTTTGAGGCTTGGAATCTTTGGCAAGGACAAGCTCGTAGACTTTTAAGTTGCCTATGAGTTCATCAAGGTGAGGATTGTCAAATCTTTTGACTCTTGATCGCCTTCACCTTGGATCTCCACTTGGATGGAAGTGCCCTTAGATATCTCCTAACATGGTTACGGCTAGAAAAGATTCATCAAGTGCTTGTAAAGATGTAATAATAGTATTAAAATTAGCAAATGAATGATCTATAGTTTCCTCATCCGATATCGAAAATTGTTCATATTGTTGAACAAATAAATCAATTTTATTTTGTTAACTTGTTGATTACCATGATGAGTTACAACTAAAGAATTCCAAATTTCTTTAGAGGTTTTAAGCATAGAAATTGTTTGAATTCCTTTTGGGTAAAGCATTGTACAAAACCATTTAGCTTCACTATTTTTAGAAAGATTTTCTTGATTTCATCGTTTAGTTTATCATGAGGTATGTTAACTAAATTTCCTTTATCATCTTTTGAGGTAGCTTTGAAAATCGCATTCAACAATAATGTACCAAAGATCAATATCTTTAGACTACACATACGTTTGAATCTATTTTCCAATATATAAAACCATTAGTTTCAAGTAGTGGTGGTGGTTGCATAGATTCCTTCCTTGTACTTTTCGAACCCATAGTGATCAAAAGTTTTAAAATACGGTTTAGTTTAAAACTTTTATAAACTTAGCTCTTGATGCCAATTATGGAAAACTAAAGGGGGTTGAATAGTTTTGCCAATTTTAAGTTAGTTTCAAAACTTTAGATTCGATATTATGTGAAATCGTATGGATGTAGAAAGTATAGATCTAATGATAAAGCAAGTAAATAAAGTAAAGCAAGGGATAGAAATGACACAACCGATTTATAGTGGTTTGGCTACAAGGACACCTTCCTTGCCTACTTCACTCCCGAGTCACCTACTCGAGAGTTCAAGCACTATGTCAACAAACTCCTTCAACTTGGCGGAGAAGCCTTCATAACGTTGCTTACACCTTTTTCGGTACAAAGCTAAATACCGAGTCCGTAACACGGTGGACCAAACCAACACGACTATTACACAACAAATATGTGAAATATCAAATACAAGATCTTTGCTACAGAAATCTTGCGGAGTAACAAATCAATCAAGGATCCCTTGCTTGGATGACTTGTAGAATGCTCGTGTTCTCGCCTTAGAGAATGACCTATATGAGAATCACTAAAGAAAGAAAGAAAGAAGCACTCTCTAGATCAAGTGATCTTTTGTTAGAAGAGAATGAGAGTATATGAGAGAATTAGTAAGAAGAGGGGTGAGTTAGAATGAAGAAATGGCTCTCTATTTATAGGCAAAACTTTCCACTGTTCCCCGGATCCCACGGATCCCTCCCACAAGGGATCCGTCTAGTTTAATCCTAGGGATCCGTGGGACGCTCCTCTTTGCCCATGGGTTTTTTGGTTATGGGTCATGGGTCATAGGTTATGGGTTGGTCCATTGGTATTCTTTTAGATACAATGTATCTAATGAGTACAATGTATCTAATGAGTACAATGTATCTAGTCAAGTGGGCATGGGTAAATACCATGGGTTATGGATATGATCCATGGGTTGTGATTTTACCCATCATACCTTTTAGCGAGGAGGTAACTTGTTCGTGCGTTCATGTTGTGGCTAAGACTTGGTAAATCTAGCAAGTAGGGTTTGCTATCACTTAAAGGAGTTACGTTGTTGTGCTTAGTGTCTCATTGAAGATGAGGATTTTATCAAGAGATCGAGGTCTACTCATATATCATCGGTATGAGTTCATAGTCACGTGGTTAGTACAAGACATAAGGCGAGTTTGGGATGTTCTACTTGACATCAAGTTGGTTATACTTAGTTTTCTTCATTAGTAATCATTACATGGAGTATCTGATTTGAAGAATCATTTGATGTTCATGCACCACTCAAGGGAAGTGTTTGATTTTACTCTTGTTGATCATTATTCCTACTACTAGTTGGATTTTCTACTATTTTGGATTCATTTTAGTAAGCATTTTGGTGTTCTTCATGGAGGGCAATTGAAACATTAGATGGCTTAGATTGGAAGTATGATATTTATTAAGTGGTGGTCAAGATCATTATTTGCATACGTTCTGGTTCGTTTAAAATAAACACAAATATCAAAATATCAAATTAACCGTAAAACTTGTGAATTAACCCTTTAGGAAAAAGGTTAACATATCAAATCTCACGGTGTGATAAAAGTGATACCGGAAGTGATTTCCCGGGTCGTGTCCCAACGAGGTGTGAAATTGATGGTGTCGTTGAATTTCGTGGTTAGGACTTGAATTGGTTTAGCGATTTTGGATTTTGATTTTGTTATCCTACAAATTAAAGCACGGAATAGTAAACAAAGCAAGTAAAACAATGTAAGCTAAACAAACTATTACTAAGCCTAAGGAACAATAAAATTAAGCTAAACTACATCCTAGGGAGCTAAAATGCAAAAGCAGCAAGGCTAATCCAGGGCCTTGAAAGTGAAAAATATGCAATTTAAGTCCTACAGTGTGAAAACAATTTTCCTACATTCTAAATGACTAAAAATAATTTTAGGAAAACCGGGTATTTTTGACTTTTTATTTATTTATTATTAATTAAAAGCGAAAATTAGAAATGTAATTATTAAAAATAGTAGAACTAAATAGAAAAATACTAAAATTCATGAAAAGTACATTTGATAAGCTAAATAGGAGAAAATAAGAACAATGCATAAACATAATCCAATGAGCGATTAAAAGCTAAAGTTAAGTGAAAAGGAAATAGTTAAAATGCCTTAAATGAATTAAAGGTTCCACTAATGACATAACATTACTTGGATCGATTGGCAAGGGATTGTGGATGTGGCGTTGTCGATTATACTGACCAGTTCGAACACAGGTCTTGTCACTTCGATTTATTATTTATTTATTTATTTATTTTTTGGGCGAACAAGGGACAAGTAAGCTCTTTTAATGAAAACTACACTTAGAAAAACTTGATAATAAGTTGTTAGAAGCTAAAGTAAAACGAATGAAGCTCAAAAAAAATCCTAAGAATTTGTTTGGTTTAGGAGCTTAAAATGACAAAAGGACATGAAACAAGCTACAAAAGCTATCAATTAAGCTAAACCTAATGAGCACCCTAATTTAACTAGCTAAAAAGCTGAAAAGGGTCCTAAATAAGCTAACGAAAAAGTGAAAAAGGCACTAAACGAAGCTAGTGAGTCTTGCTTTGTTTGGACGATACACAACCGCACACCCTTTACGACTTTTTAAGCGAAATATGAACTTCAAAAGCGTTGAATAAGCAAAATTAATGCACAAATAAGCTACATGAATTCTTAAACTAAAATAAGCTACTAAAATCAAAAGCAATAATGAAATGGGGAAAACAGTGGACACGGAAGCTATACTAAGAGGAGGAATCCTAAACTAAGAATTTGTTGGGACGTTGGCTAACTAAGGCGTTAAGCTTCAAAAAGCTTGAAATAAGCTAGAACCAAAGAGAACCTAATCTAATGTATCTATATGAGCGGTGGGGAGGTCTAATAAGCAAGGAAACACTAAATAAACTCAATCAAGCCCTATGTAGTACATTGTTTCTTTGCGACTTAACGATCCACGGAGGACTTTTGAGCTTATTATTAAGCCCCTCTTGAGCAACTAAGGGTCTAAAGTCCTAAAAAGTAAAGTTGATATTAATGACATCCTAAAAACTAAATTACACCTATAGGAAGCTTATATGAACTACTTATGGGATGAAAAAAAAGGCTAACAGTTGGAAAAGAAAATGTACAAACTACTTGCAAACCAAAACTAGCGATAATAAACTTGTAAAACTGGTTGAAACAACTAACACTAACTTGGTTAAGAATCACAATGGGTCCAAATTGAATTTTAACCCATAAACTTTGCAAATCGAACACCCCTTCTACGAGAAAAAAAATATATAAATTTAGAAAAGGTTTTGACTTCAAAACTTTGAAAGACGATTTGACAACCTTAACTAAGCTAACATGAGCTTAAAACAACTTAAGCAAACAATGGCGAAATTGAAGAACTTAAAATAAGAAACCGCTTAACTAAAAAAATGGAATTAACGTTGAAATAAGATTGCATTGAAAGTTAAAGATTACAATAAAAGTAAATGACAATTAAAATTAAAGTGGACTAGAACTTCAAATTCTAGACAAGAAATTTTACAAAAAACCTATTGCCTATTTATACTAAAAGACTTACATCTTCATCCTTGGCTTTTGTTGCTTCTTTTGAGAGGTAAACCACCAGTTCTCCATATTGTGCTTTCTTGAGGCCGATCAAAGCCATTCAACCTGTTAGGTACCAATTTTGAAGTCATCCGAGCCATTAGTGGATGCTTTATGCCCATGGATTGCCAGCTTGGACCTTGGGAGGAGGGGAAAAGGAAGTGGGTTTGGGAGTTGGGATAACTGGGTAATAGAGGTTTAGGGATTGAGTGTTCTTGGTTGTGATGATTTGAATAAAAGGGTGAATGTTTACGGGTTTTGGGTAAAGCGAGGAAAGGGAAGGAGATGGTTTGGAGGAAAAAGTATTTGGGTCGGGTTGGCTGGGTTGGGTTGGGTAATTAAAAAGGGTTGGTTAGTATTAATATGGAATTTGGACTTAGGATTAATTTTGAACCCATATGAGACTTTAGGGACTAAAACTGCCAAAACTAAAAATTCAGGGACCACTCACGTACATTCTGAAAAATGATCCAAGGGTTGGTCTTGCCAATCTTTAATAATGTAAGGACCATTTTTGCCATTTTCTGAAACTTGAAGGTATCTACTGTCAATTTCTGAAAGTTCAAGGACTGATTCTGCTATCTTCTGATTTTTGCTCGTTTTTGCCCGTTTTCGCTCTGTTTTCCATCCTTTTGTACCTGCAAGACATAAAACACACTCCGAGGATATTTTAACATATTTTGATCATATTTGGGTGTTTTTGGTCGTTTTTTGAGGTCTTAGGTGGGTAAAAACGATGAGTGAATAAGCACTCATCAAATCCCCCCACACTAGGCAGTTGCTAGTCCCTAGCAATCAATCATGTGAAGATTTAATGGATTTAAGTCTCTTTACCAAAAGCCATTACTTACGGGTAGCCAAATGTTTGGTTCAAGTAAGAACTATGGTACATGATAACCATATGATTTTGAGCAAACCACCGACTTCAACGGTTTGATTTGTCTTTACGAGCGTTTGCTTGGACTAATAACTCTTAGATAAAATATCTTTGGTGAGTCGATTACCAATTATGGTTTTCAAGCGCCTTTACCACAAGCCATAAACTTGCGGGCTAGCCAACTCTTCACTAATTAAAGATATGGTGAAATGAACACCATACAATTTTGGGCAAATTGCAAGTCGTCATGGATTTGAGATATCTTTACCAAGAGCCGTTTGCTCTGGATTAGCCAATCCTTTTGTTTATTAGACATGGCGGATGATAATCGTAAGTGAGTAAGTGTGAAACACTTACTCCAAAAAAATTGGCCAAAATGGGGAATAGGGTGGTATAATTACATGATAAAATTCGTGAGAATTCCCCACACTAGAAATGAATATTGCCTCAATATTCAAAGTACCATTGTTATGCGAAACTTAGAACGTAAAGGAAATATTACGACCATTATTTGAATTAATTTTTTTTTTTTTTTTTTTTTTTTTAGAAAACTTTATATACAACAATGAGCAACTCCCTACACTAGGTGGTACACGGGTGAAAACCCATGTTATACTCTTGTTTTTGTTAACCGAGTCGCTAGCTTGACTCGACCCAATTATTTGTCCTTGGGAAGCAAGTGGAAGAAAATCTCCATCGGACTTTCATTCAAGATGTTTGTATAAACATTTGAAGCACGCGAAAGTTCCACACCGACGAGATATACATAGGCAGACTCGGCTCACAAATGGTACATGGAAATCTTAGGGTCAAAGATGGTATATTCACTCCCGAATGAGTGAAGAAGAAGAAGTCACGGGATAGGTGAAGAAAGGAAGAAAGTCATGATGAAAATCATGACTAACTCATCTTCATCCATAGGAGAATCCATAATTTCGGTATTATGAATCTCATCATTTAAGCTCACGTGATCGAGACAAATCCGGGTGTGTCATGATCAAAGTGGAAGTTATCATACTCGGTAGATATGATATGAGTGAGTTCACCGGCGAACTCCTCGTGAAGAGAATCAATCACTAGATGTAAATCGTGAATTCTTGTTCCACAGAGACTCATCACTATCCTCAATCGGTATCAAAGAGTGGATTCTCGAAATTAAAGTGAATTCGAGTCGAATTCAAATAGAGGATTAGTGAGAGTTGTAGCAAAAGGTTCTTCGGACACAACAAGAATATCTTCATCGTCCGTTTCAAAATCGGTGTCCATATCAAGATCATCGTGATCAACATCTCTCACTTCTTCCAAGGTGGCGAGCTTAGAAGGTAAATCTTCCACATAAGCGATGTCTCCACAAGATAACGAATCATCGTCATTAGAATCGGAGAACATCTCAACATGATCTTTTGGGAAGACAAGAGGGTAGGGATATCACACAAATGCTCGAGAATTCCACTGTGACTCTCTTGGGATTGGGACAAGGTTTTCGACACTAGACTTTATGAATTAAATCCGGTTCTTTTTCGAAACGGTGTCAAGATGCTCATCCCCATAATAAGAGAGTGAGTGTGAATCTCGGGTGTGATAACAATAGGTGAGGATTTGAGAATTATTATCTTTAAAGGATAAAAACTCTCCTCGTCATCATCATACATAGCGCCTTAAGAAATTGGGAGCATGCCTTAGAGTGCATGCTCTAGGACTAATAATTCTTCCCTAGATTTGCGAGCCTCTGGTTCTTGACTAGCAATTCTCCCATGGTTTTCATTACTCACTTGATTCTTAAAGTTTTGAATCATATCATCAAGTGTTTTCATTGCGGTTTCAAAATATTGGGAAATTTCTTGAGACAACGGCTCGGTGAGTTTGAACAAGTATGGTCTTTGTGGAGGTTGGAAGTTGTCAAAGCCGAAGTATAGTAATTTTGATTCCACGGTTGACATTGAAGATTATCGTGAGGATCTCCACAAAATTCACAGAGATTATGTTGATTATATGAAGATAAGTCGGTTTGTGGTGGGTAATTGGAAAAGTTTGAGGGTCGTTAAATGAGTTCGGATTAGGATCATAATCAAATGAATTCCTCGAACCACAAAACAAACAACTCCGTTACGAATATCATTACCACCTTTGTACACACGTACACGGTGACGAGGTGAACCAAAAGAGGCTCACCACAACCGACACAAGGAATAAACGATTTCATTTGAGAGTTATGAGAAGGAATCGGTTCATTCAAGGAATCAACAAAACCAACATGGTGATCCGAATGACTATTAAGTCTCGAAGAACATTTTGAAAAATCCGGAGGTGGGACAAGTGGTGTGCTCTGAGAGCTAGCAATTTCCACCACTTCCGTTATGGTCTTCGGTTCTTGAACGGGTTCATCGGGTTGTGGCGGATGGTCGGAAAAACTTGGAGAATCATCGAGAGAGTTTTTATCGGATAATTAGCACCAATAACAATATTTTCTTGCACCAACCCTACCACACCGCTTACATAAACAATCCGGATTCGACAATAGGTGATCCTCTTCCATACGGCTTTTGCGATGGAAACAATGAGGATAATCGATCGTCGCCATGAGAATTAAACATGTAGAGGTTAAAGAAATAGAATCAAGTGGTCGAGAGGATAACGAAGAATAGAATCAAACGGTGAAAGAGGGTAAGAGAAATAGAATCAACGAATAAGAGGAATGAGAAGAATATTTTGGATTTTTGAAAACAGTGCACATGCACTTTCAAAACACACTTTCAATTAAAACAATACCGAGGCAAAACACGGTGAACTTAAACCAATAATCACAAGCGTATTCACATAAGTGACACAAAGTAAGTTTTGAATCTTTGGTTCGGGAACTTATAATGATAACACTCAAGTTGAGAAGTGTTATATTGATTGTGTGTTCTATCTTATTTAAAACAACAAGCAAAAATCTTTTTGTATTTTTAATCTTTTACATATATATATACAAAGAAAAGGAAAATATTTTTGTATTTTGTATTTTTCAAAAACAATAACTTCACGAGGAAGGTTCTTCAAGTCACTAATCGCAAAAACTTCACGATATTGTCGCAACACACCTCCCCGGCAGCGGCGCCAAAATTTGGTTCGTTTAAAATAAACACAAATATCAAAATATCAAATTAACCGTAAAACTTGACGAATTAACCCTTTAGGAAAAAGGTTAACGTATCAAATCTCACGGGTGTGATAAAAGTGATACCGGGAAGTGATTTCCCCGGGTCGTGTCCCAACGAGGTGTGAAATTGACGGTGTCGTTGAATTTCGTGGTTAGGACTTGAATTGGTTTAGCGATTTTGGATTTTGATTTTGTTATCCTACAAATTAAAGCACGGAATAGTAAACAAAGCAAGTAAAACAATGTAAACGCTAAAAAACTATTACTAAGCCTAAGGAACAATAAAATTAAGCTAAACTACATCCTAGGGAGCTAAAATGCAAAAAGCAGCAAGGCTAATCCAGAGCCTTGAGCAGTTGAAAGTGAAAATATGCAATTTAAGTCCTACGAGTGTGAAAACAATTTTCCTACATTCTAAATGACTAAAAATAATTTTAGGGAAAAGCGGGTATTTTTGACTTTTATTTATTTATTATTAATTAAAAGCGAAAATTAGAAATGTAATTATTAAAAATAGTAGAACTAAATAGAAAAATACTAAAAATTCATGAAAAGTACATTTGATAAGCTAAATAGGAGAAAAATAAAACAATGCATAAACTTAATCAATGGCGGTTAAAAGCTAAAGTTAATTTGAAAAGGAAATAGTTAAAATGCCTTAAATGAATTAAAGGTTCCACTAATGACACGCAACATTACTTGGATCGAGTTGGCAAGGGGATTGTGGATGTGGCGTTGTCGATTATGCAGACCGAGTTCGAACACAGGTCTTGTCACTTCGTTTTATTATTATTTATTTATTTATTTTTGGAGCCGAACAAGGGACAAGTAAGCGCTTTTAATGAAAACTACACTTAGAAAACTTGATAATAAGTTGTTAGAAGCTAAAAAAAGCAAAGAAGCTCAAAAAAATCCTAAGGGCATTTGGTTTAGGAGCTTAAAATGACAAAAGGACATGAAACAAGCTACAAAAGCTATCAATTAAGCTAAACCTAATGAGCACCCTAATTTAACTAGCTAAAAAGCTGAAAAGGGTCCTAAATAAGCTAACGAAAAAGATGAAAAAGGCACTAAGCGAAGCTAGTGAGTCAACTGCTTTGTTTGGACGACACAACCACACACCCTTTACGACTTTTAAGCGAAATATGAACTTCAAAGCGGTTGAATAAGCAAAATTAATGCACAAATAAGCTACACATGAATTCTTAAACTAAAATAAGCTACTAAAAATCAAAAAGCAATAACGAAATGGGAAAAAACGTGGACACGAAGCTATACTAAGAGGAGGAATCTAAACTAAGGATTTGTTTGGGACGGTGGCTAACTAAGGGTGTTAAGCTTCAAAAGCTTGAAATAAGCTAGAACCAAAGAGAACCTAATCTAATGTATCTATATGAAGCGGTGGGGAGGTCTAATAAGCAAAGGAAACACTAAATAAACTCAATCAAGCCTTATGTAGCTCTTTGTTTTTTATGACTTAAAGCGATCCACGGAGGGACTTTTGAGCTTATTATTAAGCCCCTCTTGAGCAACTAAGGGTCTAAAGTCCTAAAAAGTAAATGTTGATATTAATGACATCCTAAAAACTAAATTACACCTATAGGGAAGCTTATATGAACTACTTATGGAATTTGAAAAAAAGGCTAACAGTTGGAAAAAGAAAATGTACAAACTACTTGCAAACCAAAACTAGCGATAATAAACTTATAAAAACTAGTTGAAACAACTAACACTAACTCGGTTAAGAATCACAATGGGTCCAAATTGAATTTTAACCCATAAACTTTGCAAATCCGAACACCCCTACGAGCGAGAAAAAAAATATATAAATTTAGAAAAGGTTTTAGACTTCAAAACTTTGAAAGGCGATTGACAACCTTAACTAAGCTAACATGAGCTTAAAACAACTTAAGCAAACAATGGCATAATTGAAGAACTTAAAATAAGAAAGCTTAACTAAAAAATGGAATTAACGGTAAATAAGATTGCATTGAAAGTTAAAGATTACAATAAAAGTAAATGACAATTAAAATTAAAGTGGACTAGAACTTCAAATTCTAGACAAGAAATTTTACAAAAAACCTATTGCCTATTTATACTAAAAGACTTCATCTTCATCCTTGGCTTTTGTGCTTCTTTTGTGAGGGTAAACCAGCCAAGTTCTCCATATTGTGCTTTCTTGAGGTAGATCAAAGCCATTCAACTGTTAGGTACCAATTTTGAAGTCATCCGAGCCATTAGTGGATGCTTTATGCCCATGGATTGCCGGCTTGGACCTTGGGAGGAGGGGAAAAGGAAGTGGGTTTGGGAGTTGGGATAACACAGGTAATAGAGGTTTAGGGATTGAGTGTTCTTGGTTGTGATGATTTGAATAAAAGGGTGAATGTTTACGGGTTTGGGTAAAAGCAGGAAAGGGAAGGAGATGGTTTGGAGGAAAAAGTATTTGGGTCGGGTTGGTGGGTTGGGTTGGAGTAATTAAAAGGGTTGGTTAGTATTAATATGGAATTTGGACTTAGGATTAATTTTGAACCCATATGAGACTTTAGGGACTAAAGCGCAAAAGCGAAAATTCGGGGACCACTACGTACATTCGAAAAAATGATCCAAGGGTTGGTCTTGCCAATCTTTAATAATGTAAGGACCATTTTGCCATTTTCGAAACTTGAAGGTATCTCTTGTCAATTTCGAAAGTTCAAGGATGATTACGCTATCTTACGATTTTGCTCGTTTTGCCGTTTTAGCTCTGTTTTCCATCCTTTTGTACTAAAGACATAAAACACACTCGAGGATATTTTAACATATTTTGATCATATTTGGGTGTTTTGGTGGTTTTTGAGGTCTTAGGTGGGTAAAAGCGATGAGTGAATAAGCACTCATCGGTTCCTATTTGGATAATAACAAAAGGGAAGAGATGTTTGAGTGGCATGGCATGGATTAAGGGAAGACAAATGAAGACATACTTGTTTCATTCATGGTGAGATCCACGATCTCAATTTCTCTACTGTCTAGGGAAGTTCGTTTCAAGAATGGTTTTGTCATTATCAACTAGGGAAGATTGTTGGGAATTATCGTTTGAGTTGATAAGACAAAAAGAATGAAACAAGAGGACTTAATCGACAAGAAGGAAACCTACAAAAGATGGAAGGACTTGCTTGCAAAAGAAGTTTTATTTATTAGTCCTTTGTAGTATTTTGTATACCCTAATCCTCTAGTATATAAAGAGGACATAGGTGTATGTTTTATATAAGTCTTCCATAATGTAGTCGACTAAAGGTGTGTGTGTATGTCCTAGGTGTATAGTCTTGTAAATGCCTAGGTTACGAGATTAGTTAGTTAGTGTTAGATCAAGTCTTTGATCTTTATTACAGTTAGTTTGTTAGTTAATGGTGATTGAAAACCTTGTTCAATAACAAAGAATTGATTAGTTTATTCCGCTGTGCATGTTTGTTGTTCCCTATTCACTATCGTTAAAAAAACAATTAAGTACTTAAAACAATTTAACGATGAATAATGGTGAAAGTAATGTAAGTAACACACACAAAGTAATTTTCAACATCATATTCTTATTAGAAATAAATCAAAGAATCGTTACCCAAGTACTTGCGAATAGTACTTGGGATTGAAATGACAAAGTTTGGGTGACTCCTCTCTAAGCTCGGGCTAAGTCCGAGCACACAGAACCACCGAGCTAGCTCAAGGATAAAGTTGTATTTGGAGGTGAAAAGTTGGCTTGTGTGTATGTGTGTTTTACAATTCACAAGCTTAAACTTTTCACTCATTCTCTTATGCTATTTATACAAGTATGATTGTTAACTTTAACCTAGAAGACAAAACATGGATCACAACAAACACGAATATTGATATATTCGGTTCATTTCACCTTTCTATAGTAGGCGGCGAAGCTTCTTTCCTTGACGAGAGAATCGCCGCTTACTATAAATGGGAAGATATGATCTTGATAGATTGAGGCGTGTATAGGCGGATAAACACTTGAGGACTTAGTTTTATCGGGTAAAACTTTCCCGCCTAGTCGACTCATTCTTAGGTCTTTAAAGCCTTGATCTCTTCCTTCATTTGTCTTGATGTTTAACAGTTGGAGAGGTCGAAGGGATTCGGTGAGTTATTGTCATCACTCACTGAATCCACTATCTTCTTCTTGACTTAGTATTCACCCTTTAAGTTCCGCCTTGCAGTGGAGAGCTCCTTCTTCGCCTCATACTAAGTGTCTGAAGATAGCTCATTTGAGACTATGCGCTCGGTGACTGATTATGTTTAATGATTAAACACTTGGGTTATTTTCTATTCAAATCCTAGTTTAAGGGTTTGGGTATTCTTGAACCAACAGTCTCCCTATTTGGATATACAAATAGCCTAAGTGTTTGATCGATGTAAGTGAGCAAAAGGCTTCTTCTTACCTTGAATGTACTAATGAATACAACAAGGAACATTTGAGTAATTTGAAAAAACATACATATTTTATTGATCAAATTACATATTTCCTATCACTAGTACAAAAGGATAAAATGATGTCAATTCAGATGGATACCCGGTGCTTGAGCTTCACTTTCTTGGTGATGAGTGTTTCCTGTCGGGATGGTCTCTTATGTTTCTTTGGGGATTGGATCCGAGAGGCCACCGGAATATAGTGATCATTGTAGCCACTCCACACGCTGATCGATATCACTCCACCTTTGGAAAGTTGGGTTCCGTAGACATCAATGAAAAATAGCCCTCTTCGGGCTTTTCAATCACTAAACAATTCACAAATTTTACCCCCTCGAGCGACTCTCTGTTGCATTCTAAGCGAGCACTTTGATTTCGAGTTGGAACTCAACTCTTTTCCTTTTGCCGGTGGAAGCCTTTGGTTGAGATCCTTGAGGTGCGGTCAAGGCGGTGAATTCCCGGTTAAGTGGTGCATCCCTCGACCTTTCATATCTTTCTTGAGCATTTTCATCGGATCCTTGACCACCTTATTTTGCTTCTTTCCAATGATCGGACCAAGTTCATCAAGTTCGGTGATCCCAAAGTCATTGAATTTTAAGGATCATGAACCTCAAAGTGTCTTTTGTCATCCCTCGTAAACATTCATAGCCAATGGTTTGGTGTTGGGAATAATCTTGACTTGATGATTTTTTCAGAAGCCTTGGCTGGTCATTGTCGATTGTACTCCTCGATTACGCTTTGCACAGGAGCTTGATTTTCTTTCTCTTTTCTTCATCGCTTTCTCATTGCGACCATTTGAGCGACTGAGCATCCTTGAACTTTTGTCTGCTGACCCTTTGGGAGCTTGCTTGCATCTAATCCCATGTTCTCGGCTTCTTGGCGACAACATTTTCGGTGCTTTTTGGTCTTCTTATCATCCTCAACTTGTTTCAATTTCCTTTCTTCTTTAGCAAGGTGTTTGGTTAGCTGTTGAGGAGTGAAGAGGTATTCAGTGTCACCGATTTTATAGGGAATCTTCTCAGGCTCAGTTGTTGTCAATATGCCTTTGCCTTTGTCATGGCCTGAGGAAGAAGATGCAACCAAGGGTGGTGTTGTTGTCATTATTGGTGTTGTGACTGTTAGTGTTGTTGTTGATGTTTGTGGTGGTAGAGATGAGATGGGTATTCTTTGAGGCGGTGCGAGATGATGTGGAGAGCTCTTGAGGCGGTGGTGTTGCTCCCCCTTAGTGTGAAGAGGAGTTTCTTGATATTCTCCCCTCAATTGTTCTTGGAGCTTGGTGAGGGCAAGAGTTGGCGTTAGTCTTGAGGGGACGGCGGCTTGACCTTGAAGGCTGATAGATTTCGATCATCATAGTCTTAATCTCGGTAGTATCGGCACGAATACGGTGACCTTTTCATCAAGTGAGCTTGAGAAATCTCAAGCGGGTCATCAGGGACCGATTCGAGGCTAGGGAAGAGGATGCACGAGCCATGGTTGCCACTGTATTCTAAGAGTCCATTGTAGCTTGAAGAGGCGGGCCGAGGATGGAAGACCACGAACATTGGAAGACTTGAGCAGATCTAATCGTTCGATGGGCTTGAGTATTGTTTCAAGTATGCCTCGATGGCGTTTAGCACTTGAGAGTTAAGTGTTGGATCTTCTTTGACAAACTCCACGATTTCAT
Source organism: Chrysanthemum lavandulifolium (assembly GCA_022545495.1). Classification (NCBI taxonomy): domain Eukaryota; kingdom Viridiplantae; phylum Streptophyta; class Magnoliopsida; order Asterales; family Asteraceae; genus Chrysanthemum; species Chrysanthemum lavandulifolium. Next base: position 79,970,623 of record CM040240.1, read on the forward strand.
CGATCTTTGTGCCTACATTACGAAGGTGCCTTAAGAAGGTAGCCATATTTTCATTCGGTCAAAGATTTTGTCATACATCAAGTCCACGTGCTCATGAACATTTTCATTGAAGCCAGCACCTCGCGCTTTAGATCGGCATAACTTGCGGCAACCTCGGTATGTTGTTCCCACAATGTTTTAGTAACCCCGAGTATAGCTTCCTTGAAGCTTTAGTGATCCACCGAGCCAGCGCCTTTCGGTGAGGGAAGAACATTGTCAAACTCTTTGAATTCATCGAGCTTGAGGAGGATTCGAAGCATGATCATCATGTTGGAATGGGGATTCGATATGCTCCTTTGGATCGGTGAGGCTCTTGTTCGATTGAACCTCGTCGTCCGCTTCATCCCTAGCGATAAAATTTCTTCATCATTTTCGACAAGGTCATCATCGATTTTAGCAACTCAAAGAACCTCAACAAGCGTTAACAAGGGAGTGGGAATGGGTTCCATATCGTGGTGGTATTGATCCCTCCGAGTCTTTGTCCCGTGGACCCCTCGGACATTGGTGGGAGTTTCAGCGTCTTCTCGGAGTCGAGATTGGTTTTGGGTTCCATGTCGTGGGTTGTTCCTTTCCTCCAGTCTTTGTCCCCATTGACCCTTGAGACACCGATGGGTTTTCCCAGTGCCTTTAGCGATCGATGATTGTTGTATCCTATCGGTGGGTTGTTTGTTTCCCTTTGAGTCTTTGGGATCGATCGGTGTGCCCTCGGACAAAGGCTTTGATTTGCTAATGTCCTCATCGGGCGTAATGGGCGCTCCCCTACCGGTAGGTTGTTTGTTTCCTACGGATCTTGGGGAGTAGTAGGTGTGACCAAGGGCGATTGTGATGTATCGGTGTCCTTCGTTGTCACGGGGTGCTTGTTGCACAGTCGGTGGGTGTCTGTTTAGTCTTAGGCTTTTGTGCCTCTTAGGTCGTGCTCCTGAAGCCTCGGGGCCCGAGACTTTGGTTTAGTCTTAGTCCTAGTCGAGACTTCCCTTTCTCTTTTTGAAGCAAGGTTTGAAGACACGATCCTCCAGGTTGTTCTGACTACCATATGGGCCGTCAATTCAATAGGAGTGACAAGGGATGGGTCCTTTTGAAAATTTGATGGACTCGGGATGCGGTAAATTTCCAAATTTTTCATCACGAGTATAATTGGATCCCATAACGATTGCAAAGCACAAGAGACAAACCTAGGATACGAAGCGTGCTTAGTCTAGTTTTGCTCAGTAGCTTCGTTCGAGATCACTTGTAAATGATCTCCCTATAATGATGGTGACCCCATTCATCAAGCGGTATGCCATCATCAATTGAATAGAGTTAACTTGTTCGGTGGATGAGTGGTTCCCGCGAGGACACGAATCACAAAGTGAAGAGGATCCTCCAAGCCACGGGAATGAGCTTTTAGTGGCGGGGTCTTGTCCAAAAATTTGGGTCTAAAATGATTTGTTTTAACCCATCCTTCAACTGTGGAGGGTTCGGGATGGGCGACATAAACACCTTTGTTATAATCTAACCCTATTGAAGTGCAAAGCGTTTTGTAATCCAGGTGTATTGTTTCCCCATTAAGATGAACGATGAGATACTCCACGAGAGGTCTAAGGTTATTCTCATCGATAGAAGGTGTCGGGTCAAAGGCTTTAGTCTGAGCCCAAAACTCCACGAGGTAGTTTGGGTGCAAGATCTTGAGGACATTTACAAAGGCCGTTTTGGTGGGCGGTTGAATAAAATTTATAATGTCTTTATAGGTTGGGACATTTTCGGGCTATTCAAAATTTCCTATGACATTATTTGTTTTAAATTCAACGTTAGTAAGATCCCCTACCCACTGAGAAGCAATCTGGAGAGATTGTGTTCTAGCCATTTCCATTAAAGAAGATTTTAGGAAAAAAATGTTTCGACTAGAACAATCAAAGTATTTAGATCTCTCAAGTTTGTGATGAAAAACTTTTGTAAATGTTTACAAGGAGGGTTTTCCAAAAGAGGTTTTAAATATATTGAGAACACACAAATATTTTGGATTTGAGAAAGGATTTTGACGAGTTTAGTTGCGAAAATAATTTGTGTGTTTTGTGTGGTTTTGAAGAGGTATTTATAGAGTGGTGAGAGGGTGGTTTTGTATAAAAGTGGATATGTAAAGACCATTTTGAAATCGTTTGATATTTCACATTTAATGCCACCCACCACTTCACGCATGATAAAATCCCGTCTTTCAAGGAAAAGCAGTTGTAATGCGGTAAAAGTGCACTTTAGCGATAATAAAATATCCATAGGATATTTTATGTGAGAGAGGCATTTAATGCCAAGTGGGGTGAGTAAATGATGATACTCGATAGTAAGACATGTATTCCTATATTAAATTGGTGGGATTACCAACCTAGGACATTTAAGTAACTAATACTTGGAGCATTTAGTTACTCATTCAATGCTTTTGTCATGTGGACCACTGAGTGAGTCTTACTCATTTAGTGAGAGGTTTGTTTTGGATGTTCAGGAGGATGAACCATTTCGAGAACTTCTTGAGATTGGTTTTGGATACGACTTTCAATGTCAAGCATTCCCAATTCGACTTTCGGTCTCTGAAGGTAGGTTCATCCAAGGGTTTTGTGAAGATATCGGCCATTGATATTCGATGGCGATGAAATGAAGTTAAATGTCTCCTTTCATTATGTGGTCACGATGAAGTGATATCGATATCAATGTGTTTGGTTCTTTGGTGGAGGACGCAGGGGTTGTTGGAGATTGCAATAGCACCGGTGTTGTCACGAAGATGGGCACCATTTTGTAATGGATGTCATAGTCATTGAGTTGACTTTTCATCCATAATACATTGGCACAACATCCTGCTGAAGCTACATATTGACTTCGGTGAGGACATAGCCACGCATTGTTGCTTTTTTGCACTCCAACAAACTAGTTTTCCTCCAAGAAATTAGGGGACCACGGTACTTTTACATCCATGTTGCGGCCGGCATAATCGAATCGAGTAACCCTTGAGATCAAACCACGAGCACTTTGGATAATAGAGTCAAGGCTTTAGGTTCCCTTGAGTACACAGTATTCTTTTGGGCTGCGGTGAGATGGGATTCTTTAGGATTGGGCGATATCTTGCTATTAAGCAGTGAGAATCGGATATCCGGTCTAGAAGCGATTAGATACATCGATGAGCCAACAATCCCTCTAAAATGAGTTTGATTGGTGATTTGCGGTGAGATCGGGTCCAAGGTTGTTAGGTGGGACCATTGGAGTCTTCTTGAGGCACGATCGGATATCTCATATTTCTTCAAGAGATTTACGGTGTATTTCTCTTGGTGATGGATATTCCTTTATCGGTTTGCACGATTTGTAGTCAAGAAAGTATGTGAGTTCCCCCATCATGCTCATTTCAAACTTCTTTGTCATCGGTTTTCAAACTGTTTGCAAAGTTGTAGTTTGTTGAGCCAAAGATGATGTCATCAACATACACTTGGACTAGTATCACATCTGTTGAGTTCTATAGACAAGCGATGTGTTGTCTATCTTTCCTCGACAAACTTGTTTTGTATCGGGAAGGTGAGAGAGTTTCATACCATGTCACGGGAGCTTGTTTAAGTCCATAAAGGGCCTTGTCAAGTTTGCGAGACATAGTCGAAATTCACTACTCTCAAAGCACCTGAGGTTCTTGAACATATACATCTTCCTTGAGATCACCATTTAAGAATGCACTTTTAACATCCATTTGGTAGACCACGAAGTTCATGTATGTTGCATATGCAAGAAAGATCTGATGGCTTCCATTCTTGCAACAGGAGCAAATGTTTCATCATAGTCAATGCCTTCTTGTTGACTATAACCTTTGGCTACAAGTCGGCTTTGTTTTTAATGACGGTGCCGTTTTCATCGAGTTTGTTTACGAAAACCCACTTCATTCCTATGACTACTACATCCCGAGGACATTTGATCAAGGTCATGACCTTGTTCTTATCAAGCTGTTGCGAGTTCTTCTTGCATAGCTTTGAACCCAGCTTGGGTATTTTAGAGCATCGGCGACACTTTTGGGTTCTATTTACGATAGGTAATCGGCATATAGACATTCATTGGTGAAGGTTGCGATTAAGTTAGCGACCATGCTTCTAGTGAGCATGCCTCGATGGGTTCACCAATGATGTTTACAAGCTCAATGTCACGAGATCTTGTCCACTTACTTTGTGGTGCAGGATCCGAGCTTGAAGATGTCCTTTGGGAGTTCATCAGTGAGATCGGTGCAAGACCCACAAGATCATTTAGATCATCTATTGAGGTGTCTTGTTCTTGTAGAGGTTCTTGAGTTCTGAGGATCACGATCATTTGGATCGGTGTTACCTATCCACATGGGGACCGATTGATTATCAATGAAATCACGATAGTTGGTTGTGGTAGGTTACGAGCGTGACATAATATGAGATGTCGACATTAGCTTGGTATGAGGAATTGGTTTCGATGTTGTACTCATCGAGGAGGATATCTTGATGAGTTATCAATTCCTATTTCTTCCTTTGAAGTGTTGGTGAACTGATGCTTTCTATACATTCATCAAAGGTGACATGATAGGTTTCCTCAACTTGTTGTCTCCTAGTGTTAAATACCACAAGGCTTTGGAGATCGGTGAGTAACCTAGAAAGTATCCATCATCGACTTTAGCATCGAACTTGCCTAGATGATCCTTGTGGTTATGAATAAACACAGGACATCCAAACACATGGAAGTAGCTAATGTCGAAGTCTACCTTTGAATATCTCATATGGGGTTTTATTATGTCTTTTGACAATGATTGACTGTTTTGAGTGTAACAGTTTTTTTAACCTTGATCGAGAAATGCTTTGAGAGGTGAGCCATTTAACATGGTTCTTGACCTCAATGAGTTCTGCTTTTCCTTCGACCACCTCATTTTGTTCGGGGGGTAGAAGGATATGAGAAATTTTGGGAGATTCCTTCTCATCACGAAACTTTCAAGCTCGGCATTTCTAAATTGATACCATTGTCGGTTCGATTTGTTTCCTTTGTAATGTCATTCTAGTTTACAATGTTCACGATAAATGACATTATAGTATCGAGATACGACTCTTTTGGAAAGAAAGTATACCCAAGTGTATCTTGAATACTCATCAACAATGACAAGTGTATACTTCTCATCTTTGGATTGATCTAGGGTGGTCGGTCCAAAGAGATCCATATGCAAGAGGTGAAGGCAACTTTGATAGAGAAATTTTGCTTGGTTTGAAAGATGCTCTTTTATGTTTGCCCTTTTCACAGGTGAGCATGGTTTGTCTTTTGCAAAAACCGATGATGGTAAGCCAAGGACCTTGTTTTGTTTTGCCAAGTTGTTGATGTTTTGAAGTTCAAGTGTGAGAGTCTCTTATGCCACGACCAATAGATAGTTTCGGTGGCTTTGGCAAAGAGACAGTTCCATCTTTAGAGAGTTTGACATATCTAAGACATAAACATCGTCTCTCTAGGAGCAATCAACACAACTTCCTTGTTGGCATTGAAAATGGTACCTTGTTTGTCATTGAATTGTACAATGTACTTGGCATCACATAGTTGACCGACATCGATGAGATTGTATTTGAGACCATTGACATAAGCAATCCTAGAAAACTATTCCATTGCAGTTCTTGAACCATAACCTTGATGGGACATGATGAGTTATCACCAAATACTACCTTGGGCCTGGTTCCTTTACATACTTGTGCATATATTCCTTCACACCGATCATGCTTCTTGAGCATCCATCTAGATGCGAGATAGGCTCCACGGCATGTCTCTCGTAGAAGTAGTAAAGCGAATTAGTTTCTCTTAGTGACCCACTTACTAGTGGGCTTGGGTCTCATGGTTTCTTTGAATTGAGCAATCGATTCATGGTCGATTAGTAGAGTGCAATGAGCTACCACGGGTTTTGCATTTAGAGGCGAGGATGACTCGGTGGATTTTGGTTGTTTTGAACTTCTCCGTTAGCCTTAATAGTTTTATTAAAAGTGATGGTCATTCACGATTAGGAACTTTGTAACGTGTGTTAGATATCATGATAGAATAGTCAACGGGCTCGTGGATTGGGCTAAGCTAAATGGCTAATAGTTATGTTAAGCTAGCCTTTTATTAAGTGTAATCCAATCCATGTCCACGAAAGCCCAAAGTAAGCCCATGCTAAAGCCTTTAGGGTTTTATGCCTCTTGTACTATAAATACCCTCAAATGGTCATTTGAGGGGTGTGTAAAGTGTGTGTGTGTGTTTTTCTTTGGAATATACAAGTTTATTGTGTTTATCTTATCCTCTCACATACACGAATATTACATCAAGTCACCATCTTTCTCATCTTATTTCTAAGCTTTGTTTGTGTTTATGTTTCACGTTTTATCACGCGTAACTTGGGTTACGTGTGTTGGGTTCTTGGTATAGTGATAAGGTTGATATTTGTAAGGTCCTACAATTGGTATCAATCGCTAACAATGGTTTAGGAGTGTTTGGTTGAAGTTTTTGTTTGTGTAGTATACGCGTAGTTTAGATTCGAAAGATTCACGCTTAAAGCTTTAATTTTGCACTTAAAAATTCAAGATTCTTGTTGTTTAAGGTTTATTTGGTGCTAAAGTTTCGGTTTTGCAAAAGTTCGAAGCTTTACGCGTTTTAGTTAAGTTTTAAACTCGTTTTTGGTTCGTTGGTCATTTCTACTCGTAACTTTTCTAAGCACTTTGGGTGAAAAAGGTCAACATTTTGGGTTATTCGAGTGTTTTTAAGGATATACGTGCAAGAGAAATTGGTTGAATCATTTGAAATTTTTACGAGTAGGTCAAAACCTAGTTCTACTCGTAAGAAAGTCAACTACGCATAAGCTTCTACTCGTAACGTTTTGGTGAAGAATCTTGAGCTATAACGGTGACTCGGTGCTTCCTCACTTGGATAAGTTTGTGGAACACTTCGACTTTTGGATATCTCTTACCTTTGTGATAGTGTAAAGGATTTTGGGCAAAACCTAATCTTACGCATAAGTTTTGACTTACGCGTAGAATACTTTACGCATAAGCATTTTCTTACGCCTAAGTTTTCCTTACGCATAAGCTAAATCTTACGCATAACTTTTCTACTCGTAACTTTAAACCTCGCATAAGATCCTACGCCTAAGGAATCCTCGCCTAAGATCCTACGCATAAGATCCTACGCCTAAGTTTCTACTCGTAACTTTTTTTTTTTTTTTTTTAAGTTTCTACTTGAGTAAAATTTAAATTTTGAGGAGTCTAAACGTTCAATTTTACGTGGAATTCAAATTTTGGTATAATCATGAAATTTTGGTCAAAATTCAAATTTTGGGCCTAAATTCAAATTTTTAGGTCAAATTTGGCGTCAAAATTGTCATAACTCAAATTTTCATACGACCTTAGAATTGATTTTTATAGTGAATTTCAAATTTTGGCTAAAATTTTAAGAACCGAAGTTTACTTAGTACAACTTTCATAATCACCTCAACCGAGCTTAATCTTCATCAACCACAACTCCTTTATCGTTGAATCGATCCTACATCAACTTTATCGGATCCTACCTTCATCAATGGCAACTCAACAAGACATTCATGCGGCGGTGCCAAAACCGACCTCCTATGTTGGCAAAGGTGGTTATCTTCAATGGTCAAGTCGTATGCTTCGTTACATCAAGACTAAACCTAATGGAAAACTCATGATTAACTCCATTGAATGGACCCTTCAAGCCTCGACAAATCCAAGACCATAGAACTCCGACATCCCACCATCTTTTCATACTCAAACCGAATCGAGAATACACTGCGAGAGGATCAAAAGCAAGTCGATCACGAGATGATATGGCAATTCATATTGTCCAACTGGGTTTACCAATAGACATCTTTGTTGCGGTGAGCGGTTGTGAAGCGCTTCGATATGTGGGAGCGTGTAAGGCGGCTTTGTCATGGAGCGAAATTGGTCAACAAGACATGGAGAACAAGCGCTAGCGAATGGGAAAAGTTTACTTCTACTCGGGAGAATCCATTGAATCATACTATGGAAGGTTTTGCACTTTGATGAATGAGCTAATCGAAACAAGTGACACCCGAACTATCGTTCAAAACATCAAGTTCTGAATAATCTTCGGAAGAATGGGGCGATATGTCACTATTGTCAACCAAACAAAAGACTTACATCGGTGAACTTTGATCAACTAAGCGATTTTACGAAACAAAACCAAGCTAAAGCGAATGAAGTCGGGAAAGAAAGATTGGCAAAGAATCATGATCCATTGGCACTCATTGCAAAGACTCAAACTCCGATGAATACACAACAACAAGCTTCATCATCTTCCAACAACAACAACTTGACAATTCATTCCACAACCACAAAAACAATTCTATCCGAACAACAATACCGAGAACAAGGAATCGCGATCTTGAAAATGACCCGAGCGACCTTTGCAACAGATATACTCTTTCTTGGGTAACGCACTAAAAGTCGCTATTCCACACCAACTAACAACAACCAAAGGATTTCGGTCAAACACTATAGCAGCAAATTGCACACCGGGTGTGAATATGGGTAATCAAGGACAAATGGTTGGAGTTATTGGGAATCGGCGAGGATATACTCTTGGATTTCGTATGGGTAATCAGCGACTCCGTGTCGTGTCGGTTGGGTCGAAATGTTGGAAATCGGATGGGTCGAATGTTGGGAATAGGCGTTGGGTAATCGAAATGGAATGTTGCGACTCCGATCGTTGGGAATTATGGAAATGTGAATCATGGTAATCGAGTTAAGTGTTACAAGCTGTCAAGGAGTGGGTCACATGGCAAGCTTGTCCCACTAAGCCGCACAAAAAGAATGGTGATTTTCTTGAAGCTTTGTTAGCGAGATAAGCAAGAAGCGGGTTACAGTTGAGTCTTTGAGGAAATTGACTTTTAAGCTATTGTGGATGAATTGGAAGACCTCGAGGAACTCAATGCAATTGCATCTTCATGGCAAATCTTGAGGAAGCTAAGTATGACATTGAGTCAAACTCACCTCCATCTATGGCGTAATACCGTGTCTGAGGTACCAATCATTGATCCATGCTATAACAATGTCATATTTGATGTGTTTACTCATGACAAGCAGAATTTACGTGGCGCTTGACACCTACTTATGATACATATATGGACAATCCGAAGTTGTAGCAATACTAACTCAAACTCGGATGTGGATCCTAATGGAGGCGTGTGCACAAAATCTCGAGGCGATGAGGAAACAGCGTGCTTATTTTGAATCATTAATCAATAAATGTGGCATTGAAATTGAGAAAGTCGAGAAGGTCAATCGCGAAGTTAAGGCCGCGAATGTTAAATTGACCAGAGCTTGAGAGTTACAAAGAGAACGCCAGAGCCTATGAATTTCATACAAACAAAATATCGAAATTAGAAATTGGTTATCGAGATTCTATTTTAAGAGAAAAACAATTGCAAATCAAGGATGATACACTTGATGTGAATCGAACTTGAAAATAAAATCTTTAAACAAGGAAATTTACGAATTAAATGACCAACTTTCTAAACAAAAAGCAATGTATTCGATCTTGAAAAGAGAAGAAGAAGTTGATTCTTGATTTTGCAAAACGAGAAGATTCTCTTCTTGATGAGATTACGGACAAAATGAAATGATCAAAAATTGGACAATTTACTTCTTACAACGGGTCATTCCGCTAAGACAAACAAAATGCTTTCTAATCAAGTAAATCCGATTTTCATACATCTCACAAAATGGCTCTTGGTAACTCACCTCCTTGTTTTCTCAAGCTCGGAAATCTCGAATGTGTTGCACAATGGAAAACCATTGCATGAACCCATAATTGTGCATGATTCGCTTGAACGTTGGAACTATCCGAGGAGAGTAGCTAAAAATGAAACAGAAACATCCGAGTAAAACACATTGATTATAACAAATGGAACAAAATTAATGGTATTTCGTTTGTTTCTCGATCAACGTTTACACCACACCAAGTGTTTCAAACAAAGTGTCAACATCTGTTTCAAAATCGGTTGTCAAAACCATGAGTTGTCTCAAAATCTTTTTGAAAATCGAACAAATGTCTTCAAACAATCCTTTTAACACAAGTGATGCGGAAGCATTTTAGGCGATATTAAAATTAGAATTGGGAGACTTCAAGAGATTGTTAAAACTAAAACTCATATTACAACCAACATCTGGTTTAATAGTTTTGATATTGAACAAAAAGTTTTTGAAGCGAAATTGCCCCTCAATGAATAACATCAACACAAGGGTAAATTATTTTGAACAAACCTTTTGAGAAAGCAGTGACTTTGTCAAGGACCATAAATCCACAGTAAATCAAGCTAATGACGGTGTTGAACACATTAACATTTTGGAAAAGTTAAATGACTCTCTCTTGAAGATGTTCGACTCTTGATATTATGTCCATCATTTTGCAAACATATTACGTTGAAGATCATGAAAGACTCGATGCGAGACCTCGAAATTGTTTCAAAATATGAAAATGCTCTTGCTAAACTTGAAAAGAAAATGTGTCATATTTTAAACAACTTGATCAAAAAGCAGAGGAATGCAAGTATGACAAATTGTCGTGATGCGTGCCTACAATGATATGAAAGCAAAAATGATCTTTTGAAGGCTCATTGGAAAGTCAAAAAGGAAAGGCGGTGGAAGCTGTGATTACAAAACCATTGACTGCGGAGAAAGCAAATGTTCCCAAACGGTTTCTAAACCAAAATGTATGTTTCTTTACCTCCTCCAAAAGTCAATGAGAAACATGTTTCATCAAAACCGATCACTCCACACCTTGCATAAACATAATGTTGATAAAGGGAAAGCGGTTATCGAGAATCCAAAGTTTTAGCTTTTGGCCTTTTAAGATGAGTACCACTAATCGTCTACCTCCACATCTAAAGAGACTAGGATAGTCGAAACCACCTCCCTTTATAAAATGTGAATCTAATGCGTGTGCCTTACCTTCTACAGGGACTAGAAAGCACCTCTAAGAGCAAGAGACTAAAGCCTAAGAGCAATACAAGGAACAATAGAGTCTCGCATGCCTCTAGGGTTGTAGCTTGAATTAAGAGAAGAAAGTAGAAGTACACCCTAGAATTTCTGACTTTTGAATAAGAAAGACATTTCATCCGAATGTCTTGAACCTATGAAACTTGCTAAGTCTAATGAATGTGTTGAATCTCTTTGTTTAACTTGCAAGAAATCTTTAAATGCTCAAGATGATTGTGTTTCTAAGAATGTGAATGATAAGCTTTACGAAGAACGTCCCAAAAAGTAATTACGCTAAATGAGTAGGAAGACTAGTTGCAAAACTTAGGCTTTACACTCTTGACAGAACCAACGTGTATACTTTAGGGATGATATTTGAAACCCACGGTAGAACTTTCACACTCGAGAATGGTACAATGAGTGATAAACCGAAATCCCATGTAGAAAACCTCTATGAGTGTGATAAGGATTTTACCTCTAACCCAAAGGAACCTAAATCAAAGCGGTTTCCACAATATTCTTTTTACATTCTTGGCGGGTTATCTAAATTTGTCTTTGGATCGTCGACTCGGGTTGCTCCAAGCACATGGCCGGAATCTGAAGTCATTGATCAATTTAAATCGGAAATTCATGGGAACCGTGCGTTTGGAAATGATCATGTAGCGACTATCATGGGTTATGGAGATCTACCTTTTGGAAATTATTTGATCACTCGGGTTTACTATGTCGAAGGTTGGGACACTATTTGTTTTCGATCAGGCGATTACGTGATGCGGTTTAGAGGTTGCTTTTAGGAAAAATGCTTGCTTCGTTAGAAACTTGGATGGCAATCGATCTCTTAGCGGGAATCGTGATACAAACTTGTATGCTATCGACATCAATCAAATGGCCTCTTCATCTCCAATATGTCTTATGACACGAGCATCGGAACACGGTCTGGTTGTGGCATGACGGTTATCCCATCTCAATTTTGACACCATCAACAACATTGCCAAAGACAACATCGTCAACGGACTTCCAAAGTTCAAATACACCAAGGATCACTTATGTCCATCATGCGAACAAGGAAAAGCAAAGAGCATCATATAAACCCAAACTCCGTACCTAGTTCGGAAGCAAAGTTACATATGTTGCACATGGACTTATGTGGCCCAATGAGAGTTGAAAGCATTAACGGGAAAAAGTATATTCTTGTTATCGTCGATGATTATTCGAGATATACATGGGTTAAGTTTAAAGAGATCAAAAGCGAAGCACGAGGCATCATCATCACCTTTACAAGCGAATTCAAGTACTCCTTCAAACTCCGATAAGGGTTGTAGGCCGACAACGACCTTTGAATTCACTAATCGGGAGTTAAGAGCTTATTTTGAAGATGTTGGAATTACTCATCGGACATCAGTTGTTAGAACTCCACAGTGAGAATGGGGTAGTTGAAAGAAGAAATAGAACTCTTGTGGAAGCTGCTCGCACGATGCTAATCTATTCTTGTGCACCGTTATTTCTATGGGGGCGATGTTGTTGCCACTACTTGTTTCACTCGAACCGATCCCTTATCCATCAAGATTCAATAAAACCCCATATGAAATAGTGAACAACAGAAAACGATATCTCTTACTTTCACGTGTTTGGCGCTTTGTGCTATCCAAAAATGACAGAGAGATCTAGGTAAACCGAAAGCAAAAGGTGATATTGGAATCTTCATTGGATATTCGAGATAACTCGAGGCATTCGGGTGTATAACGAAGGCTAAGGAGGATCATGGAGACGATGAATGTGAAGTTTGACGAACTTTCACAAATGGCTTCGAGAGACTCGCTCTAGAACCCGCACTAAACCGCAGACTTACGGACACATCGATTCGGGACTCGTACCTCAAAGAGCTCAATCAACTTCATTTGACAATCCTAAAGAACAAGAATGGGAGAATTTCTTGAGTTAATGTTCGATGAATACTATGGTGGAACTTCGACAAATGCATCAAACCATCATTCCATTGCACCCGCTCAAAATCATCCTCCACCACCAACGTAAGATGCATCTACAACGGTCGAAACCAATGCACCAACTCCATCAACATCATCTACATCTACTCAAGTTCTTGCACCCGTTCTACCAGCGGTTGATAAGAAAAACCAAAACCAAAGCGATGCAACGTTAGATGAAGACTTATTTGAAAACCCGTTTGCTACGAATCGGTGAATCTTCTTCAAGCTACGAGAACCATCTAACTCGCATACATTTAACCAGCGGTATCCTTCTACTACGAAGTGGACAAAAGACCACCCAATTGAACAAGTTATTGGTGAACCTTCAAGGCGATTCGGGACGAGGCGCTAACTTGCCACCGATTGCGACTTATGCATTTACCTTTGCTCCATTAGCAATATAGAGCCAAAGAACATTCGCGAGGCAATGGCGGATCCGCATGGATAGAAGCAATGCGGGAGGAACTTCTTCAATACCGTCTACATGACTCTTGGGAAAGGATCCAAGACCAATTGACGTTCGCGTCATCGATCTCAAATGGTTATGGAAGAACAAACGGGATGAAGAAATGACGTAATTAGCAACAAAGCTCGTCTTGTGGCCAAAGGATACAGACAGGAAGAGGAATAGACTTTGAAGAGTCATTCGCGGTAGCTAGACTAGAAGCGATCGGGATATTCTTGGCCTATCGACTCACAAAAACATCACGGTTTATCGGATGGACATTAAGACGGCGTTCTTGAATGGAACTACGAAAGAAGAAGTGTCGTGAGTCGGCGGAAGGCTTCATCGACTTGGAACATCCGGACTCGTCTACAAACTCAAAAAGGCAATCTACGGTTTAAAACAAGCTCCGAGGCGTGGTATGACGACTCCTCTTTTCCTTATCAAAACAATTTCACCAAAGGCAGATTGATCCTACCTTGTTTACACAAAATGCAAAACGACATTTTGATTGTTCGGTTATGTGGGCGACATCATCTTTGGGTCCACTAATCCGAATCTTTCAAAACACTTTGAAAATCTCATGAAAAGCAAATTTGAAATGTCCATGATGGGGGAACTAAAATTCTTTCTTGGTTTACAAATTCATCAATCCCCACGTGGAATTTTTATTAATCAAGCTAAATACACAACTGAGATTTTGAAAAATCATGGTATGGATAATTGTGACTCGGTCGGAACACCAATGGTAACTTCACCAAAAATTGGAGCCGATTTGTTTGGGAAACCTATTGATCCGAAGAAATATCGGAGCATGATTGGTTCTCTCATGTACCTCACTGCTAGTCGACCGATATTCATTTCTTTGTTTGCTTATTAGCACGGTTTCGAGCAAAGCCTACCGAATCGCACCTCAAAGAGGTTAAGCGGATCTTCGGTGCACGAAGACATCCATTCACATGGGACTTTGGTATCCGAAGGAATCGGTTGATCTAATTTCCTTTTCGGATGCGGACCACGCAAGTGATCAAGTTACAACAAAAGTACATCCGAGGAGCACAATTTTTGGGTGAAAAGTTAGTAAGTTGGTCTTCAAAGAAACAAGATTGCCTTTGCACTTTCAACTTGAAGGCGAGTATGTGTCTCTATCTGCGTGTTGTGCTCAAGTTCTATGGATGAGAACCTGACTCACAGATTATGGCTTTACTTTCGATAAAATACCTATGTATTGTGACTCGAAAAGTGCCATAGCCATATCATGCAATCTGTTCATCACTCAAAGACTAAGCATATCCGTGTCCGCTACCACTTCATCAAAGAGTACGTCAAAAATGGTCTTTGTTGAATTATTTTCGTGAAGACGATTACCAACTCGCCGATCTATTAACGAAAGCCCTTCCAAAAGAAAGGTTTGACTATTTAGTTCGACGAATTGGAATCGAAGCCTAACCCACGAGGAGTTAGAACGTCTTCTCGAATCTTTTGAAAATGATTTTCCAACAAGCTTACTGTAAATATTTTTGAAAAACAAAATACAAAATTTGAAAAACCAACAAAAGCAAAATATAAAAATATAAAACTTTAAAAAACACAAAACAATATAAAATCAAAAATCCAAAATATTCTTCTCGACATGTCTCTTGTATAATCGATATTACATGCGTTTCTAGAAATGTCATTCAACAATGATACGGGTATGTACGGATGCTTGAGCGAGAGTTCTTTAATTGTTTTCTAAAACATGTCGTTTCTCAAAATTTCTTCAATAATGGCTTTCGTATACATCAAGACAAAACCCGGACCAAAATGATGACTTTTGATTACTTTCAAATCAAAACTCGTGCTTTGATGAAAAATGAGGTGTACGCTTGATTAACTACATTTAAAAATGGTGAAAATCATCATCATCTTGAGCACCTTTTCAAGATTGTGCAAAAGATTTTCAAAATCTTTCAAAATATTTTGTGCTCAAGATAACTCCCTCTAAAACACTTTAATTGATTATGCTTTATTAAAGGGGGAGTATAAAACAAAATGTTCCAAATTCATGCTTAAATCAAATCCGTTTGTCTCCCCAAAAGATTCTAAAATGATTTTTAATCCGTGGATAACAAAAATATCACAATTATGCTATTTTTGAGGGGGAGGAGACGTGATTAAAATGTGATCAAAATCGTTGTTTGAATCTCAAAATGAGCTCGACTCAGACGGAACCAATGAATTGACGAGCAATCATGTACCATCTCGAGAAACCTTCTATGACTTGACCGGACGGGTAATAATTTCAAGCTAGTTCTCTAGTGATGTAAACATGTCTCGAATCGGTCTTGTTCATTTAAAGTCGATCAATTCAAAACGCATGAACTCTACCCTCTATGTGCGATTTACATCAAAACATATAAGCACATGTGAAGGGGGAGTGTTTACGAAATATAAAACTCACGGAGTATTTCAAACATGTTTTCTATCATAAACACTCTGAGATTTTCAAGAAAAATGGTTTTATGGCAACAATAGGACATCATGGGTTATAAGGTGACTAAGAATAGGAAATCGAGTCCTATGATCCGCCAGAGTCGAGGATCTACCCAAGGACATCACAAATAGTTAGTATTAGAAGTCCTTAGGAATGATTGAAAAAGGAGTAATGTGAGAAAGGAGAAAGAAGGAGTTGAAGAATTAAAAGAAAAGTAAAAGAAAAGGGTGAAAAGAAATAGCCCTCCATATTCAACCTTAGGGGCGTAAACCGGTTCAACTCATATGCTACTTGGTTATCACTAGATGACACCGGTATTGAATACAAAGGCGTCATGGACCCGGTGGACGCTTGCACTAAACCTTCTAGCCACTCAATTCCTCTTAAAAGGATTTGTTTCATTCTCACTGGGAACCCTACATAATCTATTGACTTTCTCTTAGAGATCGTTGGTATTGAAGAAGGAGACCTCTCCCTAGTCTCCGCTCGGAAAACCAAAATGCACTTATTGAGTCTAGAGCCACGAGATTCATCAAAAGATCTCATAGGAACACTTGACAAGACATCGCTTGTTGTTCATCAATAAGAACACAAGTGATATATTCTAGAGTCCTCGCAGATCTTAGCAATCTGCCGAACATTTATGAGAAGTTTCACATCCGTGATCTTCATGATTGAATGGAAATTCTGCCGTGGTCAACATCAAGCGACCACGACAAAGCAGTCACCGGTAATTCTCCATGGATTACGCTTAGTGTGTCTCAAGCGGTCTGATCGTGGGGTGATGCTTGGTGTACCTCGACTCATCCGAATCAGATGTACTTGGTATATCGTGTTATCCTACTTGTGGGACTCGGTTCGAGAACGGCCTTGTAAGAACTAGAGATGTGTTTCACACTATCTTTGTTAACACCTCGAAATTCAAACTTGTAAGTGCGGAATCCGCTTATTACTAACTTGTTTTATGTTTTCTTCTTATGGAAGCTCGGGAGCGGATGGATCGTGCGATACTCCCACATGCTCATACCAACAACACATGAAAGTTCTCATCATAATCAAAGGAGATGATTCTTCGTCAATGTCAAAGAATCTACAAAGTTTAAAGACTCGAGACTACATCATTGGTAACCAAAAGACAAATAGAAGTGTGAGCATGGTGGAGAAAGAAGTGGAGAATGGCGTGGAGACACCTAACCAACGAAGTTGACAACGGCAGACAACCACATTGTCGATCACAAAGCATGAAGGAACAAAGAATCAAGACTATTCTATATCTACACGCAAAGTTTTATTAAAAGTGATGGTCATTCACGATTAGGAACTTTGTAACGCGTGTTAGATATCGTGATAGAATAGTCAACGGGCTCGTGGATTGGGCTAAGCTAAATGGCTAATAGTTATGTTAAGCTAGCCTTTATTAAGTGTAATCCAATCCATGTCCACGAAAGCCCAAAGTAAGCCCATAAAGCCTTTAGGGTTTTATGCCTCTTGTACTATAAATACCCCTCAAATGGTCATTTGAGGGTGTGTGAAAGTGTGTGTGTGTGTTTTCCTTTGGAATATACAACTTTATTGTGTTTATCTTATCCTCTCACATACACGAATATTACATCAAGTCACCATCTTTCTCATCTTATTTCTAAGCTTTGTTTGTGTTTATGTTTCACGTTTTATACGCCGAACTTGGGTTACGTGTGTTGGGTTTGCTTAGTATAGTGATAAGGTTGATATTTGTAAGGTCCTACATTCTCCTTGCATGGATGAGCGTTGTCATCTTGAGATGTCTTATGAGTTGTGTTACATAAATATCACAAAGATATGTTCATAAGACAATGATCGGGCGATGATCATTAAAGCCACATGTGAGCAAGGAGGA
>CM040240.1:79988522-80031965 GCA_022545495.1 Chrysanthemum lavandulifolium
AACATGTTTTTCATTTACAAACCCTTTGAGAGATTTTCTTGAAAATTGGTTTTATGGCAACATAGGTTAGTCATGGAGTGATAAGGTGACTAAGGCTAGGAATAACTGTCCTATGATCCGCCAGAGTCGGAGGGATCTACCCAAGGACATCACAAGTAGTTAGTACTTAGAAGTCCTTAGGTACGATGATAAAAAGGAGAAAATGAGAATCGGAGAAAGAAGGAGTTGAAGAATTAAAAGAAATGCAAAGAAAAGGGTGAAAAGAAATAGCCTCTAAATTATTCAACTTAGGCGTACACTGTGTTCAATTCATATACTCTGGTTGTCACTTTGTGACACCGTATTGAAGATTAAAAGTCGCCATGGACCCAAAGGACGCATGCACTAAACCTTCTTAGCCACTCAAGTTTCTCTCAATGTGCTTGTTTCATTCTCACGTGGAACCCTATGCAAACTATTGGCTTTCTTAGAGATCGCTTGTATTGAAGAAGGAGACCTCTCCTAGTCTCCGCTCAGAAAACCAAAACGCACTATTGAGTCTAGAGCCACGAGATTCATCAAAAGATCTCTTAGGTACACTTGACATTTCATCACTTGATGTTCAACAATAAGAGCATCGGGTGGTACGTTATCGAGTCCTTCATGGATCTTAGCAACTGTCGAGAACATTTATGAGAGGGTCACAACCGCGATCCTCGGTGATTGAATGGAAACTCCGCGCGTGGTCAACCTCAAACCGCCTCGACAGCAGTCACTTCGTAACTCCCGTAGATTACGCTTAGTGTATCTCAAACGGTCTACGCTATAGGTGATGCTTCGTGTACCTCAATGACTATCTGAATCAGATGTACTTTTGACATCGCGTTATCTCACTTGTGGGACTCCAGCTCAGAACGGCTTTTGTGAGAATTAGAGTTGTGTTTTCTCACTATGTCATAACACTCAAGTTCAAACTCGTAAGTGCGAATCCGCTATTACTAACCGCTTTAAATGTTTTCTTCTTATGGAAGCTCGGGAGCGGGATGATCGTGCAGATTCTTCTCATGCTCACGCCAACATCATCACTAAGGAAGTTCTATCCAAAAGCAACACAACAATGTAATGATTCTTCATCAAATCAAAGAATCTACAAAGTTAAAGACTTAAAGAACTTCATCGATCAATTCCAACGCCAAAGAGCGTGTGAGCATGTTGAAGAATGACGTGGAGACATTGTAGCGGCGGCGCACTGAGGCGGACTTGATGCGAGACAACAACATACTATCACTTTCATCACAAAGAACAATGATCAAAGAACAAAGTTAAAGATGACGTCAAAAGCATAATCGCTCAAAGAAAACTATCTCTACACCGGGAGATTGTTCGAATCAAGGCAATTCTTCTCACAAGAAAGAAGAATGTCGAAGACGCCAAAGTTACTATTACATCAACGCCTTCACCGTTTTTTTCATCACCAATACTTGAGGGGAGATTGTTGGAATTACTCATAAACCTTAATTCAAGTGTTAGTTACTCATATGTAATAGGTAGCTTATTATGGCCTTTATGTTTGTTTAAGGTCAAGCTTATGTAGAAGGCCCATAAGCTTAGGCTCATGTCCAATAAGGAAAAGGGAAGGAGTGGGAGTGTTGCCCTAGCTCCTTGCCTATAAATACTATGTAATAACCCTCACTTGAGGGTTGGTTGTTCAAGTTATTTTCTTTCACTACACTCTACGCATAACCGTGTCTTTATATCGTGTGTTTGTGTTTGATTTCTTGTTCAATCGCCTTAATCTCTTTCTATTAAGCTTGTGTTGTAAAACTAGTGACCTAACAATTTCTAAGACTAGATGTGAGGGATCAAGTAGAAAATTGAAGTGTGAGTTTGAGAGCGGAAGAGTAATGGATTAAAAATGAAATGATAGATCTACAAGCATCTTAGAGTGTGATCTAGGTGAGTTATGAGTAGGAAGAATCTACCTATCTTGATAAGGACTTAATTTTGCCTTACGATACTATGTTTTAACTTAGTATGAGATGTTCTAAGGATGTGTTTGAAATACAATACTTGCAATTGCATTTTCTTTTGCTGATCCCACGGTTCCCTAAGTGTAGGGATCCGTCTAGCACAAACCATTGGGATCCGTCCATCGCGCTTCAGAACCTTTACTAAAGGTATGCAATGATCTTGACAATGCATTATATTCCAAGATTAGTTAAACGGGTTCTAACATTAAGATATCAAATGTAAGATGTTTTATTTCATGAAAGAAATTGGATTACATTGATAAAGCACGAATAGAAAAGGATTGATCCTATTTGAGAGACTACTAAGTTCCTTGAGTGTTTTCATAGATGGATCATCAAATGGTTGATGAGTGTTGGCGGATTCGTGAATGAAGAACGCCTTCATGTGAGAAATTTTCGCCGTTCCATCATCTTGTTCACAAGCACGCATAAACGGACTTTGAAATCGAGGATGAAAATGCATGACATTATGATAGAGGCGCGTCAAGAACATTACATAAGGAATGAGTTTGTTCTTGGAGCCTTGAAGATTTACAATTCGCCTTGCAAAGAAGTAGGCGAGATTGTATGGTTGTTGTGTTAGCACACAATACATTATGTGAGCACAACAGTAGGAAGGATTTCTCAATTTCCCTAAGACTCCATACATTTTCACGTGGGATGAGTGCAAGGGTTTGTACTCTTCAAGAATATCCAGTGTGGATGATGTTTGGATGGGAGTGATGGGGTTTGCATAATATCGAATTAAGTCTTGTGGGAAGGAATGAGAACAATACGGGCTATTTTCTTCACGAAAATTGAAGAGAGAATCAAGAGACCAATCTTCAAGAAGGCACATTGTCCATAATTTGAATTGAGGATTTGAGCAAATTGCCCAAGAGTCAAAACAAACTTTTGGTTTTGATCCAAAACCAAAGAGATAAAGAACGATCCTCGTTACGAACGAGTTCGACTTGACGCAAGAATTCCAATACAAACCTTGGACATATTTTCTCGTTTATTTCGTGAAGACATTCTAGTCCAATGGCTCGGAAGGAGGTATTGATACCTTCTTCGAATGGTAGAGAGGTGTCTACAATATGTCCTTCATGGAAGTGATGAGTTTCGAGATTGTTGAACCCACGGACTTGATTGCCAGGTGTGTTTGGTTCAAGAGAGATGTTAGGAGTGTAGACGCTAGAGAGTGAAGAGGCAAACTCATATACATGCGACATAGTGACACCTATAGGAAGAGATGAGTTAATAGAAAGTGATGTTTTTGATCAACCTATGATTATCTAACGTTTTTATTAGATTTTTAATAACAATGGTTTTTAACAATAATGACACTTAACTCAAGGTTTTGACTTTCTAGTGGATTATTATTCTTGCATAAAACTGTTTTCCAGTAATACGGATCCCACGGTTCCTTTACAAAAGGGATCCGGCTAGTATATCTTCCGGGATCCGTGGATCCAGAGTAGTAAAATGATTTAATAAAAACAAAGGTTTTACAGCTTTTATACCACGAAATATGTTTTATCCTACAATTTCTTTTAGCATGCATACATGACTTCTAATGTATCACGAAAGAATATAAAACATATAAATCAAAAGAAGTGACAAACACATTATGATAATAACCTAGATAAACTAGATCATTAATAATATTGCATTTCAATACTAAGGATGATACAAAAGATTGGGTATATAACCCCAATATAGATTAACAACACAAAGTAAATGTCTCCGTATGTGAACTTCATCATAGGGAACACAAGTGCGATGAGTGTTAGAGCGATGAGCACTAGTGCGATGTAAACCATGTTGATGACGGATCTTCTTGGTTTCGATTGAGATGGAATGAGGAGAAAGATGAAGTTTTGAATGAGAGGAAATTTTGAAATCAAGATTTGAAAAGTGAGGTTTGATAGAATGGTCGACGGTGGGGTTATTTATAGGAAGGAGGAATTTTGAAATTGTGATTTGTTTTATTATTGGATTAAAAGAAACAAAACATAAGTTTTATATATCACGACTTTAGACGAGAAATAAAACACGATGTGAAAAAAAGGCTTCATAATGAAGCTTCATGTAAAACATGTAATTGCACAAAAGATAATCATATAAATACCTAAATAGGTATACTTAATTATAAAGCAAAGTAAGAAGAAAAACATACCTCTAGCGCACTTAGGAATGTCTTTACAAATGACACAAAGAATGTCACTTAGACGATTCCCTTCCTATGCTTTAAGATACCTTCTTAAGGAAGGTATTCTTGTTACCAAGCGACTCCTAAAGCTTGGTGGGTATGAGCTTTGACTAATTATCATGACAAAGAAGATTAGTGCAATTAAATGAAAAAGTAAATAAGAAAATGTTGTTATCAAATCAACATCCAAAACTATAGTTTTAAAAGACATGGTGTTTGTTTTATGAAAACCTTCTTTGTAGTTTTCAATTAACTATGGATCGTATCAAGTTTTAAAGTACAATATACTTCAAGAAACTTGGTAACTAAGCTCGATGCCAATTGTAGAAAACTAGAAGGGGGGTGAATAGTTTTACCAATTAAAACTTCCTTTTGATCTATTTAGATCTACTTATGTCAATCTATTTGATGTGTGTGTTGGATGTTGATAAACAAGCATATAAAGGTAAGTAATGAAAAGATAAGAGTAAGAAGCACAAAACCCCAACACGAGTATTTATAGTGGTTCGGCACAAGGACACCTTCCTTGTTCTACTCCAAACCCCGAGTCACCTACTCGAGAGTTTGTAATCACTACACCAATCTCCTTATGGCGGAGAAGCCTTCACAACGTCGCTTACCCTTTTTCCGGTGCTAGGCAAACCACCGGGTTCTTTCACTCCAAGGTGAACCACACCTACACAATGTCGCCTACCCTTTATAAGGTACTAGGCTAAGTACCTAGTTCTTTCACTCCAAGGTGAACTACACCTTCACAACGTCGCCTACCCTTTATTAGATACTAGGCTAAGCACCTAGTTCCATTGCAATGGAGGAACTACTACCATACTACACCAATGACTAATCTCAAAGGAGATATACTCCTTTACAACATCATCAAGGATATCAATATCCTTGGATCTAATACTAGTCTATCTTGTACATCGAAACACACCATATCGAATGTACATCTAAGGCACCTTTCACTAATGCCTTTGACTAGATCTACAAGACACCTTTCACTAATGTCTTGTGTCTTCACTTCTAAGCACCTTTCACTAATGCTTCTTTGTCTTGACTTCTAAACACCTTTCACTAATGCTTCTTGTCTTGACTTCTAAGCACCTACCACATGTGCTTATCCTATAGACGATAGATACCCTTCACTAATATCTTCGTCTTGACACTTGAGACATCTTTCACTAATGTCTTCAACACTACACTTCTTTGAAGAAAGAAAGAGATCATCAACAAGAGGACTTCAATAGCCTTGATGATGAGGAAGCATGGCAACTCATGGACTTGAGCTTGCTCAACTTCAAAGGTGGTGCTCTTGCCTTTAAGAGGAGCCTAGAAGATCACATTAAACAAAACTACAAACATAGATCTCTTGGATCTAAGGTTAGTGAGATTTAACTCATGGGAGAAAGTGTGTTAGAAAGGGATTGAAAGGGGTGAGAAACAATGAAGAAATGGCACACTATTTATAGAAGAAAAACCTCATCTGTTCCCGGATCCCACGGATCCCTACCACAAGGATCCGGCTAGCACAAAGCTAGGGATCCGTGGTACGCCTCTTTGCCCATGGGTATTTTTGGTTATGGGTCATGGGTCATGGGTTATGGGTTGATCCATGGTTTTCTTTCTAGATACAATGTATCTTAAGGATACAATGAACTTGGTTAAGTGGTATAAATAAAACCATGGGTTATGGGTCAAAACCATTTGCTAGTTTTACCTATTTAGTATATACTTGTTTTACCCATTTTAGTATATACTTGTTTTTACCCATTTTAGTGTATACTTAGTTAAGTATATGTTATCCCAATATGTAAACACTAGTTGTTATACATATGTATATCTAAAGCATAAAATTACTTGTACTTGTTTTAGTGTTTTATGTGAAAGCGTAAGTGTGTTAGAAAACTATTAATTCAAACCATTTACGTATTTTATTTGTTTCATTAAAATGATCTTACTTTTGTTATCGACAAAACATTAGAAGATCGTAAAATATAAATAAACGTTTTTACGGCTTATTTGTATTAACATTGCCGAACCACTATAAACACTTATGTCGTGATTTTGTGTTTCTTACTCTTTATATTTGCATCATTTGTTTATATGCTTTATCTATCATTATCCAACACACACAATCAAATAAATTGACATAAGTTGATCTAAATAATTTAAAACAAAGTTTTAATCGGTAAAACTATTCAACCCCCCCCCCTTCTAGTTTTCCACAATTGGTTTTAAAGTTTATTTGTAATGCTTTTTTATTGACTATACTTAAGCATCTTGTTGTTAATATAGTGGATGACTTTGTTCATATTTGGTGTGTTTGGTTGGAAGAAGAAGTTGCTCTTAAAAAGAAAAACATCATATTATAACTATTTTTTCAATTATTGTGTTAATTAGTTAATGGAAATGAATGATAAAAAAAATGTTGGGATTATTGGTGAACAATTTTTAAGCCAAAATGAGGTTAATATAACTGTTATTTTATTTATTTATTTTTTTTTTTAATTATCTATATTCATATTTCTTTCTTCGTATTTTACAGGTTTTACCCATTATTGCTCCACATACCGCTCTCAATCCCGATCAGTATTTTAATCCTTATTTGTATGTATAAACGTTACTCGAAAGACGACTTAACCATGATATCTCATATATAACTGTTTGCCGCTATAAAATCTCGTTGTTATGCACATATAATCGTCTAGCTACTATGTGAAAATAACATATATGACGAACCAACACTACATTATTGAAAAAATAAGGATGTCTAGTTTTATAAACAAGTTTGGAAATGATTTGGTCCGTTTTGTTAGATTTCAGAATATAGTATTACATTAATTCTTTCTGTTGTGACTCTCTGTTTGACATCACATGGGAGTCATGTCTATGGTATATTGGTATGGTGAACATTTAGAGAGCCGGTTCTTACAAAATAATCGTATCAATAGATGAGGACCAGTTGTGGCTTTAATGTTTGTGATTTGTATTATTCATTCTTTACGCAGGACGGACCTCCCGTCCCCAGAACTCACCAATTTAGTGAAAACTCGGTGAGCCTAACTAGAGAGATTTTCATGAGGGCCAATTCAAGTGAAATTTGGTGTTCATAAACTTCACCGGTCTATTTACTTGTCACCATTTTAGTATTTTTTCATTTTTTCGATCTATTTTGAATTTTAAGAAAATCATCGATTTATAGGCACTCAAATACATCTTAAATCTAAGTGCTTAATTTTAATCTCCAAAGTAGACCTCATCACTTTGCTAAATCATTCATCATAGCAATTTGTAATTCAGTGGTTTAGAGCAGTTGAGATTAGTTGTTTTCTAGTAGTTATAGCATAGTATAGCCTTTGTTTCAGTTTGGTAGCTTTTGGTGCTCATTGGCTTATTTCAAAGTCTTATTCTATAAGCACTTGCTTAGCATTGCATTTTCTCACATAAGCACTGCTTTTTATATTTTCCTATAATCATAATATTATTTTAGATCTTAAAATCTATTATATTATGATTAAAAAAAAAAATATTTTTTCATAGTTAAATTTGTATTTTAAGCAATTTAATTTGTTTTAAATAGTTTTTAATTCCTAGAAAATACAAAATATTCGAAAAATACAAAAACAGGTTTGAAAATTCTCTTTGTTATTTTAGATTTTTCTAAGTCATAATTTTATTTTTCTAGCTTTATTTCATATTTTCTTGTATTTTAGGCTAATATTAAATAGTTAAAATTAGTTTTAATTAATAATAATTAGATAAATAGTTTTAAAATAATTTTCTTTTTTTAAAAAATTTTCTTTATCATTAGGTTTGTAAAATGTTATTTTCATATTTTTAGGATTAATATTGTGTAAATTTCGCTGATAGCGTTTATTTAATATTTTTATCTTTTAATTTTTTTAATTTGCATTTAAGGTAGTTTATAAAACAAATCTCTCGTATACGTTTGGTGATCATGTAATTACGGTCGGCCAAAGAAGCTATATGCATGTATATCAAGGTAGCTTGATTAAATGTAAACATTATGCTTATAGTTCCATAGAAACGCGTAAAAATTAGAAAACATGATCGGCTTGGAAAGGTTTTGATGTTGGACTCACCAAGGAGGGACATATGCTAAATATGGCTCGATCGATACAAGACTTATTAAATCACAAGAACTGAACAAGTAACATGTATAAACATCAAATTTGTAACCATCATGGCTTTTTAGTCTTTTTAACGGTTTTGAGGTCTTCTATCAATGCCGTTAAACTTTTAGTAGAAGAACCACCTTCTTCGACAGCCTTTTTCGTTACCACAGCCAACTCTCTTGAGTTACGCCTAATGCTTTCTGCTACAGCTGACCCGCCAGTTAATATCTCAATAGCGTCTAAAAAACCTTGCTTCCCAATAACCGGGCTAGTGATTTCAAACCCGGAGTTCCAAACCTGTGCCCCAACACCAACTCCAATCCCTAAAATTTCTACCAACTTCTCGTTATAAAAATGCTCCGCATACAAAGGCCATGTCATTAAGGGTACACCCGCAACCAAAGCCTCAAGAAGTGAGTTCCAACCACTTGTGGCGCCCAACCCGTTATAACCAAACCCTTGTTTTCCTTGTGTATCCTCTTCTCAAATCCTTGTGGCATCCCTCCGATCCCTTCATCATCATCCCCTTTTCTCACCAGTAATTTGAGCATCCGGGAATTTCACCATACTTCCAAAACATACGTATATAACCGAGTTAGGGTCTTGTTTGTCTAACCAACTTAAACAACCATACTTGTCGTCCAACACATGGTCATTATTAAAAAATTGAAAAAGAGGACTAATATGCCAAACCTTCGTACCTTTAATTTTCTTAAAATGATCAACATAATCTGGTTCGATTTCATAAAGCGTGTTATGTACCAATCCATAACTTCGTTTCTCTGATTCTTGAATCTTTTCAATCATTTCACTAAATCCGGTTTTAGTCTTGAGATGTTCCGAAACTTGAGACCTTGTCATCTTAATTTCATGAGGTAAATTTGGGACAACAAAAACTTCGGATTCAGATTTTATATTCTCGTGAGGCTTATAAACTTTCAAACTATGAAAAATTGAATGATAAAGAAAACAAGAAGGATAAAATAGTAAGCGTGGGATGTTGAGCTCGTTAGCAAGCTCAACAGTCCACGGGAAAAACATATCAGAAAATATACAATCAGGAACAAGGTCACGTACTCCATTGGTTTTTGTAACATCATCATGACACGGTACACCGCGGCTGCCAAGGTGCGAGAGTTAGCGGAGTTAAAGTTTTCTATTCCCTTAGGAAGTCCAACTTCAGATGACGGGAAATCGATTGTTTGGACGCTTATTGGGTGCCCGGTTTTAATGTCACGGTCGACCATGCTTTGGAATATGAGGGCGTTGTGCACGGTTGTGATGATGGTCGAGCGGACACCACGAGCCGCGAAGAGCCTTGCCGCGTGGACTAGAGGGATGATATGGCTAGAAGCAAAATATGGTATGAAGATGACGTGGAGGTTTTCCGTGCTTGTGGCCATGGTGTTGGTGTTTGGGTACGATGACATGAGGAACTATGCTTCGGTATGTTTTGATTTAGATATTTATTACTTTGGTTTTAATTCCTAGTAATAGTCGACATTAAGGGTGAGCAAATGGACCGGATGGACCGGACCGACCGACAAAACCGACCGGACCGGACCGAAACCGACCGACCGATGGACCGGTGGTCCGGTCTCGGTCTAGGGTTTTTGCCGGATTCGGTCTCGGTCCGGTCCGGTTTTCGACCGATGAGCACCGCTAGTCGACATGTTTTTGTCCAATCAAGTATTATATTAGTTTGTTGCTTTTGTGATACTAGTTGGATACCCGTACATATCAGGATGATAAATATTGTTATATTATAAATATAGTGAATAAATTGGTAACTTAACTCTATTCGCAATTCACTATGCGCTTAGTGAATTGGTTTCACAACACTTCGAATGTATATGTGTTCGTTGTGTGTGTTTGTTAGTTTGGATTTCCCTTAGCTTTCCAGCAACACCTTAATGATATCATTATTCCCGCATATACAAAGACCCTCACACTTTCTTACCAGTCAAACATTCCCTTCAAAAGTTATAATTTTGACGAATCAAATTTGTATTGATTAAAATTAAGGTTCAAGTTGTAAAAAAAATAAATCAAAATAAAACAAACACATTGGAAATGTAAAAACCAAAAATTCACAAAAATATAGCAAAATAAATATTGAATTAATGAGCACAAAATTTTAAAAAATATAATGATATTAGATCATAAAATAAACAACTGAATAAAAAGATATTTCAATTTAAAAATAAATATGATATTTTAATTAATAAGTGACATATATCACTCTATGATTACATTTCATTATTTTAATTTTTATTAATCTTATAACTTAAATACTTTATATAATAGTATAAAAATATAAATTATACTTATCATTTATTGAATAGAGGGGCTAAATGTAATTAAAACGAGGCCTTACGAACCCGTGCGATGCACCGGCTGTGTTTTTGGTTGAATATCTACGTGTTTTGTACATAATGTTCGTGCAAATGTTTATATACTTTTTATCAAGGCTGCGTCAATGTTTGTAATAAAAGTTTTATATAATCCAGTTATATGTAATGTATCAAGTTATTCATTTTATTTTTTTTATTTTGTTAAATAAGTTTGTATATTGTATTTGTGATCACGGGATGAAGATCGTTGGTGTGACGTTATTTAATTACTTTTAAATTGACTTTAAGTGAAACAATGAAAATGATATATAGGTTTTATCGTGAAAGTATTTCGTACTCGGTTAATTCGTGGTATTGAATAGTTAAAACCATGACATGTAAGAACGAAGGTTTGATCGGGGTTGGTTGCATTAAAGCATCAATTGACTTGTGTGGACGTAGTATTACACGAGTAAAATTTATTTTATTTGGAGATTAAGCATTTATTTGATATGATGTCATTGTCGGTTAAATTGTTGTGATAATGATACATAGATAGAGCCGATACTTTAAAAATACATTTGTTAATGAAGAAGATTTAAGAAAATAGTATGT
This sequence comes from Chrysanthemum lavandulifolium, assembly GCA_022545495.1. NCBI lineage: Eukaryota > Viridiplantae > Streptophyta > Magnoliopsida > Asterales > Asteraceae > Chrysanthemum > Chrysanthemum lavandulifolium. The sequence goes on from CM040240.1 coordinate 79,999,810, forward strand.
TTTATCATAATATGCAAACTTTGAGGGATGCTTTTGTTATATTGCAAAGTTTAATTGTAATTTGGAGGCATTTTCAAGTTGGAGGGTTTTATGTTGTATTGGCAAAGTTTATGTTAATTACAGGTTTGATGTTTCTGCATGGGAAGAAGAACGAACCGTACGAATTAATATTCGAGTTAATTTTTGCAATGATTAACTCTATTCACTTACAATATATTTTTGTTATTTATATTGTGTTAATGATTGGTTTAGTTTCATTAGTCCCATTTAAGTTGTATCAACAAAACACTATTTCTTACCTAACCACTATCAACTCATCAACTAAAAAATGTCTCAAAATCCTCTAATCAATTAACTGAAAGATGTGTGTGGGTCTGATAAGCTACACAACTGCTTCAAGTTCCTATTCAGTCAAGATGTTACTGAAGATGAAGGGATGGTCATGTGGCTGGGGGATCAAAGGAATGAGCTGCGTAGAAAGGTTGATAAGAGCACTAAGGGAATGAGTGAGGTTTTGTCTCTTAATTTTGATGAAGAAGAATTTGCTGATGATACCTATGAGTGCCTTCATGAGGTTCAAGTGATGGAGCGCTCTTTGCTGGAGTCGCTTACGGCCATTTTGGTTGAAGTGCGTTGTAACAAACCGCATTTTTCGAGTTACTTTTCATATTTCTGAAAAGTTACTATTCACTTTCACTATTCATCCCGTAAAAATTTTAATCCACATCCTCGTAAGATAAATTATTTTAGTAATAACCTGAGAGTTCAACCATCGTTAGATCATTTTCGCAAAAGTTATTAAGTAAACATCGTTTAAAAGTTTCGTTTTAGACGGTCCACCGTTTAAAGATCACACGTATAACGAAAATCAACTCTGACAATTTTCCTCGCATCAAATAATCTTTTAGATCACTCATGATTAGTTTGTGAATTTTTAAGATTTATTATTTTAATATTACCAAATAAGCCCATGAGAACAAAACTAAACTTACGTTTTAAACAATTCTACTCACATCCGCACTTAACGATTCCCTTTGACCGTGTTTCTAATATGTTTTGAAACTTTTACATTTTTTGGAAAAGTCAAACATATTTCCTCCTCCTTTGACCATAAAGGAATTAACCTTGTACGTTTTACATTTTGCTTAAATCGCGTAACTTTTAAACTTCACGATAATTGTTAAGTTATCCAGCGTATGAGGAAAACCAAAGTTTGACATCTCATATCACTTTTAGACTAATTTTAGTCTACTCTAAATAAATTCACGGTCGTTTCTCCGAAATTTCGTTCTTTTCGAAAAATTGCGACATTCTGCTTTTGACCCATATTTCGACTTTAAGCGGTGTTTTGCACCCAATGAGACTTATCACCCATTTTATATTTTTATATGGAGTATAATGATGAGTCTCATCATTCCTACAAGTTTCGTATTTTTACGATACCCGGTTTTACGTTTTATGGCTTCGGTTGGCATTTAACGGAACCAAAACTCACTCCGTAACCAAGATAATACCAAAACTAACCACCTAAGTCATCTTATCTTCACTTGGCCGACCTAAGGGGGGGAGTCATCATTTTGGTGGCAAAATCCCAACCATTGTTCATTTAGATCATTACAAGTGTCCTAACTTAACCATGGTTAATATTTAACCCAATATATGGTTAACCAAACTTACCCTCCTATAAATAGCAAGTGATATGCATCCTAAGAACCCTCACAATATGTTTTGGGTCGTTCATATCACAAATCATACATATCTTCCATCATTTGATCCATAAACTCCAAGTTTATGCAAGGAAGTTCCAAAGATCAAGCTTCTACATCAAATCTCTAGCAAGTTTAAGTGATCTTCTTGAGTTTAAATCCACTCAAGTCACTTAGTACTTCATCACCAACTCTTCAAGTTTGCAAGGGTGCCAAGGTGTGGAAAGCTAGCTCAATCCAAAGTCTTAAGCGATCAATCAAAGTCCGATCCTTACTAAGTTACTCCTTTCTTATTGAAAGCCAAAAGTTGTAAGCAACTTATCACTACCATCATCTCATCTTTATTAATAATAATCTTAAATATTTCATGCTATATATATAGTTACTATGTTGATTCATGATGTACATATACTCAACCACTTGTTTTAATTCACATATTGTCATAAAAGTAACAAACTAGTAAACTAGTCATATTCTACACATCTGAGACCATTAAAAACAGTAACATAAGGACTTTCTAACTTACATAATATGGTAGACAAGATAAAAAGGTAAACATAGTAATTTGAATCACCCAAAACGGACAAACGAGTCAAAAGTTATAAGCAAAAGAAGTTAGCGAAACATAAACGCCAAAACTGCCATGTATAAGTCATTAAGAGTTCGCCGCTTTAAAAGTGATACTCGGTCCGAATCATCAAAAGTTAAAGCACGAAAGTTGTCCGAACGACGTTTTCCTTCATTAACAAAGAAGCTTGGACCTTGCAAACGCATAAATAGGCCAAAATATTTCAAAACAGAAACTGCCGTAAATATAGTCTCACAACTATACTTTTGTCACAACTAAAAGCAAACCAAGAGGCCTAATGGCCATAAGCCAAGACCACGGCTACGGCTAAGGTCAAGGTTGAGTCTCAAGACCATGGTAGTCAAGACCAAAGTCACGGCGAGGCCATGGCTAAAGCCTCAAGGCTTGTTTGCCCAAGACCGTTAACTAAGGTAATCATATTTATGAAACGACGAGAACTTGTAAGAACATGATAAACTTATTTATATAACAATCTTCACTCAAAACATATATTATATCTACTAAGTGCTACAATAGTAGGGAGCTTTATGTGAGGGGTTTCATTTGAGTAAAACGTGTCGACGAGTTCTTTGGATTTACGATTTAAAGTGTCCTAACTCCTCGAACGCCATCGCATGACCTACGAATTATGATGGCCCGAACGGTAGTACGATATCTATAAACTAAATACGTTTTCTCATAATAATATCTTTCTATAAACATCGAATGATAATTGACTACATCATGATCAACATAGGAATATATATAGGATGGTTTATGTTTCCTTAAACATTATTCCAAACCTAAGTCGCAACATCCTATTTTAGGTTGCTCGTAGGAGTTTTCCGACTTATCCATCATCCGTTAAAGTACTTAACATCATTTACACTACGGTGAGTTCGTAGCCCCACTTTTACTCATTTAATTACTTTATAAACTCTTTGGGGGAGATACATGCTCAACTATTTTCATTTACTTTCACAAGTACTTTAAACTTTTAAGGATTATCGTTAGTTCATAGCCCCACTTTCTATTACTTAATTGTTTTACAAACCCTTGGGGGAGATACATGCTTTATTTTAAACCAAACACATTGCTTTCAAACAAAAGCGGACTCAAGTATCACAACGTATTGAGGCAGCCGTATCAAACAAAAGCGGGCTCAAGTATCACGTACTTGAGGCAGCCGTAACAAACAAAAGCGGGATCAAGTATCATGTACTTGAGACAGCCGTACCGTGAATAATATCTGTTTTGTTTTCTAAACCATAAATGTGAGACTAATTACCTCACGTTATGAATACTGTGTTCAACTGATTTCCAAAACTCTATGAATTTCACTCAACCTTTGTGTTGACAGTTTTAAGGATGTATTTCAGGTCCATAATGTCGGAAGTTGGCACGGAAGAGCAATGACAGGATCAAGAAGGCTATAAATAATTTATCATTCACAAAACATCAAAGACTTATATTGATGTATTTTGTAAACAATGGAATCAACTGGGACCTATTTTGTAAACTCTGATATATTTGAATGATAAAGCTTTCTTAAAACGACTCCTTTAGAGGTCGTTTTTATTATTATGATCATGTGCCATGAAGTAACACCCGTTTGAATTTCATTGCGTATCTCGAAATCGGGGTGTTACTGATTGGTATCGAGCCACGCTTATAGAGAAACGGGTCTAATCCGACTTAAACTATAACTACTTTTACAAACAAAAACATTTTATAGCCTTCCGTTCTCCGTGCCTTCCATCCTCCAGACGATTATGTGACTTTTAGGCATTTTATGCTATACAAACATACTAGTTTATTGACATATACACTCGACGTATTTTCAATCATTTTAGCTAAACGATATACTAAACTTATCTGCGTATGCTTATTCTAAGGCATTACGGCACAATCATATTTTTCCCAATCTCCCAATCATGCATTTACTCGTGCATTTTAGGATTACGAAACTTTATCCAAGACATTGTAACTGACTACAATGGTCTTTCCTACTTCCAAGACATTGTGAGATACAATGGTCTCTATTACATTCTCGCATAATCGTAATCCCACGGTGGTCTCTCACATAAATCTCACGGTGGTCTCTATTACATTCTCAGACACTGTAAATCATACAGTGGTCTCTATTACATTCTCAGGAACTGTAAATCCTACAGTGCTCTCTTTTATATCCTCAGACACTGTGAGTGAAATAGTGGTCTCAACTATTTCTCAGACCTTGTGAGTTGCACAATGGTCTCTATTATTTCCTAGACATTGTGAGTTGCATAATGGTCTCTATTATTCCCTAGACATTGTGAGTTACACAATGGTCTCAACTATTTCTAAGACATTGTGAGTTACACAATGATCTCTCCATCATTTCTTAGACATTGTGAGTTGCACAATGGTCTCAACTACTCCTCAGATATTGTAAGTTATACAATAGTCTCTAAAAATTATCTTATAAACATTATATGATATTGTTTTACATGAAACCTGTCATAGTCTATCAATTTCCCTAATGGAAATACAAGAAATGGGATTTCTAAAAGATAAACTGACTCATCATCTACAAAATCTGAAGTTCAGCAACTTTCTCTACATTCATCAAAATTCTCTTCTGAAACCTTCATTGTTAAAATTTCGTGATTCTAGCCAAGTATAAACTATTTTAGAATTACTTAAGATTTCCTTTCCACACGTATCTACCCATACTATCTTCTATGCAATGGAATGTGAAACATAGGTTACAAGTCTTTTATGCGGGACTTGCAACCGAATGGTTTGATATCGCCTTTGCTTAGTGGACAATTTCTCAAAAGCTATGAACATATCACAAGTATACCTAATTTAGGTATTTGGAAAATTTATCGAACCTCGGCTAAATATATCCTAATCACCTATATTGAACCTTGGGATAGTGGAACATGGTCTGATTAACTATGTTCGACTTAAATTTTTCAAACACTCTGAACAGTTATACAAGGGTTATATTCAGGTTAATTTCCTACTTAAACTCGATAAACCACCAGAATATCTAGAGACACGATAGTGTCTTACCACTCAGCAAAATCTTAACATCTTATTCATACTACCTAATTTCATTCTTGAAAGTTTTCATTTATGAAATAATCCTAACTACTATCTTGGGATAGTCATCAAATCTTCTCGTCATTCCTTAGAAGTACTAGCCTGATTAGATTTCAAGGATATCATTTCGTCATTCACCTTTAATTTTAAACCAAACTTGACATCTCTACCTAAGAATAATGGTAAACATACGCTACACTCTTCTAATCGTCAACATGTCACATCATTATCTGAACCCCATTGAAATTCAGTACGTAAAACTTCACTGGACCACGTTTCTTTCAAACACTAGTAGACATAAACACTATACGATAGAGCCTTCATCCCGAAACCACCTAAGACATGATCAACTTTGGAAATGGTTTGGATAACCACTTGCCACTAGCAAGACTTTCCTACAACAATTATCACATCATTATAAACCAATTCACATCAACAATACCTTGCACCTTTGATTAAACAACAGTTACCCTAACAACAACAAAACTATTCCATTTTGAGGCACTATATCGATAAAAGTGTTAGTTAACCATTTGCTGAACTAAGGTGTTTAGAGATCACCCACGAAACAACTAAGGAAACCATACAAATACAAATTAGGCTCCATACCGTACACAATCACCAAAAACTCTATGTTAGAAATTAAGGTTTTATTGATAGTCTCGATACAATAAGATATGATTCGTTTTGAGAATCGGAAAAAGCCAAACTTTAGGTATATTGGACTCTATGAGATTTTAACAAAACCCTTTAGGTTATCAACTTAAGCCACATGGTACATAATACATTCTATGGCTAGAAACTTGAGAACACAAAGATTAGAATTTGGCGTATACACCCTCATTTTCTTAGACATTTCAACATCGGATAACACACATTGAATTTCGGGACGGAATTCCCATTAAGGGGTGTAGATCAGAATAAACCGCATTTTTGAGTTACTTTTCATATTTCTGAAAAGTTACTATTCACTTTTACTATTCACTTCACTATTCATCCCGTAAAAATTTTAATCCACATCCTCGTAAGATAAATTATTTTAGTAATAACTCGAGAGTTCAACCATCGTTAGATCATTTTCGCAAAAGTTATTAAGTAAACATCGTTTTAAAGTTTCGCTCTAGACGGTCCACCGCTTAAACATCACACGATAACTAAAATCAACTCGACAATTTTCCTCGCATCGATAAATTTTAGATCATTCATGATTAATTTGAGAATTTTAAGATTTATTATTTTAATATTACCAAATAAGCCCAACGCAGAACAAAACTAAACTTACGTTTTAAACAATTCTACTTACATCCGCACTTAACGATTCTCAGATGTGTTTCTAATATGTTTTTGAAACTTTTACATTTTTGGAAAAGTCAAACATATTTCCTCCTCCTTTGACCATAAAGGAATTAACCTTGTACGTTCTACATTTTGCTTAAATCACGTAACTTTTAAACTTCACGATAATTGTTAAGTTATCCCGCATATGACGAAAACCAAAGTTTGACATCTCATATCACTTTTAGACTAATTTTAGTCTACTCTAAATAAATTCACGGTCGTTTCTCCGAAATTTCGTTTTTTTCGAAAACTGCAGACATGCTTTTTTACCCATATTTCCACTTTTACGGTGTTTTGCACCCAATGAGACTTATCACCCATTTTATATTTTTATATGGAGTATAATGATGAGTCTCATCATTCCTACAAGTTTCGTATTTTTACGATACCGGTTTTACGCTTTATGGCTTTGTTGGCATTTAACGAACCAAAACTCACTCCGTAACCAAGATAATACCAAAACTAACCACCTAAGTCATCTTATCTTCACTTGGCCGACCTAAGGGGAGGATTCATCATTTTGGTGGCAAAATCCCAACCATTGTTCATTTAGATCATTACAAGTGTCCTAACTTAACCATGGTTAATATTTAACCCAATATATGGTTAACCAAACTTACCCTCCTATAAATAGCAAGTGATATGCATCCTAATAACCCTCACAATCTGTTTTGGGTCGTTCATATCACAAATCATACATATCTTCCATCATTTGATCCATAAACCCAAGTTTATGCAAGGAAGTTCCAAAGATCAAGCTTCTACATCAAATCTCTAGCAAGTTTAAGTGATCTTCTTGAGTTTAAATCCACCAAGTCACTTAGTACTTCATCACCAACTCTTCAAGTTTGCAAGGGTGCCAAGGTGTGGAAAGCTAGCTCAATCCAAAGTCTTAAGCGATCAATCAAAGTCCGATCCTTACTAAGTTACTCCTTTCTTATTGAAAGCCAAAAGTTGTAAGCAACTTATCACCACCATCATCTCATCTTTATTATTCATAATCTTAACTATTTCATGCTATATATATAGTTACTATGTTGATTCATGATGTACATATACTCAACCACTTGTTTTAATTCATATATTGTCATAAAGTAACAAACTAGTAAACTAGTCATATTCTACACATGTGAGACCATTAAAAACAGTAACATAAGGACTTTTTAACTTACATAATATGGTAGACAAGATAAAAGGTAAACATAGCAATTTGAATCACCCAAACGGACAAACGAGTCAAAAGTTATAAGCAAAAGAAGTTAGCGAAACATAAACGCCAAACCGCCATGTATAAGTCATTAAGAGTTCTCCGCTTTTAAAAGTGATACTTCTCGTCCGAATCATCAAAAAGTTAAAGCACGAAATTTTTCCGGAACGACGTTTTCCTTCAATATAAATGAAGCTTAGACCTTGAAAACGCATAAATAGGCCAAAATATTTCAAAAACAGAAACTGCCGTAAATATAGTCTCACAACTATACTTTTGTCACAACTAAAAGCAAACCAAGAGGCCTAATGGCCATAAGCCAAGACCACGGCTACGGCTAAGGTCAAGGTTGAGTCTCAAGACCATGGTAGTCAAGACCAAAGTCACGGCGAGGCCATGGCTAAAGCCTCAAGGCTTGTTTGCCCAAGACCGTTAACTCAGGTAATCATATTTATGAAACGACGAGAACTTTTAAGAACATGATAAACTTATTTATATAACAATCTTCACTCAAAACATATATTATATCTACTAAGTGCTACAATAGTAGGGAGCTTCATGTGAGGGTTTCATTTGAGTAAAACGATCGACGAGTTCTTGGATTTAAGATTTAAAGTGTCCTAGCTCCTAACGCCATCGCATGACCTCGAATTATGATGGCCCGAACGGTAGTACGATATCTATAAACTAAATACGTTTGCTCATAATAAATATCTTTCTATAAACATCAAATGATAATTGACTACATCATGATCAACGTAGGAATATATATAGGATGGTTTATGTTTCCTTAAACATTATTCCAAACCTAAGTCACAACATCCTATTTTAGGTTGCTCGTAGAAGTTCTCACGGCATATCCATCATTCTCATTATACATTTGATATCATTTACTCTAAGGTGAGTTCATAGCCCCACTTTCTATTACTTAATTGTTTTACAAACCCTTGGGGGAGATACATGCTTTATTTTAAACCGAACACATTGCTTTCAAATTCTATACTTATCGATTATTTTACTTGCACTAAGTTACCGCATTTGCCAATCTTAAGACCCTAAATCATGAATCATTAATCACGAGTGAAGTGAGCGTGAATATTGTGGATAGATCTATCGGATTGATTTAATCCCGCTTTGTTTGACCAGATCCGTAAACAAACGCACTCTATTTGAAGATCCATAGGTTTAATGGCAAATTTTACCTACTTGGGGCATCGGTTACTATTATATGACAGCAAGTTAACGCCTTGATTGCATGATGCTTAGTGAATAGTAACTATTTTGTTTTCAACATTATGAGTGTATAACAACGTAACTCACACAATCATTATGTGTTCAACTGATTTCCTAAACTCTATGAATTCACTCAACCTTTGTGTTGACAGTTTTAAGCATGTATTTCAGGTCCATAATGTCGGAAGCTGGCACGGAAGAGCAAGGACTAGATCAAGAAGGCTATAAATTTTATTATCATTCGAAAACCCATTTAATGTATTTTGTAAACTTGGAACCATCTGGGACCTCATTTTTGTAAACTCTGATATTTATATAAATCGAATGATAAATCTTTTAAAACGACTCAATTAGAGTACGTTTTCTATTGGTATGACTGTTGTGCCATGAAGTAACACCAAGTTTGAATTCCGCTGCGTATCACGAAATTGGGGGTGTTACATGCGTGATGTTATCACCAAAAAGTAGCATCATATTTCAATCATGAAGAAGTACGATTAGGCCTACATGCAAATGGTTGTTTAGGGTTTTTTGGGTTGGTCAATCATGTAGGTAGTTTGGTTGGGTTTGGATGTGTTTTGCTTGATGTTAAGATGGATATGTAAGATGTAATTATCTACTTATATAATGAATAATATCTCTGTTTTAAGGTCACAATCTTTTCTTCTTTTTTTTTTTTTCATATAATTTATTTATAAGCAGTTGACTTATTTTATCTCTCACACAGAGGAAGAAAACACACATAAAAAAACGCATATTTAGGTATGAATAGCGATTTTAGGGGTTTCAGTTTGAAGTAACATAAATGAAATCAAACAGTAAACAATCAAATTAAACGCTATCTTTAAGGGCTTGATTGTTTTATCATCACTACGAACATTGATTTGAGAGGAGAAAGAAAGTTAAGATGACATTTATGTGACAGTGACCTGATTATCACCGCTCCCTTTAGCTAATAAGCTTGCCGACGAAATGCCAGTTCATGAATAAAATATGGAGTGATTATTACAAAAACACTGAAACGCCAACGCTGTGTTCTCGAGATCCATAAACAGGAGAAAGGAAAAGAAGTGGAAAGAAATTGAGAAGTTTTGTGTTCTTAAGATTTTTTATGGGGAAGAAAGGAAGAGAACCGGAAAGAAGTGGAAGGAAGTTGTAGTTGTTTTTGTGGTATCAAATCTTCTTTCGGGTTTTGGGAGGAAGATAACTTCCCTTCTCTTCTCTTTTCTCCTTTCTCTTCTATTCTCTTCTTTTAATGATCTAACTCGAGAACTAAGCGCAATAGCTGGCCAAACGGTCCATTGTTGGAATTACTATACAAAACAAAGGTAGCAAAGTATATGTTATCATAACTACTTATAATAATGTCGTAGTAAAATAGAGTTTTGTCTAGCGTATTTGAACAATGTCATGTTAATATGTTAATAAACTAGATTAGCTTTATATAGGATTTACCGTCCCCAAAGCCACAAATTTATGCTAGGAAACAAATGCTCTCAACCTCTCCTTAGCAACATCTTTTCATGAATAGATCGTGCCTTTTGTTACATGTATAAAAGAAGAACTTAAATGTTGTAAGCTATGTTTGTTAAAAGAATGGTTGTCATGATCCCGATCTTCATCTTAGGATCTTATGATTTTACTATACTGTAAAGCAAAGACGATCCGGATCTTACATAAGATCTTTGAAAGCTTAAGATTTTATATGTTCCTGATATTTATCATAAGATCGTAAGATCTTATCCGATCCGATCTTACTTTTCTCGAATGGTAGTGATATTTACACGGATGGTTTTACTTCATCCGGAACAAATTTGTGTTAATTTAGGTGTGCTTGTTTGTTAGGGTTGTCATGATCCCGATCTTCTTCTTAGGATCTTATGATTTTACTATACCGGGGTGGGATCTTTGAATGGGTAAGGTATTCAAACTTTTCTCGAATGGCCCACCTCACTTATAATATAGTGCTTGGTTAGGGAGGGTAAAGATTGATTACCCCGTAATGGGTAATGAACCATTATAGAGTAAATTGAGGGTAAGGTATTGATTACCCACCTCACTCATTCCTTTGCATTCCCTTTCCCTTTCCTTTTCCCTTTCCCTTTACCCACTTTGAACCAAGCGGGCCCTTACTTTTATGCCAGTCACAACTCACAACCTTTGACTTTTTGGCAAGAATGACTCTTCCTGCCATTCGAATAAATCCTCATTTAACTCCATTTATGGATCAACTCAAAACATGAAATAACAAATAAATCGCCTACTGATCGATGGTGAACCGTCAAGTTTTATCACACAAGCTAGCCACTTGTGAATAGCTAACCGTAATAAACTTCAAACAGTTCAGACACCAATGCAATGAAGATCAGGAGAGTGTAGTGTTTCCCCAGCTCGTTATGTCCCAACGAGCTGTGCGATGAATAATCAAACGAATAGTGATCGAGAGAATTTGAACGGAAAAAGATATGATTGATTATGAACAATTATACCTAAAGAAAAAGTCTATAAATTACAGGGGCTTAAATGCAAATTAAAGAAAATTAAAAAGATAAATTATATTAAATAAACGCTATCACTATTTGCAAAATGATGTTTTTGATTTTTCTTTTATAAAATTTAACTTAAAAACTACGTGACGTACAAAAGAAAATGTGAAATTGAAGCAATATTAATCCTAAAAATATAAAATGACATTTTTCAAACCTAATGATAAGAGAAAATTTTAGAAAAAGAAAATTATTTTAAAACTATTTATTTAATTATTATTAATTAAAACTATTTTACTTATTTAATAATAACCTAAAATACAAGAAAATATGAAATAAAGTTAGAAAAATGAAATTATGACTTAGAAAAATCTAAAATAACTAAAGGTGCCTTTTGGTTGGGGGATATTGGGGTATATTTGGGGCATTTGCATTTTAATTTCCTTCAAATATAGTGTTTGGTAACTTAAATGAAGTAATTTTCAATTCCATGAATTGCCAAAATAGAGAGAATTAGAATGCCTCCAAAAAGTGAAGAATTTTTATTTACATGGAAATTTTTTATAAACTTTTTCTTATTTTTTATAAACTTTAAAAAGAATATTTATGAATTTCTTTTTATAAACTTTTTAATTATTTTTATAAACTTTTTTATGAATTTTTAATAAACTTTTTTATAATTTTTTATAAACTTTTTTATAAATTATTTATAAACTTTTTTATAAATTTTTATAAACTTTTATAAACTTTTTTATAAACTTTGTTTATTAATTTTATTTATAAACTTTTTTTAAAAAAACTTTTATAAACATTTTTTTATAAATTATTTATAAATATTTTATAATTTTTTTATAAATTTTTATAACTTTTTATAAAATTTTTTATAAATTTTTATAAATTTTTATAAACTTTTTTATAAATTTTTTTTATAAACTTTTAAATAGAATATTTATGAAATTTACATTTAAAAATAAAAATATTTATAAATTTACATCAACCAACGATATGAAGGTATTTTTAATTCGAATTTTAAATTCTCAAAATTTAAATTTTCTAGAATTTAAAATTCGAATTTCAAATTTCCCAACCAAACGCCCCAAAGAGAATTTTCAAAACTTATTTTATATTTTCCGATTATTTTCTATTTTTATGAATTAAAACTATTTGAAACTACTTAAATTGCTAAAATTACAAATTAAACTATGAAAAATCTGGAAAAATATTTTTGACTTTTATATTTATCTTAACCTAGGAAAATTGAAAACTTAATTTTTTGAAGTTTTTCTGATTTAATTGTATTAAAAGCTAAATAAAAAGGCTTAAAAACTGTTTTAAATGAAGAAAAATAGCAAACAGTGCTAGAAAAATATGAAAAATTCAAGAAAAGTCTAAAATAATATTATGAATCTAAGAAAAATATAAAAACAATAGGTTGTGTGTGAGAAAATGAAGCTGCAGTGACAAGTGCTTATAAATAAGCACTCCAAATAAGCTAGAAGGACCAACTGAGCACCAAATGATTACAACAACTGAGTTAAGCTAATATTGCTCAAAAGCAACCAGATACAACTGCTCTTAACCTCTATTGTGCTTAATGAACTAGATTGACTTAATTGGATTTTAAAATGCAACTAACTTTTACTCTCCTACTTTAAGCTAGTATAACTGCTTATTTAATAAGCCAAGCTGAAAACCAGAACTGAGGTCCTCAAGACCACCAACCAGACTGCCTATAAACCAAAGCTGAGACCCTAATAAGTTATATTGAAGCTTGTGCAAAGATTGTAAGCACGTATCACACTCGGTGTATCTTTGAGTGTGAGCGAGAGATAATGGCTTTTGGACGACTAATTTAGAGCTTAAGGAAAATTTCAAAAATTCTCCAAAAATCATTTATCAAAACTAGACCAGCAGAGGTTGAAAATCCCACAATTACAAAAACTTTGACCCAGAAGTGAATCCTCTAAAAATCTACTTAGGTTGGTGAAAAACTAGGTTGTGCAAGTTTTGACTTTTTGACAGAAATGAAAAGTTGACTTTATTGAACTTATGATCTACTGAAATGGAATGCAACTGATGAATTTAGATGTAATGAGTCCTAAATCAGCTAGCTTGAATGATTCTACACCCAAATGCAAGTCATAGCAATCCTACTGCTAACTGTTTTGGTCACAAGAACAGATTCTATGTAATTTTGACTTATACAGGTTTAATGTGCACATGAGTTACAAAAATGACTTATTCTAACCTATTTTAGACTATAGCATTAAGACTTAACTAATATCTAACCCTCTAGCTGAGTAAAACTGCATGTGCCAAACACTACTTAATACCTATGAAATGCAATCTATGTTACCTTACACTTAAATCTCACCAATGCCAGTAATAGAACAATAGTATGACTACCAAATATGAGCTAAAAATAGCAGAAACAACAATGAAGCATCATAAAAACAGATTATGCAATATGCTTGTTTAGAGAGTGAGCTTACATGAGATCCTAGCCACCATGGCTTGCAAATCAGTTAAGCACCACTAACCTAAACTCTTTATCACCCCAATTGGACACAATTCAACCCAATCCATCTTGATTCAAAGAATACGGAACAAGTTACCCCATAACTCTGCATCTTTGACTTTTATTGACCAAGAATGAATATTGCTTGAATATGTTTCTTAAGCTTACTAGAAGCAATAAATGACTTTAGTAAGCTTATTTGAGAATAAATAAGCTATTTGAAGCTTGGAATTTAGTACATGTAGAATTGCATATATAAAAGAAAGCTTAAAAACAGGAAACTTGGAGAAATTTTTAATTAGAACTTGAACTGGATCACAAACGTTTAAATAACTTATATTTAATACATAGAAACTGAAAATAACAATTTAAGACTTAAACTAATACATTGATAATAAAAACGACATGTATGAAATTTAAAACTAAAGACTACTCTCTTCACTCTCTCTTCTTCCTCCTCTTTATAGCAAATGTCCTCCCACTTGACCTCTGAACAAATCCCACTTGAATTCTTGGCCATTGAATTACTTGAGTGGATATTAGCCATAGATGATATTTTTGGCGGGAAAGTGGTTTTTAACAGCTGGGGTTGAGTGCAAGGGGGGAGGGAAGCATTAAATGATTTTTGTTGTTTGGTGGAGGTGGAGGGGACATGGTGTGGAGTATGTGATGTGGAGGTGAGGTTGTGTCTGGGTTTGCAGAGCAGGTGTGAGGAAGAAGGACTTTTGGAGGGAAAGGGGTGTGAGGAGTTTGACTGGTTTTGACTTGGGGTGTTGACCGGGTATAATAATAGAGGAAGGGGTCAAAAAGGGGGGGTCACAAGGGGCTTATGGCAGGGGTCCAAAAAGGGTTTTGACAAGGGCCAAGGCTTGGTTATTAATACAAGGACTTGTTTTGCAATTTCTGAAAGTACAAGGACCAATTCTGCCATTTTATCAAAGTTGTTCCAAGGGACCAAAAATGACAAGTTTCAATAGTGCAAGGACCAAAATGGACATTTTCAAACTTCCAAGGACTATTTTTGCCAAATTTGAAACTTGAAGGACCAAACTTGTAATTTCTCAAAACTTTTGACATTTTTCACCAAAGGACTAATTATGACAATTTATGATTTTAAAAGGACCTTTGGTGACTTTTCTTTTGAAATAAGTGCTCGGGACAAATTCGACAACTTTTTGAAACTTGGGGACTGAAAGCGCCAATTATGCAAACTTAGCTCATTTTTCATATGATTTTAAACATTTTCATCCAAACATATAAAATGCAATTTTGAGATATTTTCAGTATTTTGATGCATTTCTGAGCATTTTTAAACGTTTTGCAGCTAAGATTTGACCCAAAAATGATGAGTATTTACACACTCATCACCTACATAAAGCTGTTGCTTGCATTCACGATCAGACACCATGAAATATAAATCACCTTCGATAATCTTACTCAGATCTGACACCATATACAGAAATTTTACGAACACAGAGATAGGCGGGCTCATGGAGCGAGTAACTCATGTAGATATAGTGGTTGATATAGTGTTGTCTTGTCGCACAGAAAAGAATTTCTACGGACAGTTTTAATTAATTCGTTGATCAACAAACGTTTATAAGCACAGTTCTATTTTTCACAAATGCGTGACAATTAGTGTCAAGTGCACGGTGGTGATTTGAAGTTCAAAGTCACAATGAATGGGATCAATTTTCATGTAGTCACTTAGATTGGTCACACCTCTTATGACATCAATTTTCATGTTTTGTCAAAATAAGAACAAAGTAAAAGATGAATATGAATAGGATAAATATAGAGGTACACCATTGAGAAAATAATTTGACATGAAATTCCATCCCGCAGCAATTGCTATGGAAAGTTATGTGTTGACCGGTCGATCGGAATTGGGGCGGATGTATAGAAAATATTGAATTAAAAGTGAAAAGGGATGGAGAGGGTATAAAAGTAAACTCACATTAATATTCTGCGGATGTAGTGATTCTTTCCGTGTAAATATCAATCCTATTTCTCGAACCCCAAACTAAAAAACTATAAATTTATGGATTATGTTTTGTAGAATTAAAAGAAAAATATGTTAATCTTTTTATACATTTCATAATCATAATTTAGGGCAAAATTTCTATTAAACATTTATATAATTTTATGTTTATGATATATAATAATTTATAAATTTGTATAATATTACAAAGGCTATTGAAAAACAAAATTATGGTAGGATCTTAAGATCCCGATCCAATCTTATGATTTCGATCTTGCAAAGACGAAATCGATCGTAAGTAGGATCTCAATCTCGAAAACCTTGGTTAAAAGTATGTTGGGATAACATTAATTGGGTATCTTTTTATTTTAATGATGACAAATAAACCTTCGCAACACATAAAATCATAAATGTTAGCCAAAAACGAATCGAATCAACACCTACTCCGGACGCATTGTTGGCGTTTCGACTCGCAAGCAGCGTGCCACGTCACTGTTTGATTCGGGACGGTTTTTGAAAGTCGGCTTTCCCCTTACTCGACAAATGTGGTTCTTTCAATACAGGTATAAATATAATATGTGCTTCATTGGGAACACTCGAAACGAGTTTTAAAATTAGAGGGATGCAAAATCACAACCTCTCATTTTTGACAAAACGTCAACTCAAATATTTTTTTAATTGCCTCTAGCCAAGGATTTTCTAAACCTTAGAGACTTATAACTTTCATATGATATCAAGGGAAAGTATTCATATGACCATAATCCGTGTTTACGTCTTCTCTAATCACGTAACGAGTTTTACTCCCTTATTGGTCAAACTAAGTCAAAGGCTGTGGAAACCTAGAATGGGGGGGTGAATAGTTTTGCCGATTTTAAGTTAGTTTCAAAAAATTTAGATTCGATATTATGTGAAATCGTATGGATGAAGAGAAAGTATAGATCTAATGGTAATGCAAGTAAATAAAGTAAAGTAAGGGATAGAAATGACACAACCGATTTATAGTGGTTCGGCTACAAGGACACCTTCCTTGCCCTACTCCACTCCCCGAGTCACCTACTCGAGAGTTCAAGCACTATGTCAACAAACTCCTTCAACTTGCGGAGAAGCCTTCACAACGTTGCTTACACCTTTTTTTTGTACAAAGCTAAATACCGAGTCCTTAACACGGTGGACCAAACCAACACGACTATTACACAACAACTATGTGAAATATCAAATACAAGATCTTTGCTACAGAAATCTTGTGGAGGAACAAATCAATCAAGGACCCCTTGCTTGGATGACTTGTAGAATGCTCGTGAGCTCACCCTAGAGAAGGACCTATATGAGAATCACAATAGAAAGAAAGAAGAACAACTATCTAGATCAAGTGATCTTTTGTTAGAAGAG
Organism: Chrysanthemum lavandulifolium; assembly: GCA_022545495.1. NCBI lineage: Eukaryota > Viridiplantae > Streptophyta > Magnoliopsida > Asterales > Asteraceae > Chrysanthemum > Chrysanthemum lavandulifolium. Next base: position 80,017,326 of record CM040240.1, read on the forward strand.
AATGAGAGTGTATGAGAGAATTAGTAAGAAGAGGGGTGAGTTAGAATGAAGAAATGACTCTCTATTTATAGGCAAAACTTGCCATCGTTCCCCGGATCCCACGGATCCTCCCTTAAGGGATCCGTCTAGTGTAAACCTAGGGATCCGTGGGACGCCCTCTTTGCCCATGGGTTTTTGGTTATGGGTCATGGGTCATGGGTTATGGGTATTTTTTTAGATACAATGTATCTAATGAGTACAATGTATCTAGTCAAGTGGGTATGGGTCAATATCATGGGTTATGGATATGGTCCATGGGTTGTGATTTTTACCCATCCTAATAAACTATTACAACAAATGATTTATTACAACAATTTGTATTAAGTGACAATATGTAAATGCTTTACAAAAATAACATGTATCCTTATAATTTTACTTATGATAACATTATATTTGTTATCAACAAAACACAAAGAGATCGCAAAATATTAATAAACGTTTTTACGGTTTATTTGTATTAACAAAGGCCTCTTTGCTTTAACGCATCCTTTCCCGTTATTGGATATGCTTTACTATGATGCAAAGCACTTATATTTGCATCAAGATTATTATTGATTACATCAAATTGTGAGAAAACATGAGTTATGATATTATGAATACTTGACGTTGTGTTATTTGGGAGCATGTGTATTCTTTGATCTTCTTATCCAACACAATATCCATAATCATCATTGTCAATTACGGAGTATTTTTTTTCTTAATGACAATGTGATTATTCATAATCAATCCTTTGATTATCATATTGTTACCAAACAAACCATCTAACAAATAAACCTTCTAAATCTCTCCAAATCTTATCAAAAATATTCTCTAAATATTCACTTACACACATTGTACTTGTATGTACTTCTTGTCACCCAACAGTCTAACATTCTCCATATTAACCTCTTATTCACCACATTCTCCCTAAACCACATACAATCAAACACATCACCACTTTACTATTCACTTTCTTCTCCAACTCTCTCTACACACACACACCACTATTTTGAATTCAAATTTTACACACACTACTCATATCCTCTCTCCTACACACACTACTCCCTCACACTAAGCCAAGAGGCTCCCAATCTTGTCACCATCACATCACTATGACATCCTCTTATTCACTCTTACACACACTAGAATTTGAATTTTACACATTACTCACATACACTCCTTCCTTACACAAAGCTTGTCTTATCCTCTCCTTCACTCTTTCACACACTAGGATTCAAATTTCACACATTACTCACATACATCTCACATAGGCTCCCCATCACATCGCTCCCATCACATACAACTCACTCACTCTCACTCATAGGCTTCCCATCACATCATGTCAACTCACTCACCCTCACCCTCTTCTCCAAGGGAGAAATATTCTTTTATTCCTTTGGCATATTCTTTATAACCTAACCATGCCAACCTCTAACCCAACCATGGTTCAATCCTAACCAAGCTTCTCACAAACACTTCCCTCTCGCACACTCTTCCCTCTCTCTCTATATCACAACCCTTCCTTTCCAAGCAAATGAATATTCCATGGCATATTCATTCTTTCTTATCTATGCTTTGTGAGGAATACCCAAATTGCCCATATCCAACTATCCCTTCTATCTTTCTTTCTTTGATAATTGGTTTTACATAATTACTTCACAAATGATTTTTACCAAATGGCTATTTGAGTTGGTTGACCTTGAGGATGAATAATGGAAGGTCAAAGTGTGAAGTACAATTGGCGGTTTAGCAAGGTCGGGTAGTTAAAGGCCAAAACCCGAAGAAACAATGTTACGGGATCATGGAGCATCATTGGCACTCTGACACGCCAGCAGCGCGCCGGCCTCGGTAAAATTTTTACCACTTTGGATTTTTGGCCTATAAATACCCCACCTTGGCTCTTGTGTTCCTCACCCCTCGCCATTCATTCTTTCTCTATATACTTCTCTTCTTCAATCCTCTAATTCTCTCTTGTGTTCTTGATTTATCATATATCATCTTTTGAAGAACATATATTCTTGCAAGGGAATAATCACAAGAACCTAATCCACTCTTGTGATTGTGTCGAGGGTCTTCTTTCTATACCCTTTCTATTACAATCGATTCTCTAGGTTAGCTTAGGGCTTGATTTAGTTATCAAATATTCTATCATTTGATTTGGTTGTAAGAGAAGTCTTGTATCTTGGTGACCAAGCCTAGATCGTGGGAGATCTAGTTGGGCTTTGATACTTCTGGTGGGAAGTCTTTGTGGTCTTAGTGGTATTTGTGCGAAGTCGAATCGTGTGATTCTTTTGGGTTGTTTTTGAAGGCGGAATACCGTTGGAAGTAGCTATTCTTTGTGATTTGCGATCTTTGTGCATATCGGTGGAGTGAAGTTGCAACGGTTTATAGTCCACCAAAGGATTATACTTAGTGAATAGTATAGTATCGTGGATTCGCAACTGGACGTACGAATGATATAAACCCCCATCCCGAACCCGTATATATCGTGGTGTCTTTTTACTTGCTTTATAGACTTTGGTTGTGATTGTGGTTGTTGTGATTATTGTTGTATAACCACTTGAAGATCTTTAAGGCTTGAAGTCTTTAAACTTAGAAGAAGCTGAAAAGACCATATTCACCCCCTCCCTCCACGGTTCTACAATTGGTATCAGAGCGGGATACTCAAGTTTTTCAGCGTTAAAACCTTCCCGAGAAGTCGTTTTAAGTCAAAAACTCCTTTTTCAAAAATTTAAAATACCTAACAAAATTTTTGGAAAAGTTGAGTATAGATCCATGGCTCAATAGAACTATGTTGAGGGGTGTTCTATGCAAAGACCACCTTTGCTAGAATCCGATGGCTTTTTTTTTGGAAATCCTGGTTTGAGACCTATTAAGTCTAAAGATATTGACTTGTGGGAAGTAATCCAAAATGGCAATTTTGTGTTCATGGTGGAAGACCCGGAAACAAAGTTGTTGGTGGAGAAGCCATATTTGGATCTAAAAGATGATGAGAAGAAGAAGCTTGGCAAGAATCATGAAGCCAATATGATGATCTATAATGCCTAACCTCAATGGAGTTCGAATTACGTTCAAGACCGCAAAAGAGATATGGCATACTCTTATCATTACTCATCAGGGTTACTCACTAGTTAAAGATTGCAAGATCGACTTACTCACTCAACAATATGATAATTTTTCGATCTCCGATGAAGAAAATATAGACAATGGCTATACAAGGTTCAATGCTATTATCACAAGCTTGACAGCTCTAGATACGAGCTATTGTAACAAGAACCATGTAAGAAAGTTTCTTCGAGCTTTTCCGGTGAAGTGGAGGCCAAAGATGACGGCTATTGAAAAAGCCAAGAATTTGGCGGAACTTCCTCTTGACGAGCTAATCGAAAACCTCAAGGTGTACGAAATGATTCGTGAAAATAACAAGGTTGTTTCTAGTCCTTAGCTCTCAAAGCTAAAGTCACTAAGAATCAAACTAGTGACGATAATGATAGTCAAGAAGTTAGCGATGATGAAAGTGATGTAGATGATGAAGAGTTCAATTTCATAGCAAGGAACTTTAGGAGGTTCTTTGGAAAAAGTTTACATTTTAGGAGAGGAAATCGATTTGGTAATCGAGGTAATGATGGTAGGAATAAGGTTGGAAGAGGCCGAGGTTTTGAGAACAAGATTGGTGAAAGCTCAAGGCATGAATGTTGGTGTTATAATTGTGGTGACAAGAATCAATTCATAAGAGATGTCCAAAGTCTTGAGAAAACAAAGCATTCGTTGCGAGATCTTGGAGTGATAGTGGAGACGAAGACCAACCAAATAAGGATGCTACTTGTCTCATGGATCTTGAAAAACAAGAGGTATCTCAAAATCCGTCTATTTCAATTAATAATAATCTAAATGTTAATAAATTGCAAAGGAGAGAATGAGGAACTAACAAAATTTAATGAATACTTTATGAAATTTCTTTAAAACATTGTTAAAGAAAAACGCACTCTTGAACAAGAACGTGCTAGACTTACTGAGAAAATTTATGAACTTAAACGTGAAGAAAAGATTGAAACTCATCACAAAAAGGTGGTTGAACCATGTAAAAGATGTGAGACACTCACACTTGAGGTTGACTCTTTGAATGATAAAGTTTCTAAACTTCAAAAAGGGTCTCTAAGCTTTTCAAGATTTAAGCAAAGTAGTAATGATTTGGACGACATGATAAGTCGTCAAAGAGTGTCCCAAGATAACGAAGGCCTTGGATTTTCAAAACATGAAAAAATCACTTCCGAGAGTCTAAAAAAGCAATAATGTTTGTTAAAGAAAGCGAAAATGAATCTCTGAAAATTTCTGAACCTGACATGTTGAGTGACGCGCCAGCACGCCACTAGCGCTCCAGGAGTCTGAGGAAAAAAAGAGATTCATCAAGAAATTTTGTTAAACCTATCATTCCTCAAACCTCTTTTGTAAGTACTCGAAGTAATCAACTACCCATTACAAGAGTAGAAACCACAAAACAAGAACATAAATCGGTTTCACGTAATGGTCTTGGATACAACTAAAATCGAGTCGACCATAGACCTCTCTTACCTACACCTAATGTGAGACCTTTAAACTTAAACAACCAAAGATATTATCTTCAATATAATCAATCATTTCCAAGAAATCATTTTTATAATGATCAAAGGTCATCACACTATCAATATAACCAATATCAAAGAGGAGACAACTTCTACACAAACCAAAGATTCTTTATACCACAAACGTATCAATATTATAGACCAAGATATCAAAACCATAACAACTTTCAAGAAAACCCTTGGTCTACTTTTTCAAAGTATGGTATTAAGAAACTATGTGTCTTGCTTCAAAACCCAAGAATGTTTAACTTGGGCACTTCTTTTGCTAACCAAAATGGACCCACAAAACAATGGATACCAAAAGCTTAAGTTGGAATTATGGTTGTAGGTTTGTCTTAAAAGTGATCTACAACCGGATGAGTGGGTAACTAATAGCGGTTGTACCAAACACATGATCGGGAATAGGAGGTTGTTTATTTCATACAAAGCATATAATGGTGCTCAAATTACATTTGGGAGTAACCTATCTGGTAAAATCATCGGTAAAAGTAATGTCCTCCATGACTCTATAGAAATTACCAATGTTGAGCATGTTAGTGGCCTAAACTTTAATTTGATTAGTGTTAGTCAACTAAGTGATGATGATTATGAGGTTAAGTTTGCTAAAGTGAATTGTACTAATAGTAAAAATGGTAAAGTGCTTGCTAGAGGTCATAGGAGAAATAACTTGTATGCTTGCAAATTGGGAGATAACTCTAAACAACACATATGTCTTACATCCATGGTGGATAACTCAACGCTTTAGCATAGTAGGTTAGGTCACGTTAATATGAGGTTAGTCCAAAATCTAGCTTCCAAAGAGCTAGTAAGGAATTTACCAAAGTTGAGCTTTGAAAAACATTATTGTAGAACTTGTAGTCTAGAAAGTCAAGGACATGCAAACAATAGGAATAGAAATGAAATGTCAACTAATAGGGTTTTAGAGTTGGTACACTTAGATTTTTTTGGTCCATCTCCAATTCAAAGCTATGGAGGTAACTTCTACACTTTGATAATTGTGGATGACAATTCAAACTATACTTGGGTGTTATTTTTAGAATCAAAGGATGGTGCGTTAAGAAATTTTGAAATATTAAGTAAAAAGCTTGAAAACCTACTTTGATTGTTCTATTGTTTCAATACAAACCAATCAAAGTAGTGAGTTTGACAACTTGCAATTGTGTAGCTTTTGTGAACAACATGGAATATCTTATAACTTATCGAGCTCGTTCACTTCTCAATCACTTGAGATTGTTGAAAGAACACATCGTAAGTTACAAAAGATGAGTCATGCAATGCTTGACGAGCAATCCATTCCTCCAAAGTTTTGGTGTCATGCCTTAGATACCACGTGTTATATCTTTAATAGAGTTTACATTAGAAAAATCATAATAAAACACCCTATGAAATACTTAGAAATAGGAAGCCCTCCTTAGAGTATTTTAGGGTATTTGGTTGCAAAGTATTCACACTCAACACCAAATAATATCTCACCAAGTTCTACCTAAAGTCGTACGAGGGTGTGTTTCTAGGATACTCTCAAAATAGTAAAGCATACTGATGCAGGTTTTACTGACCAAGTTTTAATATTTATAAGTGTCTCGTTATACCTATGGTCTACCTTATGCACTAACGGGCAGTGTACCTGATCATGTGTAGTGTAGTTGTTACGCCCCGATTCCCGGTTTGACCGAAAATTACTCATTTTTAAAACTTTGACTCGGAACGTTTGACTATTACTCTTTTTCATTAGATTCTTATCAAACTTTGACATTTAACCCTTTACAAATCTTATATAACATGTACTCGATAACTTCTTTGATTAATAACATTTAACTTTAACAAAACATCATTTATAAGTCAGAATAGGCGACGTCATACCTATATGGTGCGACGTCACTCTGACCATGACCCAAAACATATTTTTAGATTTAACACGCGGACGGGGGACTTAGAACCCGACGCCGTCTCTACTAAACTTGACGCCGTCACCACAAGATCATGACGACAGTCTCTGCACTGCATCTTTGACAAAAAACTACACAATCACACTTGACCCATTTCAATCAATTTAAACACTTTAACATTTCAAGGTAAACAAGGACCATAAAAGTCGTACATAAACCATCATTAACGCATTTAATACTTATTTGACCCATTCAACCCAAAATGGGTGAAAATACACTTTAATCCAAACACTCCTTTAAATTGACCATGACGTCCAATTTGACCAATCAAAATACCATAACGACTAGGACTTGTACTTGTTGATTAATGACACTTTACAAAACTATAAAAAGACTCACGGGGTACAATTCATCTTACGAGCTCGGTATCTACCTAGCTCCTATTATTACATATTACCATCTTGAATAATCATTCCATGTTCCACACCCAATCCAAGCCATATCGCTTCGAGCACATGAACCTACAATAACATTAACAACTATAACATGTAAGTGATAACGCTTAGTAAGTAATTGGCTAAAACATGCTTAATATATCCATTGCTAATACAAGCATCTCAACCATATAATCATAACACACAACTATCCAATTAGCACATAAAACATCTCACACATACCTTAGCCATTCAATAATTCCAAGACATGTCTATAACCACTTAACACAACATCAATCACATACTATAATATTTTCATATTAAACACATAGTAACCAAGTTACTTACCTTAGCTAGCCAAGCTAAGCTATTATGAGATTATCATCATCTTCCATCATCTCCAACATCAACACCATCCAAAGCTAACATCCTTAACACATAATCAAAATATACTTGAAACATAAACAATAAACTATAGTCATGGTTTACACAACCATTAGGCTTTCATAACATCCTCTAATCATCACATAATCATATATTGATTATATGATGATTTACCCACAATTATCCAACTTTACCCATAATAAGATTCCCTAAGATTACTATAATTCTCCTTTTAATCAAACCTTATGATCATAACATGATCATATCCAACTACCCAATTACTTCAATTAAATAAAAGGGTTTCACCCAATTACACTATAATATCTTAATTAGTGTTTAAAACCACAATTACCCAAAACTCCCAATTTGGATACATGAACCCTAACTCTTCAATTCACAATTAATTACAATTAGAGATACTTACTTGCACAAAACTGATAGAAACTAGTTTATTAGTTGATTGGAAACACTAATCCCATCCCAATTGATCATCATTCTTGCCATCATTCTTCCCTCTCTTTTCCTAAACCGACTTTCCTTCATATCCTGGAATTATGAAAATCCTAGCTTAATATACTTGTAGCTTTCTTCATTGTAAAGTTATATTACTATTTGGCACTTTTGATCCTTCAATTTCCCTTCCTTCTATTTTGGCCACAAGATACTTATTTCAAGTTTAAGATGTGGCAACTTAAGTCCCCCTCATTTATATAACTATAACATAACATTTAAAAATTATTAGTTTGACTATCGGGTCAACTAGTCAATCCCGTCAAGTCCTTAGACCATATTCATCTAGGGTAGAGCCTATTTGTATTTCGGGATACGGGTGTAACAGTAGTAATCGGTAAAACCGAGGTCGTCCCAAGAGCTATGTGAGCGGATTCTAATTAAGTATAAGTGTCACAGATTTTAATTGGTTTTAAGAAGGAAATGATTAGTTAACTACTAAAGCAAGAAAATAAAAGAAAGCGAGTAAAGGCAAAGGTTGTGATCAATGGGGAGAAAGTGTGCTAACCTAGTTACTCATCCTATCATGTTATATTCACGTCTGATTACTTCCAATTGCTTCAAGTGGGGGTTTAGATCGCTAGGACAACATTTGGTCTCTAACCTATCAGCAAAGGTTTCCACCAGAGATCAAGCTACTACCTTTGAAAGTCCAGTTGTTTTTAGTCTCCTAATCCAAGTCATTAAGTACCATTACATGCAAGATTCATAATAATGAGTGCCCGGGCGCTAGCATCTTAGAAACTCATCCCTAACTTCTTAAGTTCATCCAAACGGTAGGTGATCAGTTGGTCAAATCGCACAAGCGAAGAATGGTCGTGAGTTGATCAATTCTTACCCTTCCCACTCAGTATACCTACTTAGGGTCAGTTGGTCAATTATCCTAAGCAACTAGACACTACCGCCATTCAAAACTACCAAAACAAGGGTAGCTACAAACAAACTATGCATGCATACACTAGAAACAATTATACATAAGCAATGTAAACATAAACATAACAATTAAGGAATCATAACTAGGCTAGCACCAGAGGTTCTTAGCCGATCATATTAATTGAAACAATCGATTCGATGTTTAACATAATGAAATACATGAATTGAAAGTAAAAGAAATGATAGATCGCTAATGCTTATTGTTAGGGAGTGATTTCTCCCTTGGAGATGGCTCCGTATGCTCCCCAAGATCTGCCTTCAGTCTCCTACCTATGTTCTATGCTTTGTGTGTGGAGTGAATGATGTGAAATGCAGAATTTAGGGCTGGTATTTATAGGCCAGATCTAGTTACAGCGTAACTTAAGTTGAGAGTTACGCCATAACATCAATATCTTAGTATTTTGCTCTGGAAAAGTTGGTTACGGCCTAACAGACGGAATGAGTTACGCCGTATCTTCAATATACGTTACAAAATCGTGATTACGCCGTAATCGTGGAAAGAGTTACGGCGTAGCTTGCAGCGGCGTGGAATATCATTTGACCTAAATAGTTACGGCGTAATCCTAAGATGGAGTTACGCCGTAATCTTCAGTTGAGTTGGTTTTTTGAGTCACGCTTTTGTTACGGCGTAATGTGAGAGAAGAGTTATGCCGTAATTACTTCAAAATGGGCATGCTATCATATATCTTCAATAAACTCTCCAAATCCGCATCTCATTTGCTCCAATGCTTGTAATTTACCTGAAAGTGAAATATAGAGGAAAACAAGCGTAAATCCATATAAATGATATAAAATACGAGCATTATCGGGGGAAATTGACACTTAATATTCAGGACTATTTGATGTTATCAAATATCCCCCCACTTGAACTTTACTTGCCCTCAAGTAGACCTTATTAGATAAATTCCTAAAAAGATATCTCCCATTAACTGGAAAATATAAGTTTAAAAATCCTTTATGCTAGAATAAAACAAAGCCGAACACCTCACGAAATGGGAACAAAACACTCAAATCTCTCAACTATTCTAAGTGTCAATTTCGGGGTGATCACTCAATGCACAGTTATAGCATGTATTCTATCATAAGCTTGGCGGTCACACAAATCTCCACCACTAGAGTTAAGGACAAAACAATTCTCGAAGGCAATATGGGTAGACACGACAAAGGTTAAGGGTGAATTGTCATTACTAACATGTCACGGCGAAGTGGACAAAATCAATGATACATGACCAAATCCATGGCCAAGACACCAAAGATTGCTCGCTGCATCACCTAGACACGCTTGATGACTAAATGGTAGGATAAGACATGGGATATAATTGGTGTAAAATAAAAATAACAAGCAAATAGTCTAAATCTATAACCAAGTTATCACCACTTACCGTTCATCCAAAGTTCAAGTTTCAAGGCGAAGAAACCGGATCATGATAATCAAGTAGATGTGCCATTAGAGGACGTCATGATGGGCACATTACCTTTTCTTCAACTGTTGGAGCAATTACCAACTTCATTCTTCAAATGTGACCTAGATGGCCTCCTCGATACTAAATTTATAATTAGCTCATATAACATCGCACTTTACAATCAATAACTATAACTATTTTTTTCCCGAATCTTAGCATCCCCCCCACTTAAGATGAACAATATGAGAATTTGGGGGGTCTTCAATGATCTTTAAAAATATTTCGTCGACGAAAGCGTGATTCCTGAACCTTTCCACTCGAACCTTGAACTTAGGCAAACAATGACTTCCCAATCACAAATAAAGACTACATGGTAGGCTAAGGTTTATGGGTGTAACAAAACAATATGTTGGGTGAACAAAATGAAAGGAATGGCTCATATGGGTGTTTCTAGGGGTATCTTGCACTAAAGGTGAGTGCAACAAAAGGGTTTAACATGGGGGTCGAGAAGTCGAGGTGACTAACTCAACATACCTCGTCTATGGTCTCGAAATGATGTAAAGGCCAAGTTCTAAAGTTTACAAGCTACCGGCACACTCATAATTTGGTGGATTTGGGGTAAATATTTGGAAACGGATAAGGCTAATCTCACCATATAATATCAAGGGTTACAATGTGCTCGGCTAAGGTCTAATCTAGTTAGGTTAAGAAAAACATGTCAAAATTTTAAAAATGGCATAATTTTTCCAAATAAACTAGAAAAACGAGGATAAAATAAAGTTCAAGAGATAATTCTACTCTCGTCCCCCACTTGAAATGTTCAAAGTCCCTTTTGTACTAAATGTTAAATAAAGGTGAAGAGAAAGTAGAATTAGAGCGAGAACTTTCCTAAAATTTGCTCTGAAAAAAAAAGAAGGCCCACGAAAAGAATCGTGCCTTCGCTTAAGCATCCACGAGCAAACTTCATTCCCTAAAATCACACTACTAACAAGCATAAATCTAAAAAAAAGAAAAAGAAAAACGAAAAGCAACCTAACTCACTTTCGTAGGAATCACGGTTGCATTTAATGTATTCAACATGCCTTTTAAACCACTTGGTGTCTCAAGTGGACGAGTGTAGTCTCGTGAGGGCTTACAGGGAACATACCTACAAAGTTCATTTAAAAACTAATACAAGGTTATTGTGTTTAAAAAGAAAGAATTAATATAGAGGATAGTTACGTCGTAACTCCTAGAAGGAGTTACGCCGTAATTATGGCAAAACCTGGCAGACGCTACTGGAGTGTAGCTACGGCGTAACCATTGCATGGGATTACGCCGTAATTGGTAATGCAATGGAGAAAACTACTACTAGAGATGTGTTACGGCGTAACCATAGGAATGAATTATGTCGTAACTATGGACAGATCAGGTCCCCGTTCAGGCTGCTGCAGCAAAACATCTCCGATTTCCTGCAAAAATAGTTAAAACACAAAACCCAACAGAAATGGAAATAACACAAAATAAAAAGGATAATTCGGGTTGTCTCCCGAAAGAGCACTTTTCTTTATTAATGAGTCTTTAAGTTAGACTCAAAGCCATGGGGCTTTACGGTGGCCTTTGGCCAATTTCCTCCTTAACTACTCTTTTGTTGGACGACGGCTGGTCCCAAACGCATGGAGGAATATACAGAGTCAAGCAGTATTTATTCTCTTGCAAAAAATTAGTTTTGGCCCATTCATGGCGAAATTTAGACTCGACTTCCCATTCTAGTTTTATAGTCCCAAAGTTTACTTTAACCCAATTTTTGAATGAAATCCCCTTGTATCCTACCTCCATTCTTTTTTCTTCATCAAAACACGCCCTTCCTTGCGTTCAAGCCAGTTAGGATCAAGGAATTCTCTTCCATTGCAAATCTTCCGTTTGGGATCGCACGTAGGCCATGCTTTAGTGAATCCTCCAGACATCATAATAGCCGGTTCACAAAAATGAAGAGTCCAATCAATTTCTTCAAACCAATCGGTCATAATATCGTGCCCTCGAAACCATTTTTCCTTGATCAGCTTTTCGTCCTCCCAGCACCACCAAACTTCTGCCTCCTTTTTTATCCTTTTAATGAAAAACTGTCCTCCTCCATTGCATCGTTTGAAAAATGGAGAACACGTTGGCAATGTTAATGTAGAACCCTCAATCAAAGAAATTTCAGGATCACAACAATGAAGTTTTCTTGTAGCAACAATAGCACCCTTTTTATCAGGCACTGAAGTTCGGACTTCATCGTTTTCTTCCTCGCTGTCGTCTTCATCACTAGACTCGATTCCCTACAAATAGCCAAAATATGAAGGAGAAAAATTATCAGAACAATTAGCTTGTACCTCATTGGAAACTTCATTAGTGACAACTTCATCTGCTTCATGGCACGAAGTATCGTTCATTCTAAACACTACTCTCTCAGTACAATATCCCAATGAGAGTTCTCCTTCCAAAACCTTGATTCAGTCTTGTGAGGAGGCAAGTAAAGGTCTCCCAAGAATTAAGTGTGCCCTCGGGGTGTTCGCCATGTCGATAACCACAAACTTTGACGCAAATATGAACCTATTGACCTTGACCAAAACACCACCCGTGATCCCAAGAGGGGTTTCTTTAGTCATGTTGGCCATCTCAATTACCATGCTTGTTTTCCAAAGATGGATTAGTCTAAGTTTTAAAAATATTGAGAGTGGCATGATGTTTATGCTATACCCAAGATCAGCTAATGCCAATAGATCATGATCCCCCACGAAACATGGAATGACGAACCCGTTAGTGCAGACTTCCTTAATCAAAAGTATCCCGGTTTCAGTGCATTTCGCCTTACGGCTCACAGTTACGCCGTAACTCATTAGAATAGTTACGGCATAAATGCAGACTGTCGCTGGCAGTCGCACCATCTGAATTTTTGGTTGGGGAATGGAAATCTTCATTCTCTAACTTTGTATCATCATCAGAAAAATGGCCTTACACACCACCATAGGTTTGATCTCTTCACGTTCAGTGTTACTCTTCTCTATCTCTGCACTAAGTTTCTCCACCATTGCTTCTAGGTTTTTCAGGGTTATGTCGTGGTTGGAGAGGCTTCGATTTGTGTTTTCCTGGAAATCTTTGAGCCATTTATCTTGTTCTTTTTGTTTTTGGGCTGAGGTTTCAAGGAATTTGTTAATGGTCTCTTCAATGCTGGGCCTTCTTTCTCCAAAAGGCCCAAGGTTTTAATTTTCGGAAGGTCCTCCACGATAGCTATTCTTGTTACGATTGTCCCCATAAAACGATCAATTTTCACCATATTTTACTTCTTTGACGTTGCTATCTTCATCAATGAGAGGACAATTTTTGGTGAGATGTCCCCCCCCCACAGCTTTCACAACCCACTTGGATAGCATGAACGCATTCTCTGAGTTTGAGCATATCCCGACCAAGATTTTCAATTTTACTAGTGATGACGGCAATTCCATCAAGATTTCCGCCTAGGTTTCTCTTGCTTCCTCCATCGTGCCACTTTTTGCAATGATCGACCATTTTTTAGATGGCTTCAATGGCAAGAGTAGGAGTCATGCTTGGAATTGGTCCTTGGTAGTCCAGCATCTATCTTGTAGTTACGTCGATTCCTTTGTAAAAGATGTTTACCTTTTGCTGACTGTTCAGGTCATGAATAGGACATTTGTAGAGGAGGTCGTTGTATCTATCCCAAGCTTGATACAACGTTTCATCGTCATCTTGTCTAAAATTATGAATCTCCATGAGCTGATTAGATATCTTCGAAGGAGAACAATATCTTTGGATGAAGTGCTTCTTTAGGAGAGCCCATGTATCAACTGCCCCGGCGGGCAACCTTTTAATCCATCTTCTTGCTCCCCCAGTAAGAGTCATGGGGAACACTCGGAGCATAACAACATCATGAGAAACACCAGGAATGTTGAAAAGGCTTGCGATGTACAAGACATTCTCAACGTGTTCATACGCATCTTCGTCCATGTTTCCTGAGAAAGGGTTAGCTCGTAGCTCCCTCATAAACTGCTCTTTAATCTCGAAATGGTCATTAGCTCCAATTGCCGGTCTTACAAGGCCCGACCCTTGTTCTTCTCTTGTCAACGCCAAATATTCCTCAAGAGTGAGGTCATCAATGTTAACAACTTCCACAGTACAAAAATGAAAACTTCCATAGTACAAAAATGAAAGAATTAACAAAAATCCTACTATAACTCCCCGGCAGCGGTGCCAAAAACTTGATGCAGGTTTTACTGACCAGGTTTTAGTATTTATAAGTGTCTCGTTATACCTATGGTCTACCTTATGCACTAACGGGCAGTGTACCCAATCGTGTGTAGTGTAGTAATCGCTAAAACCGAGGTCGTCCCAAGAGCTATGTGAGCGGATTCTAATTAAGTCTAAGTGTCACAGATTTTAATTGGTTTTAAGAAGGAAATGATTAGTTAACTAC
>CM040240.1:80032065-80122408 GCA_022545495.1 Chrysanthemum lavandulifolium
TTATGGAAACGATTCATGCTAATTTTGATGAACTTACAGAATGGCTTCTAAGCATAACACTTGGAACCCGGTCACAAGCGTTTAAACTTCCTCAAACCCCATCATCACCGAACTAAGCCCCACTTACTCGTCAACAAATGGAAACGATATTTGCTCGTTGTTTAGTGATGACATTGATGAACGTGCTCAAAGTGTATCCGATGTTTCATTGCTCAACCCGGTAATACTCTTATACATGATACACTGCTACAACAACTCATCATTGAAGAAGCACCACCAGCTTGACTCTACAATAAAATTGAACAAACTGCTTCCAACGACGAACCAGTGTTGATGTTCTTAAGGAAGTACCCCACCGCATATTTTGATCCAAATGTTCTTTAACCCGCTTGCCAATGAAACTGATGCACCGATGTCGCGAATCATCAACAAACCATTTGAATCCTCAAAATCGCATAATGTATATCAACATCAACCTTCCACACATAGTTGGACGAAAGATCATCATCTAGAGAACATTATTGGCAACCCGAATCAACCGGTCATAACTAGACAATGTCTTCACACGATGGTGAACATTGCATTTATGCTCTCCGTCCGCTAATCGAACCTAAAACATTAAAGATGCAATGACCAAAGACAACTGGATTGAATCCATGCAAGAAGAAATCAACCAATTCAAATGTCTTGAAGTATGGGAACGGTTGAAAGACCAATGAGGGTCTACGCCATTGGTCTCAAATGGATTTGGAAGAACAAATTGATGTCAAGGGAACGAATCGTAAACAAGTCACGTCCGGTGGCTAAGGGTTATAGACGGGAAGAGGTATTTACTTTGAAGAATCATTCGCTCCGGTTGCTCGTCATGAAGCTTTTCGGAACTTTCTCATGTTCGCGGCTCATATGAATATAACGGTCTTTCGGATGGATGTCAAAATTGCTTTTCCGAACGGTCAACTAAAAGAAACGGTTTATGTCACCACCGGAAGGATTTGTCGATCCCGCTTCTCGAACCATGTCTACAAACCGAACAAAGCTCGTATGGTCTCAAACAAGCTCCTCGGGTGGTACGATAAGTTATCATCTTTCCTTATTGCCAATAATTTCACCAAAGGTTCGGTCGACCCTACACTTTTCATACAATATCACGGGAACATATTTTAATCGCTCAAATTTATGTGGATGACATCATTTTGGGTCAACATAATTAAAATACTCAAATGCTTTTGCAAAACTTATGACAAAACATTTTGAAATGTCAATGATGGGTGAACTTACATTCTTTCTCGGATTGCAAGTTCATCAATCACCCGTGGTATTTTTCTAAGTCGATACAAATATGCCCTTGAAATTCGAACAAATTTGGAATGAATACCGTGATATTTATGCCACACCAATGTCACATACCAAGAAGCTAGACGTTGATTTGCATGGAAAACTGGTTCACCCTACAAAATACCGTAGTATCATTGGGTCCCTCATGTATCTAACGACCGCCAGTCCCGATATTGTCTTTGCCGATATCTTTGCTCCGTTATCGATCGAGACCAATCAAACCCACCTCTCGAGAGGCTAAAAGAATCCTCCGATACATCAAGGGAACCATTAACTTGGGATCCGGTATCCAAGGATTCGGTTTTGAACTAATAGCTTTTTCAGACGACCACCACGCAGGATGCTTAGACTCTGGAAAAGTACTTGAGAGCACTACAATTTCTTGGTGACAAACCGTGTCTTGGCAATCAAAGAAGCAGATTGTACATCGCCGTCCTCAACAGTAGCGTAATATGTAGCCATGTCGGCATGTTGTGCTCAAGTCATTTGGATGAGAACACAACTCAAGGACTATGGTTACGTATTTGACAGAATCCCGATGTATTGTGACAATCGGAGTGCTATTGCAATCTCATGCAACTTTGTTCAACACACGAAATCAAAGCACATCGATCTTCGCTATCACTTCATCAAGGACCACGTGGAATAGGGTACTGTTGAATTATACTTTGTGGGTACATAATACCAATTGGCAGATCTTCTCACCAAAGCCTTAGCTCTTGCTAGGTTTAATGAGTTGGTCCACCGGATTGGTATGTTGTGTTTGACTCAAGAGGAACTGGATGAACTCTTAAAACATTCTTAAAAACCAGTCAAACACCAAAACCTCTTTTGTAAATATCTTTCAAAAACAAAATACAAAAATATAAAATCTGATAAAACAAGAAAAATATTCTTCTATCTTTATTTCTTTCAACACGGCAAGTACAAATCTTCCGTCAACACTCAAATCTTTCAAAATTCAGCATTTTTCCGATCAAGTGTTGAGGGGGAGAAATCAAATATTTTTTAGTTTCATAAAACATTGTACTTGCATGTTATCTTATCTCGGTTGTTTCTTTAATAATGGTGGTCACATTTCTGGTTTACTGACACTCCTCGGACTAAAATTTATAAACTTTCATTATTTCTTAAGTCGAGGGGGAGTGTCGTCAAAGTTATTTCCAAATATTCTTCGTTTGGTAACCAAAATGGAAGTTAAAGGCATTGGATGTAATTGATAGAGGTGGAGGGACTGAAAGTGTCAAAAGTTTAAAGTATTTTCTAATAAAACACTCCACCTAACATTTACTCTTCACATTTATTATACTCACCAAACTCATCCTACGCATATAAATCATTATTCAAATTCGGTTACTTGATCATCAATTTGTAAGTGATTCTGTGTTCATAACAAGTTTTTAAACAATGGTTTTGAATCTTTCACAAATCCAACGGCTAAAACTTGAGATTTTGTGATTTTAGTGTTCTACGCATAAGCGTATGAACACATAATCGTGTTTGAGTGTTTTTTTGGTTAAAATGGTTATGTCAAAACATTCATTTAATCACTATGAGTTCATTTTTATCATCAATACTCGCCCAGAAATATGAATTGCTTGATATTGTGAATTAGGGTTCATGCGTTAGTTTGGGGGTTTTCATATGTGAACGTTTTTGGTGATAAAGATTGTTGTATGAGGTTGTTTTCAAGTTGAATTGATCATACTTAGACCCAGAAATTACCCAAAAACACTAATGATTCATAAATTGGAAACTAGGGTTTATGTTCATACGGTTTGGGTATTTTTGATTCATGACATATTTGATGTTAAAACTTGGATAAGACAACTTTATAGGCTTCTTAGACTTACCGTAATCATTTTGGTGCAATTCCTATGGCTAAATCTCTTACTCGAGAAATTAAACCTTAGGGTTTAGGTTTACGATAAGGATTTTTACGCATAACTGCTTAATGAGTTTTCATGTTTGATCCGATATATATTGAATGTATGTGTTAATAATTGGTGCTATGATTAACTTATTTCGTGTTTATTACACGTGAAATTCGAATCAAGGTTATTAGCAATCACGATAAGGATCACCCACGCCGTGAAGGTTATGCGAAGAGTAATCTTACGCGAATCGCTACGCCGTAAGGTTCTACATAAGGGACTCACGCGTATCCCGTGAAGGATAT
The DNA here is from genome assembly GCA_022545495.1 of Chrysanthemum lavandulifolium. Classification (NCBI taxonomy): domain Eukaryota; kingdom Viridiplantae; phylum Streptophyta; class Magnoliopsida; order Asterales; family Asteraceae; genus Chrysanthemum; species Chrysanthemum lavandulifolium. The sequence goes on from CM040240.1 coordinate 80,035,580, forward strand.
GCGTGTGATGCACCTCACGCATAAGGTCTACTCTTACGAGTAAGCCTTACGCGTAAGGTTTTATATGCGCCACGCCGTAAGCTCTACGCATAAGGTTCCCTTTTCCTACGCATAATATTTCTTACGCGTAAGTCAGGGTCCTACGCATAAGCTTGCGTTTTACGCGTATATCTATCCTGTTTACGCATAAGCTTGTCATTTCTACGCCTAAGCATTGTTTAACCTTTATTATGAATTGTTGCGCGTGCAAACTTGTAAATAAATAAATCATAACACCACGAAACCAATAATGTCACTAATAAACTTAAACGTTTAATATGTTGTGAGAAATAAGTGATAACATGGACTTTAAAACTTAAAGTTAATTAACTCACGAAACGTATCACGACTTCATTGGACTGTTGGACAAACAAGTGACTTTGGACTCGTAACAATCATTGACTCATCACATTCAATAAGTAGACAATAAAACCATCTGTAGACTAACATAATGTCTTTCGATATGTTGGTTCTTTTGGCTAAATATCTTTCAGATCACAACATGGACGCTCAAATGAATGTGGATGCACCAAATGTTCTCACCATTGCCGATATCTTCCTAATGGCTATCCGATGAAGATTGGAAAGAACAACCTTCGAGTTGACTTTGAAACTCTCACCGCCGTAGTCTTCTTGCTTGATTCTGCGGATATTCAAGAATCATCCTTATCGTAACATGCTCTCCAACTCTACCACTGCTCCGTAGATCTACATTCATCGCCTGGAATACAATGCAAAGGATCAAAGGACGTAATGATGTGACAGTGACTCTCAACCACAAACAAGTCACCATCACACCGCAGACTTAAGGACTGTTCTCCTCATTCCCGACATTGACCAACCGAATACGTTGTCGCACCAACCAAGAGACTGCTCTCCAATTCATGATCGACATTGGTTATGATGAAGCTACGGGAGTAATCACTAAGCATTCATACGTGGATCTTAAGAATATTCCTCAACCCGGAGAACTCTCTACATCATCATCACCAAATCGCCTCCGGTCGTGACGGTGGCTATGAGCATCCCAAGCTCATGGAACTGCAGATTTTTGGCTTTGATCAACATGAAGCACATCGAAATTGAAGCTCGATATGGGACGACATGATGTCATTCCTCAAAAGCTTGGCTCAAAGATTCCTTATATCGATATACAAAATGTTGATCCAAAGAGCACTTGGACTCAATCTCGATATCCCCAAGAGACTCAATGACCCCAATAATCACGACATGTTGTCTCGAACCTACTCTAACCGCCGATTCAAGGAATTAACAACGAAGAAACAGGTGTCAGTGTTGCCGGATCACCTTCGTCTGATGAAATCAAAAGCTCTACACATACAAAAGGTATCCGTAGCGCTTGAAGAAAGCAAAGTTGGTTTTCTCGATGACAAGCCTTCGGTACACTTACCAGAAAACCAGATTTAGGAGTGTAGCAAGGCCGCAAGCACCGTGAGTCAACAAAAGTTCCCGAAGAGGAAACCTCCACTCAAAAGGAAAATTCCTTCTAAGGAAGTTGTTCCTATTCCCGTACCTAAGCCTGAACCGCCAAGAAAGCTAGTGGACGAAAGCTCTGAAGATACTGAATCAGAAGAAGAGATAACTTACTCTGAAATAGTCAAAGATGACGCTCAAACAGCCACAAAGCCTTCAAGTCCCAAAGGTGATAAAGGAAAGACTCCAGTGATTGAGCACGAAGAAGAAAGCTCTGATGAAGAGCCTCTGGATACTGATTACATGAAGAATTTCAAAATCATTAGACTCCAACATGTTCCGAAAGAGTTTGCAAAGGATCAAATGGGTGGCCCCGAAGGGTCAAGTGGTGGAGTCCAATCTACATCAATTCCTGATGCGGTTAATCAACCCGATAAGGGAACTGGTGACACCACTATTGAGCAACAACAAAAGCAATACGAGGATTCTATTGAGTATGACATTGAGGAACCGTAAACCGAGAAGTCGAGAAAAATAAAGTCGATGAAGAAGTCAGCTCAAGCCAAAGTCGATGCAGAGGCCACACTCAAGCTAAAACAGATGAAGAAGCTAGGATTCAGTCAAGAACAAAGCAAAACCGATAAAGATGACGAAGTAAACTACGATGATTATCTTCTCAACAGTCCAACTCGTTCCAAGGAGAAAACTTCTGAACCTCCTAAGGACCCTGAACCTCCTCATGACTCTTCATCATCATATTCATCCTCTCACTCTTCACCACCACCATCCAAAAGATCAACCAGATCCACATCCAAATCAGTGAAGAAGCCAACGGCATCTTGGATCTCTCAAGCTAAGACAAGAATCGTTAAAGTCATCAAACAGTAAGGAAGAAAGACATGCTTTACAAAAGTCAATTTTCTCACGACTGTGCAATACCTTCATGACGAGAATGACAAGATGAAAGATGCAAGGAGTACATCCGAAGTTCACGGAACGTGATCCTCGAGGGAAATGAACGAGATGATCAAAGGTTACACTCACAAGTACCTTCTTGACATCGCTCACGGTGTTACAAAGGAGATGTTTACCAAACAACTCTATCCGAATCTATTACACTTGGCCAAGCAAACTATGAGATCAACACCAATCCATGTCAACATTAACCCGCTTGATCCCATAATATTTTCATATGTCGAATTGGTTAACAGTCGGTAGCTCAAATGTCTAAACGCCTGCAACATTTACTTTTCTAAAGGAAAATTGTTTGAAGCATCACTGGAATATCAACTCAAGTCGACTACAGGAAGAAGCTCAAAGGCCTAAACGTCCAAGAGACAAAGAAGATAAGGATAAGGATAAGCATGACGAGCCTAAATGCCCAAGAAGTCCGGTGAATCATCCTCCATAAAACCTCCACCCCAAAGGACTCCACCAACCACGATCTCCTCCTCGCTCTTCTTGAAAAACCTCAGATTCCGAGTTACCACCCTGCACTCGTAAAACCGGTGATCACTTGAGTATACGGGTGGTGACGATGAGGAAGTCCTTGAGCCCCAACAACAACCCACCTCCCGATAAAGCAAAGAAACCAACATCATCATCTAAGCCACGTAAGAAAAGAAGAAGTCTCCTAAGGATAATGTCGTATCATGGCTAGATGAAGATGACACCGATGAATACAACCGGTTTTCTACACTTGTTAATTCTACTCCCTATCCATCTCAAGGTCAAGATCCGTAGAGCGGTAGTACATTGAGCATGCAAAGTTACCGCAAGAAAAATTCGAGTGAAGAAGATGACGAAATCGAGTTGAAACGAATCAAGAATGAAGCCTTTCAACCGCTAAAAGACAACTTGGAAAGTGCCATCGAGGTTGAATACCATCTTGAAAACATAGCACGAGCCATGTCCAACAACATTGATTGGCTCAACCTCAAGCAAACATCGACTTCTCCAGGAAAGACAATGCTCCTTACTACACCGATCGGTCTAAACCTCTACCAACGATTGTGAACCGGATCGACCCTAAGATTCCATTTCGCTACTTCTTCAACAACGACTTGGAATTTCTTCTACACGGCATGATGATTCAAAGAAATACGCTACATCATCGACACTTCCGCTCTCGCACCATATACTCTAACCGCATAGCCATCGTGGAAAAGGCTAGCCACATATTTTCCAACAAAGGTGGAATTGTATGACCGTGATGCAATGTATGGGATTCACCATTGGCGAAACGTCGACGAATCTACTATAGAAGCGCCGTGTTCAAGTCTCAACATGAAGTGTTCAAGATTAAAGCAATCGTTGTCAAGTAAGCATGTAGCTCTTTCGTCTAAATGGGACTACACTTTCCTCAAGAAAATTGTGGTCAAAAGACAAGACGAAAGAGACTATGAATTCGTGAATCGGACTTTCGAACTTGTCTCTCAATGACATTGAAGATCCAGATCTTGCCAAAGTACAGTGGACGCATGAGACAATTCTCGATCGAAATTCAACGCGAATACATCAAGTCCTTGCTCATATTCATCGAAGCATAGTGATACAGAACGTGTAGAAGATCTACAACTTGTCGTTGAGTCGATCATACCCGTGTCAACTTCACGGACCTCGGCTAGAACTTCCCGACATCAACCAGCTTCCACAATACACCTCGTCAAAGAAACCATTCGTAGTAATTTACCGTAGTGAGCTACAACGAAACTGCTTGATGGCGTGTAGAGATCTTCACAAGTTTGGGGATCATACATTGAAGAAGGTTAGGGATGGCTTGGCTTATAGGTTAAAGGATATACATGAAGACATTGGGACACCAAAGCGATGGAACTCTCGGGACGTATTTGATGTGAAGAGGATCATCACCATGATTGATGAAAGGTTGTCTGAAGGGACCGATTCTGTAACACTAGAGAGCTTTGTAGGTGGCGTCAGGATTACTCTCACCGGCTATCAACGCCTGCTCGCATTCCCCGTGATATTACTAGACTTCCGGTACCCTTAAACCGCTTCTATTTCATATTAATTTGGATGTGTGTTTTATTTTGACTATGGCTTGTGCACATATAACAGTGTACAACCCGCACTTGTAAATAAAGGACCTTGTGGTACGCTTCAGTGCCACAATCTTTATAAAAGGAGCGAAAGCTTCTTACTTTTGAGTAATAACTATCAAACCTTTCACTTTTCAAGGTTTTACTCAAAAGAACAAGCACTTCCCCTTACGTTTTTCAAAACCTCAAAAGTTAGTATTACTTGTTGAGGGGGAGTCCTTGACTTATAAAAACTTTGTTCACAAATTGTTCTTTGTGTAATCTTCCCGCAAAACTCAAAATGGTCATATTTATTATCAACATTTCTTCAAAAGTAACATTTATATGCCATTTTTGAGGGGGAGAAAATTATGTGATAAGAAATATGTTGTGTTTTGCTAATGAATCCTCGTGTGAAAAGACTTCAACCCATGAATTGACGGGAACTGAACAGTCATACATTGAAAAGATTTGTCTTCCAAGACTTATCCAAGTAAGTAGTACCTATTCGAGAAACTCTTGATAGACATGAACTTTGACGGGTTTGACAACCTTTCGGGGTTGTCCACATCTTCAAGGTAGTTAATAGAGCTAGTTGTCACCTAAAAGCTGACAATGTATCTCTTTAACTATGCAACGTAATTGTGTCTCGCAAGGAATTGTCTATCTTGAGTCGATCAATTCAAAAGTGCGAACTATTTCCTCACTGTGCAGATTTCTGTCAAAACTCTTAAGCACATGTGGAGGGGAGTATTTCTGAAAATCTAAAACTCTTGAAGTGTTCAAACATGTTTTTCATTCATAAACACTTCGAGATATTTTCATTAAAAATGGTTTTATGGCAACGGAGTTATAAGGTGATTAAGGTTAGGAATAACCGTCCTAAGATCCGCCAGAGCCGGAGGGATCTACCCAAGGACACTACCAATAGTTAGTATTAGAAGTCCTTAGGTATGATTATAAAAAGGAGAAAATGAGAATCAAAGAAAGAAGGAGTTGAAGAATTAAAAGAAATGCAAAGAAAAGGTGAAAAGAAATAGCCCTCCAAATTATTCAACTTAGGGCGATATTGTGGTTCAATTCATATGCTACCGGTTGTAACTTGATGACACCGGTATTGAAGATTAAAAGTCGTCATGGACCCAAAGGACGATGCACTACACCTTCTTAACCACTCAAGTTTCTCTCAATGAAGCTTGTTTCATTCTCACAGGAACCCTCGTAAACTATCGGCTTTCTCTTGAGATTGCTTTGGTATTGAAGAGAGACCCTCTCCTTGTCTCCACTCGGAAAACCAAAGTGCACTATTGAGTCTAGAGCCACGAGATTCATCAAAAGATCTCTTAGGTACACTTGACATTTCATCACTTGTTGTTCAACAATAAGAACAACGATGATGCGTTATCGAGTCCTACAGATCCTAGCAACTGTCGAGAACATTTATGAGAGGTTCACATCTGTGATCCTCGGTGATTGAATGGAAACTCCGTCGTGGTCAACATCATACACCGACGGCGCAGTCGCCGCGGTAACTCCCCGTGGATTACGCTTAGTGGTCTCAAACGGTCTACATCGTGAGGTGATGCTTGGTGTACCTCGTGACTCATCCGAATCGTGGGTGTACTTCGCTACATCGTGTTATCTCACTTGTGAGACTCCGGTTCAGGAACGGCCTTAGTGAGAATTAGAGTTGTGTTTTCACACTATGCTGTTAACACTCTCGAAGTTCAAACTAGTAAGTGCCGGAATCCGCTTATTACTAACCTTTCCTATGTTTTCTTCTTATGGAAGCTCTGGAGCGGACTGATCGTGCAGATTCTTCACATGCTCATACCAACATCATCACTAATGGAAGTACTCTCTAAAGGCAACACAAAAGTCAGAATGATTCTTCGTCAAATCAAAGAATCTACAAAGTTAAAGACTAAGAGAACTTCATCAGTACTGAAAACCAACATTAAAGAGCGTGTGAGCATGGAGACACTGGAGCAACGAAGCAGACTTGATGCAGACAACAACAACATACTATCACCTCCACTACAAAGAACAAAGAACTAAAGAACAAAGAACTAAAGAACAAAGAAAATGAAGACGTCAAAGCAGAATACTTCAAAAGAAACAATTTATCTACACTAGGGAGATTGTTCGAATCAAGACACTTCTTCTCACAAGAAAGAAGAATGTCAGAAGACGTCAAAGCTACTATTACATCAACACCTTCAACGTTATCACTCTTTCATTCATCGCTAACACTTAGGGGGAGATTGTTGGAATCACTCCTAAACCTTATTCAAGTGTTAGTGATTTACATGTAATAGTTAGCTTAATTATGGCCTTTATGTTAGTTATTAGCTTAGGCTTATGTAGAAGGCCCATAAGCCTAGGCCCAAGTCCATAAGAGAAAGGAAGGGACTAGGAGTGTTGCCCTAGCTCCTTCTCCTATAAATACTATGTAATAACCCTCACTTGAGGGTTGGTTGTTCAATTTATTCTCTCATTCACTCCTACGCATAACCGGTCTTACTCATACGTGTGTGTTTGTTTGATTATTGTTCAACCGATCTTCTTCTCTTCTTTATTTCTACATATTGATGCTTGTGTTACATATATAGTGACCTAACACCATTTTAGGTGATTTAAATTGCTACATTTTCCTTATAAAATCCTTTTTAACAGTAGGCACTTGATATTAAAAATGATAACGAAATTGAATGAGTTTAAAAGACTTACAAATCGTTGGTACTCGTGACAAAAAAACACCCAAAGGACTTCTAAAGTGGAACCAAGCTCTTTCCTTCCTCACAACTACAGAATTTTAGTGAGTGTGAGTATATTTGAGTATGGGTGTAGGATAACAAGTGAGGGATGGAGTGAATGGGAGTAAGATGGTGTGTATTTATAGGCAAATGATTTAGGGACAAGGTAATGTGTTCACAAGATGTCCATTTGGTTTGAATGGTTCTAAAAAGAGACACTCCATGTGTGTTACTTGTTCTATTTTCTAGCCACAAGGGTTGAAGGTATAGGAAACAAAGTGATGTGTTCCATTGGAGGTTGTAAAGGTTCATGTGGTTATGGGGAAGGTGGTGTATGGTGTACAAAAATTAGCCAAGGGTTTTGTCCAACATTTTGACCATGGTAAAAATATCAAGGGGACATGACTATGTGGAAGTTTAGGACACCAAAAGAGTCTCTTGTGGCTAGAAGGTGAACATGTAGAGCTTAGGAACTAAATTAGTTAGGTTTTAGTTCATTTTGAACCATAGTTTAACTAGGGGTTCGATTTGCTTAAAGGGTGGTACCAAGGCTATAATGTGTTGTACATAGTCTATTTAGGCTTTTACTAGGGTTTTAGTGATATGGAAAATGTATGGTTAAGCCTTTAGTTAAGTTTATACAAGTTTAGATTAATTTAGTTAAGTTTAAAATACGTAAAAGTATTGTTTTTAGGTTTTATGCATTAAGTACTTGTACCACAAGCATTAGGAAATTGTACCTTAGACTTGTAATTTATAAGAAAGTCAATTTTAAGGGCTTTATGCATTATACGTTTGTATCACGTGCTTTAAGATATGTACATTGAGGTTTATAATATGATTTATATAAGTATTAAGCTTTTATGCATTAAAGACTTGTACATGTGCTTGAAAGACTTGTACATTAGTATTTTAAAAATATATCATGCACATAAAATCATAGAGTTGTATATTAGGGCTTGTAATGGAACTTAATGTATAGCTAGGTTCCGTGCTTTAATGACTTGTACTTTAGGTATAAAATGTTGTACATCAGTATTTATGATTTAGTTTCATAAAATCATAGGTATAATAAATTATGGTTTCATGAAAACTCGTTTAGTTTGAATGTTTAATAATCGTACATTTACGAAATAACGTAAAGTGGTAAATAAAAGTTGAAAACTTTTATACTTGACGTATAAGGAATGAACTTAAGACATTCTGGTATTGGTGTGTACATTTATTAAGAATGTGAGTTACGTCATATTAGTTAGTTGTTGTGGTTAGATAAACTGATAACGTTTAAAAAAAATTTAGACGTGAAAAATGGATAAGTATTCTTTAGTTAGAATATCATACAAGTGGAAATTTACCGGTGGTTACAGTCTTACCCCCTTAAGTGGAATCTCGTCCCGAGATTCAGTCCGTGTTAAGTGTTGAAGTAATGAGGATGAAATGTGGTTTCACTTGTGAAAGCTTATAAGTTAGAATTTATTATTTTTACATGTGAATAACATTATTTCGAAGGTCATATAAACTTAAGATAAATTTATTTTGAATGAAGATTGTTATAAGTTTTAAAAATTGACATTGAAAATTGTCTTTGATGAAGATTTCGGAAGAGTACTTGATGATTGTAGGGCAAGTTGCTAAACTTTAGCTTTTGTAGATTATGAATCAGTTTGTGATCTTCGAGTTCATACTCATGTCGTTTCAGATACAAATAAGCCCACTCATTTATAATCCATTACTTACATAGAGAGGCGTCCCAAACAATGTAAATAAAGGAATATAAACTTATGGTTCGGTGATTCACAATTTCTATATTTAAATAAAAAGGCGTCCCAATCCATTCAAATAAAGACATTGTAAATCATCCTACTTAAGAATTTCGACTCGACACTCATACTTAACCGATGAGTTACAAGGAGATTTAGTGCGTAGGTGATCCGAGGGTATGGAAAGAGTATTTACACTCATCTTTAGAGATGAGAGTATGATTTATCAAGGAAATTTGACATATAGTTCAAAATAGTTGGCGAGTATATATTTAACGTAGATAGGGTAAGAATTGTGTAATACACAATGTCTTGGGAAGGTTTTCGTAAATTGTAAAAATGTAGAAGTAGGCACATGCTCGGGGAAAGATTGAGTCGTAATGCCTTAGAGTAGACACATGCAAGTATGTTTATTTGTTTGTATAAAGTTATCGAAAGTATGTTGAGTGCGCATATATCAATATACTAATATGTTTGGATAGCATAAATTGTTTCAGTGTTGCAAAAAAAGGTCTACAAGGCCGATTAATCACCGATTAGGTGCTACTGGGCCACCGACCTTGTCGGTTTTTGTAAATCATTCAAACAAATCGGTCAACCGTGGTCAACGACGGTTAATGATGGTCAAACTTGCCGAAAACTTGTAAATCTTGCTGGAAATACCCTAAACTTGCAGTAAATTAGTTTTAATCACTTATATTCACTATTTATATCTATTACAAGATGTTTTTCAAAGTAAATCTTGCCAGGAATACCAAAACTCCCTGTAAATACCCAAAGCTTGCCAAAAATGCCAATATGATTTATCACCGATTCGTTATTTTTGTAACTCTGATCAAATGTAATCAATTATAGTCGTTGTTTATAGCTATTACAAGATGTTTTTAAGGAAAATCATTCTGGGAATACCCAAAACTTGCCAAAAATGTCAATCCGATTAATCACCAATTAATCCCGCCTAAACCGATTACAAGCTACAGGGGGGTTGACCGCCTCACTACCGATTCACGATTTTTGCAACCTTGAATTATTTAGAAATCAGATAATTACCTAGAGGATGAAAGGCACGGAGAGCGAAAGGCTATAAAATGTTTTTTGTGAAAAAGTAGTTATAGTTTAGGTCTCAACTAGACCCATTTCTCTATAACTGAGGCTCTGATACCAATCTGTAACAACCCCAAATTTCGTGATACGCAGCGGAATTCAAGCTGGGTGTTACTTCATGGCACAACAGTTATAACAATAGAAAATGAACCCTATTGAGTCGTTTTAAAAGATTTATCATTCGATTTATATAAATATCAGAGTTTACAAAATGAGGTCCCAGTGGTTTTACAGTTTATTAGGTAAGTTTTCGAATAATAATATAGCCTTCTTGAGTATCCGTTCCCTTCCGTGCCATCCTCGTAAATTATGAACATAAGATAAACATGCAAAAAATGTCAACACAAAGGTTGAGTGAATCCATAGTGTTTGTAAAAAATCAGTTGAACACAAGTTGAAAAAGTAGTAAAATTCGTAATATCGTAGCACAGCATATTGCCTTAAGTCTCATGAACACAAACCTTAACATGAACGCGTCATAAAAATGACGTAAGTTACAGGCATCATAGTAATGATGTGAGCAATAATTCCCTCTGGTAGGAGTTTACCATTCTCCTAGTATTCTCAAATAAAGGGCATTTGGTTACCTATCCGGCTAACACAAATGGGGCGTCAACTGCCAATAGATCTATTCACTATATTCACGTTCACTCGCAAGTGATTAATGGTTCATGATATGAGGGACTTTCAGTGGCAGGTGTAAGTAACTTAAGCAATAACAATCAGATGTAGGTGTAGCATAGAAAAATACTTGTGTTCGGATTTGTAGCATGTATCTCCCCACGAGTTTGTAAAACAAGTAAAAAGTGGGACTATGAACTCACCTTGGTGTTACCGTAGTCTGGATGGTAAATAAATTAAGTAATGTGAATAAACTGCTCCGACTCGCGACCTGAGTTGATATGTCATGTTTTTAGTATTCGAATTCAAGTTTATGCGATGATAATGCTTTATCGATGGTTGGGTAAATATGAAGTCTCTTCAAAAATTAGTAATACTTATCATACTTATTTTTATGGCTCGGTTGATTGTTTATAAGTTTTATCGAAACCCAAATTGTTATATATGATATGTTTCCAAAAATGTTATGTTTTACAATTATGAATATTTACGGTTTTTACCCTTGCACTTTCAAAAATGATACTTTATACCCTCAACTATAGGTTATTGACAAAATCAGCCCTTGTATAATAAATTTTGAAGAAATTACATTTTTAGCCCAAGAAAACTTTATCTTTCAAAAATTACATTTTTATCCTTGTAGTTTTATAAGAAAAATTTACTTGTTTTAGGCCTAAATCGACAAAAGTAAGGGTAAATATAAGCGAGGCCTTATGAGGTTTTTACTACGTTCTTGATCCCTTCAAGAGTTTTTCGGGTGGTCTTTATAATGGTTCAAACTAGAAGTCTTAAGCTCTTACGGTTTGGTCGCAATAATTACCCAAAGTAGGGGATTAGGTGCCTTATTTAAAGGATGTTGGTTTTGGCGACAACAAGCCCAAATGAGGACAAATTTTACACGAGGAAAGCCAATATTTCTATGACACAATTGATCCTTTAAACACTTTGCTGTAAGCTCTTCAAGATGATATAGGTCTCATATTTTAGTTATCTTTGGTTAGGGAGAAATAAGCCCGTGAACATAGTCACTTAGCCATGTCGCGGTTTAAGAAAAATTCATTGTTGACACTAGAGGTGGCAAAACGGGCGGGCACGGGCTACGGGTCAAACGGGCTACGGGCCAAACGGGCTATGGGCCAAGCAGACGCAGGCTAAGCAGACACGGGCCAAACGGGCTCATGTTATAAGAATCGATTTAAAAAACCCAAAATGACGAAATAAATTCATCGAATGTAACACCTCATTTATATTTAAAAATAAAATGTAAGTTTTTCTTTAAAATAATCTAATGTTCGAGAAAAACACGTGCCCGTTATGCCCATTTAACTTCTAAATGGGCAATACATGCCCATTTCAAAAAAAGAAGGGGACCCAAATGTGCCCAAATCTTTTAAAACTTTGCCCATTTAGCCCATTCTTTTGATTTTGGGCACAAATTGCCACCTCTAGTTGACACATTAACTTTTACGGTGTAACCTAGGGACATCGTAATATGTTAATTAACTCATTTTAATTCATTCAAGAGTTATTTATGAAAATCTTTACGAGTCATCTTCTTTTTGATTGATTATAAAAGAGACCATAAGGGTTTTTAAAGACGTTCTTGGGGTTTTAAAATCCTTGCAGCGAGCTCTTTAAAACGGTGTAACTCTCATATTTTTCAATCCTTTAATTAGCGAGATACTAATTATTCAAAAGGGCTACTTAGGCTAGTTTTTGACAAATTGAAAATCTCGTTTTCAAACCTTAAAACTTTATAACTCTTGCATGAAACCTTGTGACATGATGATTAACTTATTTTTAATGTTTCTAGAGTAGCTCAAGGTCAAATTTACTAATAATAACGAAATTCTCAAAATCAGTTATATAAAGGTGTGTTTGGTTTTGTGACATGCGACCAAAAAGAAGAGCAGAATTAAAGCGAGATATAAGGGCTTCTTAACCTGGTTATGGGGGCGTTTTGTAGTATCCTAGGAGCTTGTTGAAATGGCTTATTGCCTGGGCTTAAGGGTTGCGGCTTCTAGCTTAAAAGTTGGGCTTATGAGAGGTGCATGGCTTGATTTTATAAAATATATATAACAACTGTTAAGATTTTGATTAAAATTAGCGTTCGTTTTGCGTTTTCAGGACCCGTGCACCTGAGTTTTTAAAGAAAACGTGGTTCCAGACAACTTTCGTGGTTTAACTTTTTGTTGAAACAGACCAGAAAGGCCTCAAATTGGGTGCCCGATCTGTCTGTCCACAAAAAGTTTTGGACATGTTTTTGTAAACTTTGTTAAACCATATCTTTTGACTCGTGTGACCGTTTTAGGTGATTCAAATATGCTACGTTTTCCTTATAAAATCATTTTTAACAGTAGGCACTTGATATTAAAAATGATAACGAAATTTAATGAGTTTAAAAGACTTACAAATCGTTGGTACTCGTGAAAAAAAACACCCAAGGGACTTCTAAAGTGGAACCAAGCTCTTTCCTTCCTCACAACTTTAGAATTTTAGTGAGTATGATTATATTTTAGTGTGGGTGTAGGATAACAAGTGAGGGATGGAGTGAATGGGAGTAAGATGGTGTGTATTTATAGCCAAATGAATTAGGGACAAGGTGATGTGTTCACAAGATGTCCATTTGGTTTGAATGGTTCTAAAAAGAGACACTCCATGTGTGTTACTTGTTCTATTTTCTAGCCACAAGGGTGGAAGGTATAGGAAACAAAGTAATGTGTTCCATTGGAGGTTGTAAAGGTTCATGTGGTTATGGGGAAGGTGGTGTATGGTGTACAAAAATTAGCCAAGGGTTTTGTCCAACATTTTTGACCATGGTAAAAATATCAAGGGGACATGACTATGTGAAAGTTTAGGACACCAAAAGAGTCTCTTGTGGCTAGAAAGTGAACATGTAGAGCTTAGGAACTAAATTAGTTAGGTTTTAGTTCATTTTGAACCATAGTTTAACTAGGGGTTCGATTTGCTTAAAGGGTGGTACCAAGGCTATAATGTGTTGTACATAGTCTATTTAGGGTTTTACTAGGGTTTTAGTGATATGGAAAATGTATGGTTAAGCCTTTAGTTAAGTTTATAAAAGTTTAGATTAATTTAGTTGAGTTTAAAATAAGTAAAAGTATTGTTTTTAGGTTTTATGCATTAAGTACTTGTACCACAAGCATTAGGAAATTGTACCTTAGACTTGAAATTTATAAGAAAGTCAATTTTAAGGGCTTTGTGCATTATACGTTTGTATCACGTGCTTTAAGATATGTACATTGAGGTTTATAATATGATTTATATAAGTATTAAGCTTTTATGCATTAAAGACTTGTACATGTGCTTGAAAGACTTGTACATTAGTATTTTAAAAATATATCATGCACATAAAATCATAGAGTTGTATATTAGGGCTTATAATGGAACTTAATGTATAGCTAGGTTTCGTGCTTTAATGACTTGTACTCTAGGTATAAAATGTTGTACTTTAATATTTATGATTTAGTTACGTAAAAGCATAGGTATAATAAATTATGGTTTCATGAAAACTCAATAGATAGAAAATGTTTAGTTTGAATGTTTAATAATCGTACATTTACGAAATAACGTAAAGTGGTAAATAAAAGTTGAAAACTTTTATACTTGACGTATAAGGAATGAACTTAAGACATTCTGGTGTTGGTGTGTACATTTATTAAGAATGTGAGTTACGTCATATTAGTTAGTTGTTGTGATTAGATAAACTGATAACGTTTAAAAAAAATTAGACGTGAAAAATGGATAAGTATTCTTTAGTTAGAATATCATACAAGTGGAAATTTACCGGTGGTTACACGTAGGGTCAAACTTTTTCTTGTAATATAGTTGGTTTAATGGCCTCTGTTTCCTTGTTATTGTTTTGAGGGGTTTCTTTGTCTTGAATCACTGAGTTTGAAGCATGGGATGGCTCTTTGTAATTCAATCCACTTTGAGTGCTGATCGCATGAGCTAGGTACCTAGGGTTGGTTTCAGCAGTACTTAGAAGTTCCCCTTCATCTCTGATTCTAACAGATTCGGCAAGTTTTCCAACCTGATTCTCTAATCTTCTTGTTGCATCAGCTTGAGTTCTTAGTACATAGTCGTAATCCTTCTTGATATTCCACACCATCTTTTCGCTTTCCTCTTGCTTCATGCTAGATTCTTTCACAAGTTTTTTAATTTCTTTTTCGAGGTTTGATACCCTTCCTTCCATGGGGTTGTCGAATTTATGTTTAACTATTTTTACTTCCTCTGTAAGGGAATGCATATCAAACTCAAATTCTTCCAAGTTCTTCATTACTGACTGAAGTTCAAAGGAGTTTTCTATCCTTTCTTCATGCCATGATGCAGAATGCATGGCAACTTCTTCAATTCTTGTCCATCCTTTATCAGCAGTCATCCAAGGGATAGGTTCCTTGGAGTCCAATATTTGTTGAGTCTTAATGTTAAGCCCATTGTAAAAATTGCTCGTGTCTGTTGAGTTTATGCTATGGGCATTTGAGGATGGCTTCATTGAATCTTTCCCAAACCGCAAATAATGATTCATCATTGTTCTGACGTCAACTTGTGATTACATCAACTTGTTGTAGAATCATTGAAGGAGTTCGATATTCCTTTAGAAATGCCTTTTTAAATGTACTCCATGTCGTAACAGATCCAGAAGGCAACTTCTTCATCCAATCCCTAGCTTTTCCTTTAAGGGTGAAAGGAAATGCTCTCATCATAACATGTTCTCTGGATACGCATGGTGCATGAAACAAATACACGATTTCACAGACCTTATATATGTGCTCGTGTGCTTCCTCGTCCTTATTTCCGTAAAAAATACATTTCTTTAATTCGTCCAGACATAGCCCCCAGAATTCGAACCTAATGTTTACTTCGAGGGCTGGAATAGAAATCCCTTGTTCAACTTTAGAGATGGTTAGATAATCATTAATGGTAAGAACCATAATATCTGAAACTGAAAATAGATCGTAAGAAAACAAAAATTAAAGAAACAAAAACAAAAATAAAGACTTAACAAAAAATCCTAATATAGCTCCCCGGCAACGGCGCTAAAATTCTGATGTAGGTATTCCGATCAGGATTTAATATTTATAAGTCTCGTCTACCTAAGGTCTACCTAATGCACTAATGAGCAGTGAACCCGATCGTGCGTAGTATAGAAGGTGGTAAATCCGAGGTCATTCCCAAGAGCTATGTAGATGAGGATTCTATTAAGTCTAACTGTCACTTGTTTTAAATGGTTTTAAGGTTGAAATGATTAATTAAACTAAAGACAAGAAATAAATTGCGAAAAGTAGATTAAGGTTGTGAAAAATGGTGAGAAAGTGTGCTAAACTAATTAATCATCCAATCATGTAATGTCTATGTTTTCTTAATTATTTCCAATTGATTCAAGTGGGGGTTTAAGTCGCTAGGACAACATTTGGTCAATTCGTCCTAACCTATCGACAAAGGTTCCTACCCGACGTCAAAGGCCTATCCTTTGGGGAATCGATGGTCTCAAGAAACCTAAGTCAAGTTATTAAGTACCCTAAATGCAAGATTTGAAATAATGAGTGCCCGGCGCTAGCATCTTAGACACTAATCTCTAACTTCTTAAGTTCATCCATCCGAACGGTGATCCTTTAGTCAATTCGCACAAGAGGGAAAGGTAGTCAGTTGGTAAATTCTTACCAGCCCCTTCTCTACCTACTTACTTAGGGTCAGTTGGTCAATTCTCCTAAGCAACTAGATACGACCGCACTTCAAAACTACCGAAGCTAGGGTAACTACCATCGAACTATGCATGCATACACTAGAAACAATTATAGAAGCATGAAAACACAAATAAAACAATCAAGAAATCATAACTAGTCTAGCACCAAGGGTGCTTAGCCGATCATATTAAAAGATACAATAAATTCAATGTTTAACATAACTGAAGACATGAATCAAAGTAAAAGATAATAGTGATCGCTAAAGCTTATCAATATGGTGTGATTGCTCCTTTGGAGATGGCTCCGTATGCTCCGTGTGATCTGCCCTTAGAACCCTCTTCACGTTCTCTACCTTTGAGCTGTGAGTGAATGATATGAAATGCAGATTTTAGGGCTTGCATTTATAGGCCCGATCATAGTTATGGCGTAACTTAAGTCGAGAGTTATGCCATAACTTAATTATATTCAAAACAAAATCCTCGTAAAGGTGACTACAGCATAACATAAGGAATATTTACGTCGTAATTGCTGCTCTGCCGTAGTGTTGATGAGATTTACGCTATAACTAATACGTCCTCTTAACAGAAGGTTGTTACGTCGTAATTCTTGTGAGAATGTTACAGCGTAGTTGATGGAGGCGCGAAATACTTCATGACCTAGATGATTACGGCGTAACTTTAGTTAAGAGTTATGCCGTAACTGCAGTTGAGTTGGTCTTCTGTGAAAAATTTTAGCTACGACGTAATTGAGAACATGAGTTACGCCGTAGCTTCTTCATTAATAACATACTAAGATAAAACCGTTAGGAGAATCTCCAAATCCGCGTCTCTAAGCTCCAATGCTCATATTTTACCTTGAAGTGAAATATAAAGGAATACGAGCATAAATGCATATAAATGACATAAAATATGAGCATAACCAGGGGAAATTGACATTAAAATGTCATGAATATTTGATGTTATCATTGAGTATCACAAGTGATATTCTGTGATATTCAGAATATCACTTGCACAGAATATCACTTGGTGATTTTCTGAATATAACTTGTGATTTTCTGAATATCACTTTGTGATATTCTGAACATCACTTTGTGATATTAAGAGTATCACTTGTGATTTTCTAGATATCACTTTGTGATATTCTGAATATCACTTGTGATTTCATGCTACAAAACATTAGTTGAAAATCACTTGTGATATTCAGAAAATCACTTGTGATTGATTTTCTGAATATCATAGAATATCACTTGTGATATTCATAATATCATTTGTGATATTCTGAATATCATTTGTGATATTCAGAATATCACATGTGATATTCAGAATATCATTTGTGATATTCTGAATATCACATAATATTACTTGTGATATTCAGAATATCACTTGTGATATTCTGAAATGTATGAACCATCTGAAAACGGCTGAAAACATTTAAAACGGACGAAAACGTATGAAAACGGACAAAAATGTTAGAAAACGGACGAATATGTATGAAAACGGACGAAAACGTATGAAAGCGTATAAACACGTATGAAAACGGATGAAAATGTATAAATAATGGACGAAAACGTAAGAAACCAGACGAAAACGTGTGAAACGGGACGAAAATGTATGAAAACGGACGAAACGTATAAAAACGGACGACGTATGAAAACAGATGAAAATGTATGAAAGCAAAAAAAACACGAATTAAAAAAATACGTGAATTAAAAAAAAAAAGAAAAGAAAAAAACGTAAATTAAAAGAAAACGTGAATTTAAAAAAGACAAAAAATAAAAATAAAAAAGTAAGACAAAAAGAAATACAATAAAAAAATATGGACTTAGGTTTATCTACTAAATTTCAGGTTAATTCTCACTATTAGATCAAACTAAATGGATGGTGGAGATTAGTCCATTGGTAAGTACTAGAATAATAGTAAGCAAATGAAAATTTCTCTCATTTATTTTGATCTAATGATTAAAATTATTCTAAGATTAATGTCCTAAACCTATTTGTTTTCAACTATATAAAGTCTTTTCTTTTTTATTCCTGTCACTTATTTTCACACACAACTGAATGTGTGTTTTCCTCTTACTCTCTCTCCTCCCTTCCCCAAATTATTTAATTTCGGTCCACAACAAAAACAAATTGAATCATCATCAATCATAGCGATTGATGAGTGTGCAAATACTCATCATTTTTGTACCGTTTAGAATGCCAAAAACATCTGAAAACATTACGAAATGCATCAAAATGATGAAAATATCACAAATAAGTGTTTTATGTGTTTAAATGCAAAATATCAAAAACAGGATGAAAAGCGTATCAAGTTTGCATAATTGGCGCTTTAGTCCCCAAGTTTCAAAAGTTGTCAAAATAGTCCTGTAAATCAAAATAAAGAAAAAAAATCATTTAAGGTCCATGGGATTCAAAAGTTGTCAAAACAAATCCTTCAAAGTTTAAAATTGCAAAATTACAACTTTAGTCCCTAAACTTTGAAAAATGTCATAAATAGTCCTTGGATATTTAAAATGGAAAATAATCAAAATTAGTCCTTGTACTATTCATATTTGGCGGGAATGGTTCTTGTGATAACTTTGGAATAATGGCGGTTCAGTCCTTGAAGTTTGCGAAATTACAACTTTGGTCCTTGTTATAATCCAAATCCAATAGACCCCTTTGTATTTTGAACCCCACCAAACCCTTGAGCAGGTCAAAACCCACATGAACCCCACCTTATTAATATCACCGGTCAAACCCAGTCGACCCGCGAAAAAAACCGGACCTCTGTTCATCTCCTCACCAATCTCTGCAAACCAAAACCGGAGGTGGTTTCACCTTTCACCTCACCTAACAATTGTTTAACAACTCCTAACACCTCCACATCCACCAAAAATCTTTAATTGCAAAAAACCTACTCGTACCTGCTTAAGACTTTTTTGGCGCCAAAATCAGTTTGAACAGCTGAGATTAAATTGAAGCAATCCAAGGGTGCAGAATGATTTAGGGACGTCGACATGGAGTTTCCCAGCAATATTTAGTATATATAAAGCTTTGTAATAGATAAGAAAAGAGTAGTTAATTTTTAGTGTAGTGTAGCTTGTCGTTTTTAGTGTAATTTAAATTTTCAGTGTATGTTTAAGCTTCCAAGTACTTTGTTATGTAATTTCAGTGTAATACAAACCTTTTTAAGTATTTAATTTCAATTTCCAAGTACGAATTTATATTATGCAATTTTCAAGTTCATGTATATGTGATTGTAAGTTGATAAGGAATCTTAAGCTTGTATAAGTTCTTATATAAGCTTTTATAAGCTCACTTTAGCTTATTATTTACTCAGAAAATCTCTACTCAGATTTTACTCTCAAAATTACCTCAGTCAACAAAAGTCAACTGTGGGATTGAATTAGTGATGCAGAGCTGGAAATGGGGTGGAATCAGTTAATTTGGGTTGATATAAGTAGGATAGTGGCTTATTGATCATGTGTTAGCAAGCCACAGTGGCTGGACCATTGTAAGTTCTAGTAATTTGTTCTTAAAATTCCTTTTCACTACTGTTCCATTCTAGAAATAAAGTAACTTGAATCTGTTGGGTATCATTGTTGTTATTGCATTATAATGTTTTCCATATGGTAGCTAGATCATATTATATAGTTGTCATGGATTAGTTATTAAGTTTGGGTTAAGTTTAGATTGCATTTCGGTTTGTAATAGAGTGTTTGGCAATAGTAGAAAAAGCGTGCTAGAGGTTAGATCTTGGTTAGGTATTGATTCGCATTCTCATATAGGCTAGTTATAGTCATTTGAGTAATTATATTGAATCTATTCTGCCTTAAAGTCAAAATCTGTTAAAACCATTCCTAGTGTTCAAATGAGTTAGTATTTAGCCAAACAATGGCTTCTACTAGGCTTAGATTTAGATAGGCTAGTTTATCTCGATATCATTGTAGCTTATTTCATCAATCTCGGTTCATAAATTAGAATCAAAGTTCATTTGGTCAAACTGTCACTCATGTGTTCAAAGTCAAAAGTTGGAAAATCGATTTTCACCCAACTTGGTTGATTTTCATGGCTTCAACTTTGGTTCAATTCAAGTAAAATTTTGGGCTTAACAACTTGGTTGGTCAAGAGCTTAAATCGATTTTGTGTAATTTTAGTAATTTTCTATAAGCTCCTAATTAGCTTGTCAAATGGGCAAAAGTGCCTGTGCACACACCCTCGGCATAATAAGTGTGCACAGGCAACTTGCAGCCTTTGCACAGGATTCAAATAAGCTCATTAGGAGCTGAGAATTGGTCCATGTGTAGTCCGCTGGGTGATCTTTAGGTCCAAATTTACATTTTCCCATTTAGCTTATTAGAATAGCTTATTCATTAGCTTAAAGTAGTCCCTTATAAAACTGTTTTGCTTAATTAATCCCATAAGCTCAAATCTAGTTTAAGCTTATTTAGTGATCTAGAGTACTGTTAATTAGTTAAGTTAGACTTATTTTAGCATAATCCGACTTATTTGATCATTTGGTTTATTCCTGTAGCTTATAGCTTAATCTAGTAGCTTATTTAGGCACTTATCACTACTGACTTCATATTTCCCACATAATCCCTAGTTTTATATTTTTCATAAACTTAGAATAATATTTTAGAATTTTCCTAAGTTTTCATAATTTTCTCGACTTGTTTACTATTTTTCTTATTTTAAATCGAGTTTTAAGACTTTTAATTAGCTTTTTATTCAAATAATTAAGAAAATGTTCGAAAAATGAAATTTCAATTTTATTAGTTTTAGAATATTCAAAAGTCATAAAAAGTATTTTCCGAATTTTCTTAGCTTAAATAGTATTTTCTAGCATTTAATTAGTTTTAAATAGTTTTAAATTCATAATAAATACATAAAAAGCAAAAAATATATTTTCATTTTAAAATAAGTTTTATAATATTTTAAATTTTTCCAAGTCATAAGTTCACTTTTCTAGCTTTATTTCATATTTTATCATATTTTAGAGTATTTTTAAATAGTTAAAAATAGTTTTTAATTAATAATAATTAAATAAATAGTTATAAAAATAATTTTCTTTTTCCAATAATTTTCCAGTATAATTAGGATTGTAAAAATATATTTTCCATATCCGTAGGTATTTTACTTCTTTATTTTTACGTTTTATTTCGTACGTTACGTAGTTTTTAATATAAACGTACATTTTACGTTTTAAACGTTAATCAATTTTAAAAATAGTGATAGCGTTTATTTAATATAATCTAGCTTTTTAATTTTCTTTAATTTGCATTTAAGCCCCTGTAATTTACAAACTTTTTCTTTAGGTATAATTATTCCAAATTCACAAACCTTTTCCCATTCAATATCACCCGATCACAAATTCGTTGTATTACAGTGTTCACACCTCGTTGGGACTTAACGACTTGGGGATACACTATACTCTCCTGGACTTAATTGCATTGGTTTTAGACTGTTTGAATTTTATTACGGTTGATCATTCACAAGTGGTTGACTTGTGTGATAAACTTGACGGTTTGGAGCTCAATCAAAATTTGGCGCTTGTTGGGAGTTGTCTTTGCGTTACTACAATTTGAAGCATCAGTGTTGTTGAATATACACCCATTGTATATTTACCATCTTTGTCCATATTTCCTTGTTTTCATATAAAACCAAAATTATCGTGAAGTTAATTCGTTTGACGGATCGATTACCAAAAACATTTTTATTCAAGTTTTCAACAAACACAAAAACCCAAAAGATTTTCTTTCTTATTTTACAAAATGTTATCCAAAAATCCAAAAATATCCATCTTTACCCTCTCACATCTTTGATTCTTCATTCCAACCCCTCAGTAAACCTTTGATTCTTTCTATGTCTTATCATCACCTCTTGATTGTCAATGGTGTGGTGGTCCTTATAATGGTGGCAATTGCCCCGGTTGTAGCATGGTGGAATCGGAAGCGGGTCTGTCTATAACCGGGATCCTATTCCTACCATAACACAACCGATTTATTCCATCGGCTACCACACCTGTGAGACTCGGCGATTTCTTGTTGTGATTCTTGTGGTGGTTCACCTCGATTCGATTGTCAATCGGAAACACGCTTGTCTATGGCGGGTTCACGATAACAATTATGACTACCACACATATAACTCACGGCCACATCGGTTTCTTGTTGTGAGTATTGTGGAGGTCCACTCTGTAGCTCGATTGTCAAACAAGGAATCCATTTCCTTGTAACAATTACGACTCTTCGTATCATAACCAACCTCTACGATACCAAATGAATCGGGCACCACCTCATTCAAGCCACTTCCTCAAAATCTTCTCCTTGATCTTTTGGATTTAGTGAAGATTTGAAGGAATGTAAACATTCCCAAGATAATCCAAATGAGAAATCCATGGAAGAATTGTTAGTCAAGAGCGGTCGCTAAATTAAATTCCCAAATTGCCTTTGAAAATCTATTAGGGAATCAATTGCAAAGAAAAGCGCCAAATCTAGCTCTCGATTCCGTTTCATTCTCGATGGCGATGATGATGAAGTTACCCTTGATATTCGTCAATTTTGTACGGGTTCATCAAGTTCATCGGTTGAAATTCCTTCCATGAAAATCGGGGAGAAAAGACTATGATGGAATTACTAGCGAGAATAACAAATGGAAAGTATAAAACATATGTATGCTAGTCCTTCTCAACTCCTCGGTCTGTTGTTATCACACCGATATTCCCACCACTCTCTAAATATGGGGATGAGCATCTTGACACTGTTCTGAAAAGGAATCGGACGAATTCATAAAGTCTAGTGTTGAGAACCTTGTCCCAATCCCAGAGAGTCACAGGAACTTCGAGCATATGTGTGATTCTCCTTTCCTCTTGAGTGTTCAAAAGATCATTTGAGACTTTATCCGATTTTAGCGATGATTGTAAATCTTATGGAACATCGAGTATGTTGAGGCATCACTCCCACATCGATCCTCTTGAGGAGTTCACCGATGAACTCGCTCACATCGATCCACTTTCATTAGAAAGTGGCGATGATCTCTTTGATTTCGAAGCCGATCTTGGGAAACCGAAAATCTCCTATATAATGATCATCGGTCATTTCTTGTCCCATTTTCGACTCTTCCATTCCTTCTCTCACTCGGATGAGGAAGATGATAACTTTGGAAGGAAGTCGATGCTTTTCTTAGTGATGAGTCAATTCCAGCGAGGATTGACAATACTTACTGATTCGGAGGAGACATCCTCTTTCTTGAAAATCTGTTGATTGAAGAACCGTTTCAGCTCTCCTCCCGAAATTTTGTTGCCAATCACCATACAAACTTCAAGTCTAAACTTAAAATCTAACAAATGGTGATTTGCTCCTCACTAATGAAGAATGGGATTGCATTGTGATGCACATCTTTATTCCATTTTTCACGAGATGGTGTGGTTTCTCGTTCCCTTTTCTCCTTGGGAATGAGGACACTATTTTTATCCGGCATTTTCATTTATCATTTTGAGCCGGTTCTATGTATATCTCATCGGTGTGGAACTTTCACGTACTTCAATGTTTATACAAACATCTTGAATGAAAGTCCGATGGAGATTGTCTCTTCCACTTATTTCCCCATGAACAAATGAATGCGGGGATCGAGTCAAGCTAGCGATTCGGTAATCAAAAACAGTAGTTAAACATGGGTTTTCACCCGTGTGTACCACCTTAGTGTGGGGTAGATGCCCCACATGTTGTATATAGATCTAAAAAATAATGAAAATTGTAAATATTAAAAAAAAAAAAAAAAGAGAATAATTGTTGTGTTTCTACACTTAGCTAGTAATGTTATCTTTTTACGTTCAAGGATTTGGCATAATAGCCGGAACTTTGAATATTGAGGACAATATTCATTTCTAAGTGTGGGGGAAATTAAGCGAATTTGATCATAAATGTACCCTTTTAGTCCCTTTTTCCTCAAAATGGCCAAATTAAAAAAAATTTAGTGGAAGTACTATGTACTAAACACAACAAATAGTAATCATCCACCATGTCTAACCCACAAAAGGATTGGCTAATCCGAGAGCAAAGCGGCTCTTGGTAAAGATATCTCAAATCCGTTAATGGCTTGCAATTTGCCCAAAATTGTATGGTGTTCATTCGCCATATCTTTAATTAGTGAAAAGTTGGCTAGCCCGCAAGTTTATGGCTTGTGGTAAAGGCGGTTGGAAAACCATAATTGGTAATCGACTCACCAAAGATAATATTGATAATTTATCTAAGAGTTGGCTAGTCCGAAGCAAGCGGCACGGTAAAGACAAATCAAATCCGTTCTGACTTATGATTTGCTCAAAATAATTTGGTTATCATTGTGCCAAGGTTCTTACTTGAACTGAAACATTTGGCTACTCGAAGTAATGGCTTTTGGTAAAGAGATGAAATCCATTAATTTTTCTCAAAACATTGCTAGGGACTAGCAATATCTTAGTGTGGGGATTGAGGTGTGCGAAATACTCATCATTTTTGTCTGGTTTAGAATGCCAAAACATCTGAAAACACTCGAAATGCATCAAAATGATGAAAATATCACAAATAAGTGTTTTATGTGTTTTAAATGCAAAATATCAAAAACGGATGAAAACGTATCAAGTTTGCATAATTGGCGGTTTAGTCCCCAAGTTTCAAAAGTTGTCAAAATAGTCCTGTAAATCAAAATAAAGAAAAAAATCATTTAAGGTCCATGGGATTTAAAAGTTGTCAAAACAAATCCTTCAAAGTTTAAAAATTGCAAAATTACAACTTTAGTCCCTAAACTTTGAAAAATGTCATAAATAGTCCTTGGATATTTAAAAATGGAAAATAATCAAAATTAGTCCTTGTACTATTCATATTTGGCAAGAATGGTTCTTGTGATAACTTTGGAATAATGGCAGTTTCAGTCCTTGAAGTTTGCAGAAATTACAACTTTGGTCCTTGTTATAATCCAAATCCAAATAGACCCCTTTGTGTATTTTGAACCCCAGCCAAACCCTTGAGCCAGTCCAAAACCCACATGAACCCCCAGCCTTATTAATATCACCCAGTCAAACCCAGTCAACCCGCCAAAAAAAAACCAGACCTACTGTTCATCTCCCTCACCAATCTCTGCAAACCAAAACCAGAGGTGGTTTCCACCTTTCCACCTCACCCTAACAGCTGTTTAACAACTCCCTAACACCTCCACATCCACCAAAAATCTTTAATTGCAAAAAACCTACTCGTACCTGCTTAAGACTTTTTTGGCGACAAAATCAGTTTGAACAGCTGAGATTAAATTGAAGCAATCCAAGGGTGCAGAATGATTTAGGGATGTCGACATGGAGTTTCCCAGCAATATTTAGTATATATAAAGCTTTGTAATAGATAAGAAAAGAGTAGTTAATTTTTAGTGTAGTGTAGCTTGTCGTTTTTAGTGTAATTTAAATTTTCAGTGTATGTTTAAGCTTCCAAGTACTTTGTTATGTAATTTCGATTATAATACAAACCTTTTAAGTATTTAATTTCAATTTCCAAGTGCAATTTATATTATGCAATTTTCAAGTTCATGTATATGTGATTGTAAGTTGATAAGGAATCTTAAGCTTGTATAAGTTCTTATATAAGCTTTTATAAGCTCACTTTAGCTTATTATTTACTCGAAAATCTCTACTCGATTTTACTCTCAAAATTACCTCGGTCAACAAAAGTCAACTATGGGATTGAATTAGTGATGCGAGTTGGAAATGGGGTGGAATCGGTTAATTTGGGTTGATATAAGTAGGATAGTGGCTTATTGATCATGTGTTAGCAAGCACGTTGGTTGGACCATTGTAAGTTCTAGTAATTTGTTCTTAAAATTCCTTTTCCTCACTGTTCCATTCTAGAAATAAAGTAACTTGAATCATTGGGTATCATTGTTGTTATTGCATTATAATGTTTTCCATATGGTAGCTAGATCATATTATATAGTATCATGGATTAGTTATTAATTTGGGTTAAGTTTAGATTGCATTTAGGTTTGTAATAGAGTGTTTGGCAATAGTAGAAAAAGCGTGCTAGAGGGTTGAATCTTGGTTAGGTATTGATTACGCATTCTCATATAGGCTAGTTATAGTCATTTGAGTAATTATATTGAATCTATTACATCTTAAAGTCAAAATCTGTTAAAACCATTCCTAGTGTTCAAATGAGTTAGTATTTAGCCAAACAATGGCTTCTACTAGGCTTAGATTTAGATAGGCTAGTTTATCTCGGTATCATTGTAGCTTATTTCATCAATCTCGGTTCATAAATTAGAATCAAAGTTCATTTTGGTCAAACTCACACTCATGTGTTCAAAGTCAAAAGTTGGAAAATCGATTTTCACCCAACTTGGTTGATTTTCATGGCTTCAACTTTGGTTCAATTCAAGTAAAATTTTGGGCTTAACAACTTGGTTGGTCAAGAGCTTAAATCGATTTTGTGTAATTTTAGTAATTTTCTATAAGCTCTAATTAGCTTGTCAAATGGGGCAAAGTGCCACAATGCACACACTCGAGCATACTGCGAGTGTGCACGAGCAACTTGCGACCTTTGCCGAGATTCAAATAAGCTCATTAGGAGCTGAGAATTGGTCCATGTGTGATCGCTGGGTGATCTTTAGGTCCCAATTTCTTTTCCCATTTAGCTTATTAGAATAGCTTATTCATTAGCTTAAAGTAGTCCCTTATAAATTGTTTTGTAATTAATCCCATAAGCTCAAATCTAGTTTAAGCTTATTTAGTGATCTAAGTCTTTGTTAATTAGTTAAGTTAGACTTATTTTAGCATAATCCGACTTATTTGATCATTTGGTTTATTCACATAGCTTATAGCTTAATCTAGTAGCTTATTTAGAGCGCTTATCACTACGACTTCATATTTCCCACATAATCCCTAGTTTTATATTTTCATAAACTTAGAATAATATTTTAGAATTTTCCTAAGTTTTCATAATTTTCTCGAATCTTGTTTACTATTTTCTTATTTTAAATCGGTTTTAAGACTTTTAATTAGCTTTTTATTCAAATAATTAAGAAAATGTTCAGAAAAATGAAATTTCAATTTTATTAGTTTTAGAATATTCAAAAAGTCATAAAGAGTATTTTTCCAGAATTTTCTTAGCTTAAATAGTATTTTCTAGCATTTTAATTAGTTTTAAATAGTTTTAAATTCATAATAAATACATAAAAAGCAAAAAAAATATATTTTCATTTTTAAAATAAGTTTTATAATATTTTAAATTTTTCCAAGTCATAAGTTCACTTTTCTAGCTTTATTTCATATTTTATCATATTTTAGAGTATTTTTAAATAGTTAAAAATAGTTTTAATTAATAATAATTAAATAAATAGTTATAAAAATAATTTTCTTTTCCAATAATTTTCCGGTATAATTAGGATTGTAAAATATATTTTCCATATCCGTAGTTATTTTACTTCTTTATTTTACGTTTTATTTAAATGCGTTACGTGAGTTTTAATATAAACGTACATTTTAGGTTTTAACGTTAATCAATTTTAAAAATAGTGATAGCGTTTATTTAATATAATCTAGCTTTTAATTTTCTTTAATTTGCATTTAAGCCCTGTAATTTACAAACTTTTCTTTAGGTATAATTATTCCAAATTACAAACCTTTTCCCATTCAATATCACCCGATCACAAATTCGTTGTATTACGGTGTTCACACCTCGTTGGGACTTAACGACACGGGATACACTATACTCTCACGGACTTAATTGCATTGGTTTTAGACTGTTTGAATTTTATTACGGTTGACCATTCACAAGTGGTTGACTTGTGTGATAAACTTGACGGTTTGGAGCTCAATCAGCGATAAGGATGACGACGAGTCCAATTACGTTCTTTCAATCGAAATTAACAGATTCGTTTCCATCATCGAAGAATCTACTGAGATCTCGTAGTAATAATAATAATGTTAAATACACCATGATGGCTTCTACCATTGGCTCTTCCTCACCTAAGTGAGTAGTAATTTTTATATTTTTTTTATGTGGCTTCCATTAAATCAACTAATTTGTTATTTTCGAATCAGTGAAATGACGTCATGTTTGATGTTAGGGATATGAAATGAATTTAAATATATTAATTGTTGATTTGTTGCGGTTGATTATGTTGTTGAATCAGTTGATAATGATGTGGATCAAGTTGTTAACATTTCTTCTTATCAAGTTGCACACCAAGTGTTTTATGAAATGTGTGAGTGAAAAATATTTGATAATCTTGTTAACTGCTCCTGTAATTTTGCTTATTAATTAAATTGTTAGTTAAATTTTTGTTTTTAACTGCATTGGAATGTTGTTTTTATGTTTGATTGCTGTTTTGAATCTGCTATGTATCATATGTGTATTATCACCAGTGATATTTGAAGTTGATAATATAATAATCAATGTACTATATCTGTACATCTGCACACTTGATATATTTCATAAACATAGTTAATGTCTAATATCGCTTGTGATATTTCAAAAACAAGCAAGTATGTTTTTTAACCTTTAATATCATCATTGATATTTCATTGCTTTGTATATTTTATATATATTATCACCTATGTGTTTTCTAGTATTTTTATACTTTTCAAGTACAATATGGTTTTTGTGTCTTTTACCGCAATAGACAAGCATAATAAGTGTTTTTACTGATGATTCCGGGTTGCTTAAGAATGAAAACTTTGCTCATTTGTGTTCTTTCTGAAATTTGTAACATCTAATCGATGTTTATGAAATATCACAAGTGATACTAGACATGTCATATAAATTAATGCAACACTTGTTTGGTTTTGAGAATACACCAAGTTTTATTTTCATAGTTTGCTTCCTTTTTTTCATTTTGATAGTTGTAAGTGACACTTGTTTATCACTTATGATATAACAGTGTATCAAAGTCGAAAAATATTTAAATGGTCTGTCTTAGTCGCTTTAGAGTAATATCTCAGGTGATAAAGTAATAGAATTTGAAAGTAGTCATTTTAGAGTAATATTTCAGGCGATATAGCTAGACATGAATGATGTATATTTTTGCTCATTTTATTGCTTTATCACATGTGATATTACTCATATGTAAAATACCAAAATCAGTGTTACATTTTATTGCTTTATCACATGTGATATTACTCATATGTGATATTACACTCTAAAGGCAAAAAAAAGTGTTTAAGTTCAGGCGATGCCAAAGCTGCAGACTGAGCCAGCGATAAAATATAACGAGTGATGTTTATCATTTCTTTCATGTACACTTGGTAAAATACTAAATTCTTATCACATTTGGTAAGAATGTAATATTTCACATTATTAGTTGAGTATCACAACTGATAACACATATATGTAGAGAACCAAAAGTATAATCATTAACAATTTATATAAAGTTGATTATTTCTTATGATAATTTACATTCTTAGTTAGGTATCCCAATTAATAACACCTTTATGTAGAGAATATAAATTAGTATCATTAAAAGCTGTAAATTAAGGTGATAAAACACACATTAAAAACGATATCACAATAACTAAACAAACACTAACTATGTTTTTTAAAATATCACAAGTGATAATAGTGTTCTCATATGGTTTTCTTGCTGCAAACCTATTTGCATACTCTATTATCAACATATTTTGGTCATTTATTTCATGAAGAAAGATCTTTGAAGTGTATCTCATTCTCATGTTTTTCATTTTTGGAGGAACCTTAAATATCACAGGTGATATCTCAGATGTGTCGGCTTCTTCTTTTTGTTGAATCAGTAGTGGTAATGGAGGAACATGTTATATCACATGTGATATCATGTGTTATATCACATGTGATATCACGTGTGATATCACTGGTGATGTCACGCAGTAAACAATGATCATATTTCAACCCCAACCTCTTATGTTACCTCTATTAATGCCATGTAGTTATCACAAATATCCATTTATAATTCTTGACTTTGTCTTTCAGGTACTTGAATAATAGTATTATTACTTAGAATTAATATATGGTCTCTTACAAACACAATCACATGACTTGGGAACATGTGATTGCTTATCAACTTGTGCATCCCGCTCTTAGGCATTCAAACACCTTACATGAAAGTGCATTAACTTACAGATTAGTGCATTAACTTACGATGAGTCATTTGGAGTTCTACAAAAATATTTATACTTATTTTACGAAAGCATGTTGAGTATTTTAACTTACAGATTAGGGTTATATCACAAGTGATACTGCACCGAGAAAAAAAAGAAACGAAGAAAAAAAGTTTATCAAAAGTATATGAAGTGCCCATCTATTGAAAGATAATTAAATGCTCGTCACGATGGTGTAGTTTTTTTAGGTTAACGGTTTACGGCTTTTTAAGATATGTAATATTTAAAAATGAGAGATGGTTTTAAATTAAAAAAAGTAGGGGTGGTCTAGATTTACACTTTAGGTCCTTCCATGTTTTTTCCCTTAAATCTTGTTTTTTTTATCTAATGGTTTGTGTGGTCCAGATTTGATATGTAGGAATTTTTAGGTAAGTAAAATAAAATGACTCTATCTATATCTATACTACATTAAATAGAAAAATGGTCAATTAGTCAAATGTTGGAAAAGTGAAATAGTGGAATTGTGAAAAAGTGAAATTTTTGCATGGTACCTTTACATGGAAACTATTTAATTTGATACTAATGGGAAGTCAAAATTCATTTCAATGTATTTCTTGCATAGTGAATTTGCATGGTAACTATTAAAATTTGATTTCAACAAGCGTGTTCACCCGCGCGTTGCTGCGGGATGCTTTATCGAAGCATAAAACATTTATGATAGTGCATATGTAGGCGCAATTGTTGTCAAACGAATTTGTTGTTGCTAATATGTATATATGTATACATTCGATAAACTTTTTTTGTTTATTTTTTTACAGATTGTGTTTGTTAAATGTGAATATGTGTATATAGAAACTTCTTACACAAACTTGAAAACCGCTGTTGTAGAAACATATTAAAAAGGCCTGCAAATCAAAGGTAACTTATTGAATGATGAAGAGTAAGTTACATCTGATTTACAGCAGCGTAAGCCATAGGGTGTGTTTGGGAGACCTTATTCGAAAAGCTTATGCTAACACCTCTTTAAAATATAGATTACAGTAGACCAAGGAACATAAATTGATATATAGCACATCCTTTTCTTCGAAAAGCTTATCCTTTTCTTCTTTTTAATTGGATTCTTCGTTAACTTCTTTTGTTCTTTCGCCGAAGACGACTTCATATAATCCTCAGCCTCGTCCTAATCCTCAATGTCGAAAGCGATAGTCATTAAGTAGTAACATACCTTTTTATAATATTTTCTCATTGCGCTACTAATTACTATATTATTTGTAAACATGTAAGCAAAGTAATCATTTGTTGTTGTTAAACAACTTGGTCTAAATCATATGTCTCGTAACCTCATCCTGTAGTTTTATGGCTTTTCACTGCAAAACAAAACATAATTTAGTAAAAATAATCATGTGAAAATTTAGGTCTATTATGCCATATTGAATATAATACATGAAGGCCAAAATAGAAAATTGATGTTAATGTCCTACAAGATCATTTAAGAAAGGTTTATTTGTAACTAATGCAATATAAATGGAGTCAACAACTTAAAAAATAAGAGTAACATCATTTCTATTATTTGTCATGTGATATTATCCAATGGTTTGGTGATATATTTTTTTCCCCAACATTTCATACTGAAAATAGCTCAGGTAGTTTAGGCTTTGAAATGCAAGTTTGCAGGTTAGTTATCTAGGCTTATTAGCCTAAAGGAAAAAGAAAAAAAATCAACAGCAACTCGGGTTTCTTTAATTAAGTAATATATAAATATAGAATAGTGTAGAAGGATCACAAAAAGATAGAATCGTGACTCTATAAGAACCATTAACTCTACTTATCGCCTTAATTTTCCCATGTAGTTCACTTTGTCTTCGTCGACTATTTCAAATAAGCAACCGCAAAACCCAACAACACCATGGAAATTGATATTTCTAGCATTTTTCTCAACAAACATAAACAAAATACCAGATAATTTTCATTTTTAGATACGTTGGCTTAGTTTCCATGATACGGTTTACATTTAACATACAGTCAAGACCAATCAGTTTCTTTATAACATTTTACGCCTAGTATCTAATATCAACTAACCAAGGAGGCATCACCATTATCTCAGATTATAGTTAACGTTTTTGGCCCACATACATGTAAATGAGTTTTATATTGCTGCAAAAGAGAGTATACGAATGAGTAGGTAACAAATCATCAAAAAATTTGTATCAAACTACATACACTAACTTTAAGACATGCATTAATGGAAGTTCTAGTATGCATACATATTTATATTGGAACTTTATGGTATAGAAACTTAATAGGCTAACAAATTGCTGAATCTGCAAGTCTCAATAAACTTAACCCGTTTTGTCTTGTTACCTAACATGTCCCTATCTCCAGGTCCATTAGAATTATCTAAGAAGAAACATTACCTACTTTTTGTCAAGTGCGCTCATTATTCCACTGATGTCAAGCGCGATCATCAAAGGCTCAGATTTATAACAATAGTATCTCAGTAACTAATAATTCTAAGCTCATCAACTTTAGTTTATGGCTTAATAAAGTCACTTAGCCTAACTATTCATATGATTAAAAATAATTCTGAATATACGCATTTTCTCTAGGAGACCCTTTTGACATATTACTTAACCCGACCAACCCAACTCATATTAACCCGGTTAAAAAAGGGGGAAATGATTCACGTTGGTCAAAAATATCAATCCGAGGCAACAAACTTTGTATTCACGTATAAAAACCATCAAAGTTTATAAATAAAATAGATATACCTCAATTACACAATCACGATAAATGTCTTATCTCTTATCAATAAAGGACCTATGCCATTAATGTGCAGAACACTGAGAGTATGCCTGCGTAAGTATCCCTTGAAGTCGAATAAACTGCACAAACTATGGAACGTAAAGAAGTTCATACACCATACGATATCTGATGTTATGACATGTTCTTCCAACTCTTCAGTTCATTCTTCTTTGTGGTCCTCCGAATGACCTCAATATTCTGCATTCTGCAATAAGGGGCATCCATTCAGTATATAGTATTCAACATCCACAAACATGATATGCAAAAAAAAAGCAGTTGAAGTTTTACCTAGTCCATGACATCATTGATATAGATTATGTTTCTTCAATAAAATGGGCCTTGCAGTAAGAAGGCCAACAATCACACCATATCTCTCAGTCAATTTCGCGGACTCCCCCTAAATAAAAAAAAAAAACAAATGTCAACAAAGATAACAGTAATATACAATATTCACAAATAATTTAGAAGCCGCGTAAGCTAATACCTACAATGTCATATACCGGAAAGTGGAGCTACATTTATAATGCTTTTTCAGTAGCTGTTCACGCTTCCTGATACATGAAGACAAATCTTTTGGCTAGTTACCACAACTAATATCTTTAACTTCTGTTTTTATATTTTATAAAAACTAATTTGTTCATCATTTAATATTTAATTTTACGGTTCTATAATATATGACATGGAAAATAACCTGAATTGTATTAGGCATTTTGGAATGATAGGCAACAACATCGGATACATAATACATGGAACTTTGGGAACTGTCACTTAAAATGTCACTGTGGGTAGAACACTTACGCAAGATCGAAAATTACTTCAAGGATCCAGCAAGTTTAGTCTGCGTACGTGATGTCGTACGTAATGGCTTCTTAACGGTGAGATCGATCCTCATCTACACTTCTTTTTTTTCTTCGCTATTCATCTCTTAACTCATCCAAAATCAACTCTGATCTAAGCAAGAAGAGATCCTAACAACAAACTAACACTTAAATCGATTAACGTCTTCTTAATTTCTATAGTATTCTAATGCAAACACACCTTATTATATCTCGTAGTCTTCACAATTCACAGTTCACAAAGACCCTAAATTCTAATGTATAAGAACAATTAAAATCAAGGCGACAAAAAAAAAAAATAAAAAAAAAAAAAAAAAAAAACTTACTTTTGATATGAATAGCATTCTGCAAATCTGCAACAATATCCTAGATACACCAAAAACCCAAAAACAAATAAGATACCAAAAACACTTTTAAAGATGACAAATGATATTAAATAAATTAGAATATAACTTACGGAGCTATCAAGATAAAGACCACCGCTAATTAAACTCCCTACCATCGCAAATCAAAACCAAAATAGAATTAAAAAAAGCTATCGAAAATCAAAAACATTACTTTTGTGGGTTTTGATGATCATTTCAAGAAATAATAAAAGAGAATTAGGGTTGATCTGATTACTTTTCAACCTGTGTATGAAATTAGTGTGTGTTTTTTTTGGTGCTTGTTCTGGAAGGTGGTGGAGAGTTGAGAGCAATTGGAAAATAATATATAGATATAAAGATTTCAACTGATTCGCGGGTGTTTGGATTTTTGTTCTAGTGGAAACGTTTCTGGGTTTTGATTGTAAAATTAGTGTGTGTTTTTTGGGTGAAGATATTTTAGTTTGGGAGAAAAAGAATGAGAGACTCTGGATTTTTCTTGGAGGTGTTAAACCTCAAACTTCTGCTATTACAATGTCATTACGTGAAAGCGGAGGTGAACAGTAAAACTCCCAACACGTTTTAACCAATCGAAAGCACACACGCCCACTAACATCTGTTGACCTGTTCATGTATTGTTGCATTATTGATAGACCAATAAGGGTGCGGTTTAACCAAAACGGAGCCCTTAAGATTTTAGTATTTGTCCCATCCAAAAACGGTTGTTAGTAAATATATATATATATAATGTATTTTCAATTTCCAAATTCGCTAGCCCATTCATTGTTTTATTGGCGGGAAAGATTAATTGAAACATTTCGTATTTCGCCTATATAAACAACCGATGCCGCTAGATGCCGCTAGGCACGGGTACTCGCCTAGTAGCTTTAAATGGTGTCTTCTTATTTATAGATTTCTTTGTTATTCGGTTTGAAAAATATATATTGTATTTATCAACTAACAATTTTATAATTTAACACTTGTTAACATTTTATATGTATATAACTTTTTTTACATATTTCTATTTTCAAAATTGAAGATATAAAAAACCATTATGTACTGAGAAATACAAAAGATTTAGAAAGCCCTATAAGATTTAGAAAACCATGATGTACTAAGCTTTTCTAAAAAAATAAAAATGATAATCTAGTAAGACATTGGGGTGTTTACTAAATTAAGTGATTAAATATAAGATTCTTAATTAACCTCTTATAGAAGACAGTGAAGCTTTAATGTGTCTCCTAATTAAGAGTGAGTAATGGTTTTAGGCCTACAAGCATTCCCACTAAAACAAAAGTAAACACCCCTACATACCAATAACGTTCTAATTTATATTCTCACTAGGCATAACAAATCCTTATTAAGTAATGGCTTTTTAAGGGAGTCAGCTTACAGGCCATGTCTTTCTCTAACCAGATAACTAGTATCCCCTTCCCGCCCAGCTCTATTAGCAGGCCCTTTTGCTACTTAAATTACCAAAGAGTAAACTACAAAAATCCTCCTTGTGGTTTGTTAAATTTGGCACTAATCATTATCTGGTGATATTATTGGCATATATATCATTTCTCTCGTTCAAGAAAGCTATTGTCATATAGTATCCATAAAAGGGCAAACATCTGGCATATTACATCACTTGATGAACAAAATGACCAATTATACCCTATAACTATATATAACATATAATATAATACATATATATATATCTATATATATATATATATATATATACCCCTACTATATATATAATATATATATCTCTTTCTCACTGCCAAACACCCTACTTTCCCAAATCCCGCCTCATCTTCTTCTTTCAAAACACATACTTACCCAGTTATACATATTCTTCACTATCAGATTCTGGGACCAACACCCTATTTGTCTCACTTCAAAATCCCATATTATATATACCACCAGACAATTCATTCTAAACTAAAATTTATTAATTTTTTACATGAAAAATCATCAGATTAAATCCATGAATCATATCGATTAGTCATCCAACTTCTATGGAGTCCAGGGTGAACGTTAAGTGAACCGTTCGGTAAAAAGTTCGTTTATTTACTAAATGGTTGTATTTTACGTTCATTTAGTTAAATGAACGAACATGAAACAAAGTCTTGTCCACCTCTGATTATGCATTTGTTAACGTTCGTTTATGTTCAATTATGTTCATTTATTTGTTTATGTTCGTCTATTACATCTTTTTATTATATACTTTTAAAATTGATCTACTTAAATGAAGCAACACATATAAAACACAGTATTATGTATACTTTTGTAGATTTTGTGTGTAACTTTCAACTTTCATCTGTGTTCGTTCGTTTATGTTCGTCTAGTGTCTTAATGAACGAACATAAACGGGCATGAACAACCTTATTTTCTTAATAATCGAACACGAGCAAGAAAATTTGTTCGCTTAAACGATCGTGTTCATTTTTTTGTCCAATTAAAATAAAAAAAACGAATATTAACAAGGTTTCATTCATGTTCGTCTGGTTCGTTTACAGCCTAATGGAGTCTTTCCGGTCACCACATTTTCACTGCCCTTAACTCGAGTCAATATAAACTCCATAAATAGGTTCCCTATTTGGTTTATCTGTGTCGATGTAATGATTCGATTTCGAATTATATATGTGGGGTTTGGATCTGTTTGTGTCCATCGACCAAATAACATCTATAACACATTAGTCGATTTGGGATTTTAGACGGAATATGAGATGTTAGGAGATAATGGATGGTGGCGGCCAACATGGGTTTGGGGTTTTGGATTTTGGATTTAAGAGATTCCACACTTGATACAGATTGCATTATATTTTGTTTGAAAAGGGTTTAGTTTAACTTTTATACAATGTATGTTTATTCATTATTTATGAACTTGAATCAGTGGAGATTTTTTAAGATGGTGGGTAAGTGGTGAGAGTTAGAGGTTAAAGAAAGGTGCTTGGCGAATATCATAAGGAAAAGTTAAAATTTTTATCTGTTTAGGGCTCAATGACTATTTTACCCTGTCATAAACCCACTAGGGATGTAAAGTGCTAGACATTTTGTTACGTCTCGTGCCCAATTTGACCGAAAATTTTGACTTTTGACTTGACTATAACGGACCTCCTGTTACTCTTCCATAAACTGAAAAAATCTATAACAAAATAACTCTTTAAAGTATTTTTAAATGAAACTAGACTCAATCCCCTTCGAAACGCTGGGTGGCACGACGCGTAACGACTTGTGGTTTAAAATATATGATTTTTCGAAGTTTGCCAAAAACCGACAAAACATTCTGATGCACTTAGCTGCCGGGTGACCTATTTAGCATGCTGCTGTTTAGGGGTTGTTAACCCGAATCTATTTTAAAACCTTTTTCCGAAAAGCATAGTTCCCGAACTCGATAATTTATGAAACTTTTCAGATTTCCTTAACACATCATAAACACCATTTTCAAACAATAACATCATGCAATTGACCTTCGGAAAAGTACTTTGCAAATTGACGGGGTATTATGCCAAATACACGTTTTGACCCATTTTCACGACATACGATCCTTACTACTTCCATATTACATCAAACTTTCTAGGAAACTTTAACATAACATAATAAAACATTTCATAACCATTCAACCCGTTTGCAACCCAAAATGGGTATAATTACACATCAATCCAAATACCCCTTAAAACATAATTCATTCACTTTAGACTCGTTACTATAAAAAAAGTTATCAACCACGTACGCTAACACACTTGACACAAGTTGACCTTTAAAAACGTCACATAAAACCTTTTAAAATCTCTCGGGGTACAACTTTATCAATGAGCTCGGTATCTACGACTTAGCTCCTAATCACGTACAAACCTTCCAACCTTCCACATTTTCAATCCTTAAACCTTACTCTAAGCATTACCTTCCACAAGAACCTACAAAACATTAGTAACTATAACGGTATGCGATAATGGTTAGTAAGCAACTAGTTTATAACATGATTAAAACTTCAATTCACATATATGCATCCTGAAAACTTTAAACCATCACAACTTATAATACCATCAAATCTCATATTCAACACCATAGCAATTACATAAACTAAAACACATAAACATAATAATCTTTAACACATAACAATCACAAATCATACATTAATCCTTCCATATCATGATCTAACACTTGTACAATCTCACCAGGAAAATCTTCTATGACACCAAACTTACTAATCCAAAACTCAATCTTACAAACTCCTTCATAATCACATAACATGATAATATTCATATTAAAATCATAGTTACTTACCTTAGCAATCCAAGCTAAGATTACCCACCATAATCATTATCATCAATCTCTTCTTTATATCCTAGGTAAAATAATCAAAACATAAATACTAAATATCTATAGTCAAATAAATATAAAAAATGGTTTATGTAGTCATACATCATCTCTAAACACTTCCAATCATCATATAATTATAAATCACATCTTGATTATATGATGATTAATCGCATAACCAACTAACTCAAAATTACCAATTAATCTTGAGATAAACATCATACCTTGTATATAACATAGGGACTTACTACTTGCATTAGAACACCAATCCTTCTCCAAAAAATCATTAGTAGCATAGTTTGGTTTTTCCTCCTTTTTCTCACTTCTAGACCAACACGCCAAAACACCTGGAACTTTTGAGAAGCCTGGATTTATGTACATGAAGCTTTCTTCATTGTAAAGCTATTTCACCATTTGACACTTTTGGTCCCTCAAGTCCCTTTGCTTCCATTTTAGCCACATTAGAATTTATAACTTATTTAGCACTTGATGACTTTGGTCCCTTAAGTCTATATCTCTTTTATTTGAAATACATCAATCTTTCTATAACCATATTACATCTTGTTTGAATATTAGATTGACTATCGGGTTTGACTAGCCAATCACATAATGCTTTCAACTTAACATCTATTGACTAACCAATCTTATCGAGTCTCCCGACTCAATAAAGTCTTAGTCAAATTTCATCTAGACTAATACCCGTTTGAAAACGGGTTTCAGTTGTAACACATTTACCCTTCTACAGATGATATTTGCTTATAGTATCAATAAGGGATGATTATTGCAAAATTTAATAAACCACAAGGATGATTTTTGTAGTTTACTCATTATTAAATTAGACACTTATATTAGTTTACGAACTAAGACTATGTTGAAAGTGAAAGCAAACTTGTTTAGGTATATTCAATTTAAATTAGACTCTACGTTGAAAGTGAAAGCAAACTTATTAAATTAGACACTTAATCCGATTGATGTTGTACTAAAAAATTAATCAATTTGTAATATTCAATTTAAATCTGGCGGGTTGCCTAATTATAATATTTTAGCTTAAATAGCCTTATTTCATGGTATATGTTTTAGGATTAGGAAGAAATCAAATAAAAGACAAATGTTTGTGAGAATTGTAAAAACACTTAAAAAGTTAAAACATTCCGATTTTTTTTAAACTTTTCCTTAAGATATGAGATATTGGTGCATAAAAAAGTTGTAAAGCAAGTTTTTCTAATCTTGATCTTTATGCGTTTTTTAATGCAAAAAAACGAATTTTTACTGAACAAATTCTTTTTGATGCACAAAATTTTTAATTTTCAATATGTTATGCACAATACAATTTTGATGCTGATCCCTTTTTTATAACGATAATTTTTTAACATCATATGCCACATATCTCACTATATATCTCATAAATGCCTCGAGCAATCGATACTTGAACCCACAACCTTTAAATTGGTGGTCAACTCACATGCAAATAGACCGAAGGCCTTGGGTTTTGATGCACAAATGATTTTTTGATGCACAAAATGCTGATTTACAATATTTGAATGCGCAAAAAATTTCTTCATAATTTTTTGCATGAAAAATATACTTTTAGAAAAACTTACCAACCTTTTTATCCACCAATATTTCCTATTTTGTGGAATTTGTTTGGTAACTTCTAAGATTTTTCTTTTTATTTCTTTTTATGCTTCTTATGAATATTTGTCTTTTTTATTTTAATTTTATCTCAAACAACATAATGTCATATTTACCAAAAATAAGCTTTAACTACATTGTGTATCATGCATTCAAAACTTGTATTTTAGATATATATGATATTTTCATGTGCTTAAATTTGGTATATATGACATTGTCTTCTATTTGTAAGTATGTTCGCGTATTCAAGCAAAAAATATCCTCCTTGCCTAAAACTTAGAAAATACTATTGTATATAATACCGATGGGTGTGTCGTGCACTTGTTTATACTATGTATATAACTAAAAATTATATTTAGGATATCTTTGTTTAGTGTGAAGTTATAAGTTTAATGATTCATAGATGTAACAAGGAATTAGGCTCTCACACGTTGCGACAGAGCCAAATTAAAACTGAGTTTTTTTTTTGTCGAAGAAGACGCCTAATATGAAAGCAACACTGCATGAAAGTTAGTTTTCAGTCATTTGTAAGGCGAAACACAACTGCAATATATTCTAAAATGTGCATTTGTAGCACCATTAAAACCATATAAGTATTATGGCTAACCATTACTTGCATATCTACGATTACTAATTTGTCTACGCAACTGCGTATACTACCTTGAACTACAACCTAACACACATACACAGTTAGAAAATATACTGCATTACTAATATTGTTTTTTGTTAGCAAAACTATAGATGCAAGTTACAACATACATTCTTGTTTTGCCTGAACCAACGCTGCCTAGGCTTCTTGCTTTAGTTTCTTGGTGCTGGAAGGACTAGTGTCTGCTGTCAGGTGCCTGAGAAGGTATTTCTTGTTGCTGGCTGGTGATGTGTTCTTTTTAGCACAATAAATGTATTCTTTGTCAGGCGAAGTTGATACTTGAACTGCTGCTTTCTCACATGGCTTAGTAGCAGTGCCTGACATTATTGCAGGTGGCTCAGCATCATCCGCAATCGGGGCATTGGTTTTCAAAAAAAAAAAAAAAAAAAAACATTATCCATGATGAAATCAATCATCACGATCTAGACCCGGACCTAAAATGGAACTGTATGATGTGCCTTATTCCTTCAAGTGATTGTAATGAATCTGAAAACCTGTAGGGGTCCTTGTCCTCAACTTTTTCCAAGACCTGGCCACATTCACTGGGAATGAGTCCATCAGTACTGAAGCAAGTTAGGGATACTGATGCAGTCCCATCATCAATGGATGCTTTGAAGCAATAGCTGCAATTAAAACAAAATGCCTTTATAAATAACAATTTAAAATGAAATACGCATAAACCTAAATAAATAAAAATGCTCAATAAAATTAGAAAATTAAAATAAATAGCTAATCACATTCCTTGGATTTTTCTAGCCAAACTAAATTACATGGTAGTTAGGACAGTTTCTTCTAGAATCGATAGACAATTTTGTTTGTTGTATGATTACCTGTAATTAAGGACAAGCTGTGGACCATGATCCCGACATTGTGGCACCAGGAACTCCTCAAAATGTTTGCTACAACTTGTGCAAGACTTGTAATACCAGGGCTTTTCTCTGTTAATACTGGATATTGTAGCCTCATTAGAAAATCTAACACGCTACAGTAATCATTTTATAAAATTCAGTATTATGGGCAAAAATACAGTGAAAAGACTGCGTTCTTATTACCTGATAATTCTATGGATTTTGTTGGCCCAACATTATCAGCGGAAATATGTTTCTATTTTTTCCCTACTCATCATCCTCGCATCTCTGTCTTCTAATGTCAAGTGCATGAACCAAGTCATTTCTTTCCATGGACCTGAGTATTATTTATATGCAATTTAGTTAAAAACAATGTTATAGATTATATATCAGGGATTAATATTTAACAAGCTTACAAGAGCATCTTTGCTGAACTTCTGAATTTTTTCGGGTTCAAATAGTAATGTGTTGTTGGGGTTCCCAAAAGCTGCAGTCTTATTCTTGCTAGACATTTTTTCTCTCCAAATTTGGTACCATTATTATGTCTCATTTAGAATGCAAGTATCAAGTTTACTCCGTATTTTGTAACATGGCATGAACTAACTGCTGTCATTATTGGCTTTTCCATTATTTTATATTCCTGCATCTTGAATTTTGCACCCATGTCGTTCAACATACAAAACCCAACAGTGTTGCCACTGAAAAGGGCACAATGTTAGGATCCTATATTTATTGTGTTTGATGATTCGGGTGGTCTTGGATGATGGAAATACATGTTAGCCATTAGAGAGAGAAAGTAAAGAGATGGGTGTTCTTGGTAGAGACTTGGTTTACAAATATGAAAGATTAGATTGAAAGAAGCACCACCCCTTCCATGGATGGAAGGGGTATTTATAGTTACAATGAATACGTCCTCCTATCGGACTGTGGATCAGGGATACAGTGGGTAAAGACCCGTCCTTCCTCCACGGTGTTGCACTAAACTATTCTACGCTACTAATTAACTATTTAACTACTAAACAACGTAAATAACTACAAGTCTACGAGCTAACATATGCTAGATCATAATTGGGGTGACCGACACTTTAACATGGAATTTCCAATTCCTAACAATCTCCCCCTAAGGGAGGTCACCCCATGAAATACATTTTGCATCCTAGCATTCAATCTTTGTCATTCGTTCTGAGCTCGTAGACTTCAATTCTTCAAGTTCCGCAATCTTTATGCTTTAGTAGCGATTCTTCAAAGTCCGCAATGATTTGTACTTTTAGTGGAGGCCTTTAACTGATCCACATCTTTGATGATCTTCGAGCTTTCATTGAGATCATCAGCCACATCAAATCTTTGGATCACCCTTTATTGTGTTGCCATCATGTGAAGTTGTGACTTTCAGACCGACATGCTCACACTTTTGGATCATGACATCTTTTCATCAGAGTAGCAGAAGCTTTACTGGTTCATGATATTTGCAGCAGCGTAGCAGAAGCATAGTATAAAATATCAGAGCCAGGTTATGTAGATATGCACTAGTCATGATTTCTTCAATTAAGTGTGGATCTTTGTGAGCATGCGGCTTTGGATTGACTCCTTAATTACGATCACCGCAACCATCCAAATGTACCCGCAAACAACGATTAGCAATAAAGTGCATGAAAGTGTCTTTGATCGCTTTCGTTGAATTGAGTACACGACCCACGGTTCCCGTTGATCGAGAAAAGTCTTGCTGTGATGAGGTAGGATTCCTAAAATCTCCTTGATAGGGTTTCGCGGATGTTCTAGTCGTTCTCAAACCGGAGCGTCTCAAAGAAGACAACACGGAGTGAGTGAACCAATGAATTGAGATTCAGCGATTGATGAAAATTGATTTGAAAAACAATCGTGTATTGCTTGAAGAAAGAGTTTTGCAATCTGACGAAGGTTTTATGAGAAAGATCAATTTTCAACGAAAATACTTTTGTATTAGAAAATGAGTACACATTCGATGTGCTAGAGAAAGAAAAGATTTACACATCGAGCGGTTTTTCCAAAAGTATTTTCAATCGAGATACTTTTGAGTTTGAAATATGAATACACATTCGATGTGCTAGAAAAGAAGATTTGCACATCGAGCGGTTTTCTAAAAGTATTCGACAATTCATTTCCTGGACCAAGGTTGATGCACGAGTGAATCGCCTCATCGTTTCTATCCAGTTGTCACAAGCTTAATCTTTAGAA
The DNA here is from genome assembly GCA_022545495.1 of Chrysanthemum lavandulifolium. NCBI lineage: Eukaryota > Viridiplantae > Streptophyta > Magnoliopsida > Asterales > Asteraceae > Chrysanthemum > Chrysanthemum lavandulifolium. The sequence continues at coordinate 80,079,761 of CM040240.1, forward strand.
AAGATCTCACATGTCACCCACCAAGAGCTTGTTTGATGTTGGCTTTAGAAGGATTTCCATCTTCATCGTGAATATTTTTACATATCACTCGGATGTTCTGGCAATACCACAAGGATAAAGCGTAGGACTCTTAATATATTCTTACTTTCCACATTGTGTGAAACAGCAAGTCTTCATTAACTTTGTGTCCTAATGAGATATTGTGGATGATCTCTTGGCTCTAGACTCAATTGTGCACATTTGGTTTCCTATGCCTGAGACTAGGGAGAGGGTCTCCTTCTTCAATATCAACAATCTCTAAGAGAAAGTCGATAGATAATGTCGGTTCCCCGTGAGAATGAAACAAGCCCATTTAAGAGGAACTTGAGTAGCTTGGGAAGTTTAGTGCGGTCGTCCTTTGGGTCCATGACGTCTTGTCTTCAATACTAGTGTTACCTTAGTAAACACCGGTAGCATATGTATTGAACCCGGTTTACGCCTAAGGTTGAATTATTGGAGGGTTATTTCTTTTCACCCTTTTCATATTCATTTCTTTTCATTCCTCAACCCCTTGATTACTTACCGAGACTTCATAACTAGAACCTTGTTGGGTTTATTCGATTACTAGCTCTATTTGATCCGCACTCTTCCCATTTCTAATTTTCTCCTTTTTCATCATACCTAAGGACTTCTACACTAACTAGTGGATTGTCCTGGTAGATCCTCCGGCTCTGGCGGGATCGTGGGAACGAATACCTAACCAAACCATCCTTATAACACCATGCATAAAGTAAATTGGTCGGTGTTTTGGTATTGTTCTTTCCTTCATGAAACCAATTGAAAATAATTTGGAAAAACAATCAAGGTACTTGTGATACGAGACCAAAGCATTTTGTACCTTAATAGTTTTGATCATTTAGAAATGCTCCCCCTCAACATGCGCATATGATTTTGAAATTGTTTAGCACATGGAGGCAAGAGTTCTTTGAAATAATTTCTTGATCACAATTTTCGTAGGAAAAGCCATTTGAATTTCTTTGGTAAATTCTCCCCCTCAATATGTGCGTAGGATATTTGAAATCATTTTATCACATAGAGGAAAGAGTTCTTTTGAAGTACATCCACGATCACAAAAGCCATTAAGAAACCATTAGAAAATCAATCAAGGTACATTAAGTTGAAACATAGAAATCTTTGTACCTTGAAAGTTTGTTTTCTTTTGAAATGTTCCCCCTCAATATGTGCTTCGAGATTCGAAAGCGTTTAGCACATATGAGAGCGACTGCACAATTGAATCAAAACGATCACCTTTTATCAAATTTCATTATTAAATCACAAATTCTCCCCCGATCAAAAATATCAAACCCTTTGAGATTTTGGATCCCAAGTGATTTAATAAGGTCTTGAAAAACATGGGAGAATATGTGGCCTGGTTTAAATACTCATCTGGTTTATGGTTAAATGCTCCTCCACAATCATGTGCATTATGTATTAGAAATCGTTTGGCACATGAAGGAAGGAGTGCTTTTGAAACAATCACCATTTTAAAACCGATTTGAGATTTAAATCACGATCTCTCCCCCGATCAAAAATTTCAAACCAATTGAGATTTTTTGATCCCAATTGATTTAAATCATTTAGAAAATTTTAGGGGAAAGACGTGGCAAGATTTAATTTTGAAAAATGATGGATAAAGATCAATTTAAGACATTAAAGATTGTTAGTCTCAGGTATGATCGTTTTAAGAGATCTTTAAGTAAAATAAAACAATTTCACAATCAAACAAGAACAGAAAAAATTTCATTTTGTAAGATCTTTGAGTTTTAAAGAAAATCATGCCATGACATAACATTAAATCATTAGATCGCCACTTATTTTGTACAATCCGGACTTTTATGAAGAAATATTGTTTGAAAATAATTTATTTTAAATCACTCTCCCCCTCAATCGATGACCGTAGTCGATGATTGAGTGACTTATAGTTTTGATAAAATGAAGTCCGGTGATTTTCAAAATTAAGTCCAATTTATTTTCAAAACAATATTTTTCCATTTTCAAAAATAATTTTAACAGATTTTTTGAAAAATGGTATCATCCACTACTATTTCCTGCACAAAGATACGTTAGGTGGTTGAGTTGCTTTTGTTGTTGTTCTTTGAGGTTGGAAGAAACCATCTGGCGATGCGATGAGACTTCTTACGTTGCATTTTTCATGCCAACCGAGGTCAAATTAAGCTCCGTTTCTTCATTTAATGATGAAGAAAACCATCTGCTGATGCAGTGAGACCTCTTACGTTGCATTTTTTCACGCCAACTCTCCATAGAAGTCCAATTACGCTCCGTTTCTTCATTTGTCAACCCAAGATATAGTTACCCTTTCCTTTCGGCATCCAATCATCTTCATTTGTGGGATCCGGATCGGGAACATTCTTATATACCAATATACCTACATATGTTAGTGAACACACATACAAATATATGGTGGTCGACATCACCCAAACAGCAATCGACTAATAAAAGTCAATTCAACATGTCAATCAGTTCATATAAGCCATGGGATATATGTGTTTATCAATCTATAATCATCTAATCCTAACAATCACATCCTAGAAACCTAGTCCTTCAACATAGGCAATTATATTTTACAGATAAGCACGTAGGATGATTAAGAAAGCCCGTTAGATGATGTAAATTTCAAAAACATTCTCCCCCTCAATCAATGACTCATTTCATAAGAAGTTTAAAAGTCATTGATTGAGTTTCATTTACAAAACTACGAATCATTGATTTACCAACTCATTTACCATTTTTGAAAACAACAAATATTTTTACGAAGAATTTTAGACGGAAAAACATTTGTGTAGGAACAATAGTCCTTCGACATACTTTCCTCAAATAGTTTTAGGATAAGTGCACGAATTTTGAAAAATGGTTTAGCACAGCACTTTCCTTTCTTGAAGAACGGGTTGCTATCTAAAATAATAGCAAGCCATAGTTTAAGCACGGATTACATTCAGAAATAACTGCAAGCCATTATTTGAAGCCCGGGTTACAGTTTGAAATAACTGTAAGCCATATTTTGAGACATGTATTGGAAAAAGAATATTTACACCTCCTGCTCGAACTTCATCTATGGTCCCGTGCCATTGTTGAATGACATTTCTAAGGCCGTAGATGTTATCGATACCAGAAGACATGTCTTAGAAAAACAATATTTATGAACTTTTTCAAATTTTCTGATTTTTATGGGTTTTTGTTGATTTTATATTTTTCTATTTTGTTTTGCAGGTTTTATATTTTTGTATTTTGCTTTTTGGATAAATATGTACAATGATAGAGTAGATGATATAATTTAAGAAGATGATGATACGAGTACCGAGATAAGGATATCGAACAGCACGTCGTAGAAAATAGAATTCGTCATCTCTTAGACTTCCACCACCAAAGCTTCCGAGGCTCCAGAATAGAAGAGAGAACCCGAGCCTTTGAGAAACAGAGACTTTGGCAGCGTCCCCCCAAACCGAAAATCCTTTTAGATGAGCATATTCAAAGCTCTATTTCAAGCTTACCTTAGCCAGGTGCACAGAGAAGCACACCATTATCATAAATCTCGCTGCTCCTTTTAAGAACGATAATCGAGATTCTCCGTTCGGGGTTATATCATCAACAAGAAGAACAGCAACGTATCATCCCACATATGAATAACTCTTCTCAAATTCCTTTTCCACTGAAGTCTGAAGCGATCCATTTCAAAAGGAGTCAAGAGAACACTTCCCCCAAGTAGATGAATTGATGCAGTCAGTCTCTTAGACTAGAGCTCACGAACCCGAATACATATATACCCAAAACAGAGAAACTTATAACAACGAGTAGCAGTTAAGTCCGATGGCCAAAGAATAACCACGATGTATACTTTTCTCTCCCCGATGATAGTGTATGAAGCTCAAGAACCCGGTACCGAATGCCCAAAGAGAATAACCAATAACATTGAAGAAGCGGGCGAATCACCGATTATCTCGTGGATGACTATCTCTGCGGACCTCAACTCCGAATAAGTGATTATATCTACGAATCGCTGATTAAGCTCTCAAGTGAGACAATGGCGCCCCAATGTACACAATTCTCTCTCCACGATGATTGTGATAACATCAAAATCATCACACACTTGTGTACCTCTTTTATCTTCAGAAACTAACTCTTACATCACTTCCCCCACGTAGTTGGAATAATAACACTAAAACCATTGATGAGTAAAACCTTGAGTTCTTTGCGGTCATGACATTTGTCTTCCCGGGATATCTTCAATCACTTAGAAGAATTAAGTTCATCAAGTTTACTCGCTTTGTGTTTAGATGTGTGTCTTCTTCCCCCTTGCTGGTTTTGATACTTCAGAATCAGCAACTCATTGTAAGCCCATATAATTGAAATCTTTTGAGAAGAATACCATTAGCACAAATATATCTCGTGAGAATCAACTTCTTTGAAGAATATGAGCAAGTCTAATTGGGATTAAATCGACTTTTCACTCTCCCCAATTAGTGCTCTCCCTAAACCGACAATTTGTTTGATAACGACCAGTTAAGAAGAAGTCTTTAGATTGTTAAATGCAACTCGTCTTTATTCTTCTAACACGCAGCAGAAAGTGTAGAACGGACTGTAGACTCGACCTTCTTCAAGATTGTCAAGTTGGGGAATATAAAGTCAACATCTTCTTCTTACCAAATGCATTCCTGTTAACTTATATATAGCAAATCCCCTTAACTCAAATCCCTCCCAATCAAACAAGAACAGAAAGATTTTCATCAAAGAATCAGCCCAGCAACTAGAAGCACTTTGTCATTTAATCATATCAGCCCATGTGAAGATGTCAACCAACGGCTCTTAGAAGAAACTACATGTGAAGATGATCAGATAAGAAGAAGCTCGGTTCTTACATGAGTTAGGAGCCGTTTGACCATATATTCTCAAATAACAATCAACCATGCAGTAAATTCACACTTCTTCTCCCCCTCAAGAATTGCATACGGAGTTGCCATTCTTGATTTAATAAGTGAAAATCTTTAACAAATGTAGTCTATTCACACTTCTTCCCCGCAAAATTAGCACATGATGTCGCCATCGTCATTATAGTTGAGCAAGTGGAATAAAAAAACAATCAACGGTAGTCCGGTTCACTTGATGTTTGAAAGCGCACGGAAAAAGCATGAATCATGTTGATGAGAATGGTCATAATAAGAAGATTTCTCTTCTTCCGAAGATAAAGCGCACTGAAACGTACACTTTTCTTTTCTTTAGAGAACGAGGCATGAACTGTTGTGTTCAAACGTTATAATCTCTCTTTTTCAGCTCTCTTGGCAAAACATGTAATCAACCCCATTATCATTCAGTAGGCTCTTTTTCGTGACAGTTGATCGAGAAAACCCAATATGATGAATTTGAACCTGAAGTAAACTACCCCGAACTCGTGACTTAAACTTGCACATATATAACAAAGAGCGGTGCCGAGACTTCATCCTCCATTGAATCTCTAAGTTCTCTATACTCTTCATCCAACCAACCATCAAGTATAAGACGTACATCACCTCTTGAAAATCCACAATTGAATGTGACACTGAACACTACAACGTAACTCCTTAAAGTGATAGTTATTTTGAGGTGGTAAGAGCCCAATTCCCCTAAGTGGTAAAAGAAAAGTCACCCAAAAATAACTAGATTTCCAAGTCTTAGTTTTTGATAATAAGCTCGAACAAGGATCTTGAAGAATCTTCATCCATCCATCCCGATACCTTCAGATACTAAGTACACTCGCCCGTGATATTTCACTTCAACCTCAAATAAATAATACTGAATTAACGCCGTTGTCACATCTTCTGGTTAACTGCTCAAATCTAGCCTTCTTTGACATTTAAATGAACTTTGATAATGGTTTCATCCTGACCATGGTTAAAAGCACATAACCCCGTAAAACCATATAATAACCAATCTGCCATGACGAATATCCAAACACACATTCAATTCATGAAGTACACCATTTTATCCCTTCTTCGAAGCAGAAATCGTAGCACCAGCATCAGACAAGATCCAGTAGTACACTTTCCCTTTCTCCAGGATGGTTCCATCATCACGGGATTTTACAATTCTATGGTTTAAACCGAGAAATAGTTTCTTTCGCGGGATTTTACAAAACCAAGACTAAACCGTAAGATAGATCCGGACATGCACTTTACAATTACCATGATGTTTCCATTGTCACGGGATTTTACAAGTCTATGATTTATACCGAGAAATAATTTCTTTCGCGGGATTTTACAGAATCAAGACTAAACCGTAAACAATGTCAGCTTGAAAGTGTTATGACAAATTAGGTTTCGGTGAATATCAGTTTTAGGGGAACATGCAGCAGTTCATCAACGATTCATTATCCATCATCAACAATATCATCAACCATCCAATAAACTCTTTGGTAAGCACATCATTCACGCATTCTGTCGGCTAATTTTGTGACCTCCTGGAGAAGTAAACCCGATATACCAAACTTGAAAATGAAATAAACATCCCATCTTTGTGACTTACAGCTTGTTCTAAATTTTTTGAACAATCAGTTATAACCAGATTTTCAAGATAATCACATAAAGTGACAGTAATACCCCAACAAGTTATCTTGAGACATGCAACCAACCAACCAACGTCTCAAGGATAAAGAAGCTCACCCATGAAATATCACTTCAATTTCGCATCAATAATACCGTACAAAAACCCCGTAGTCATTTTTCAAATTTTTGCTCAAGCCGTGAATTGTATCCCTCCGTGAAAATATATACCAAAAGTACCACTCTTTATATCAGAATATATATCCAAGAAAATTGTGTGGCCACAAACAATTTCGGATATCATTTTATTCAGTATTCAAATCAAACGATGCATCCCATCATAACAGCTCACGTATAAGTCCATGTCATTGTTATCCAAACCATCAGCCCAAGTCGGATAGAAGCCCGTTACCTCTAATAGACAGATCAGCCCAATCATGAATTAAAAAGCCCTGGTCCAGTTACAATATCCGATCCATTCACAAGCAATTACACCATCCGGTTATATAAATTGTAATACCCTAAATATTAGGTCATTACCCTAAATCAAATTATCACACACAATCTAAGAAAGAGACGCCTCCCTCATCTAACCGGTACTCTCCCCACACCAAAACTGATCTCATCATCATCTCCTAATAATTTTTTTTATTAAATCTCAATCAAGAACAATCTCATACATCATCAACTAATTCTCAAGAAACGAATACACAACACCCTATATAAGTAATCAAGGCCGGCTTTAGGGGAGTGCAAGAGGTGCGATTGCACAGGGCCACAGCTTGTCGATGGCCACCAAATTTCATGCACTTCTATTATATATATGAATACAATATAAGACTCGAGCTTAATTAATTCATGTACTATTTCTACATATGTATATTATGTGTGTGTTTGAGGGCCTCTTTGTGGTAATGGCACGGGGCCACTGAAATCCACGAGACGGCCCTGTAAGTAATATTCATTCATGATTCCTATTCGACAAAGGTTCAAGGATTCGTCTTCAAGATCATGAAATTGATCTCGGTAGGTGTTTTGTTTTGTATTTTTCGTCCTTGTGTTTACTTAATTTTTGGTGTTAAACGAAACATGAAAACGATTTTTAACAACCTAGTTATAGATCTTTTTCTAACTCAGTTTCGGATATTAACATGAAGCTTGGTCTTCAAACCAAAATCAGTGATGAACTTTTCGTTATAAGGACCTTTAAAGTCTGATTTATCTTTGAATAAGCACGAATTAATCTGAGATTAATTGTTCTATCCTTTATTCATTTATTATTTTCGAGTCGAATGAGGTGATGATGGGAATAGAGTAGATTGTTGTCGTACAAGTGATGGAAGGGAGTTAGGGTGAACTAAGATTACATTAGGTTTAACATCTTGTCGAGGCAAAGGCTGTTGTAACTTCATTATGATGTGGAAATACATAAGTTGCAAGATAGAGTTGTTGGTATTTCTGTCAAGGTCAACATTGTCATTCTTCTTCTACATTTCTGTCAATTCGCTAGGTCACCACAAGTCGCTACGACAAGAGACACAAGTCGCTACTCGTAAGCAACTCGCTTCCAATTTTTTTTATGAGTCAAGTCGCTTTAGATCTTAAAGTACATAACTTGCTTTTTTGTTTTTCTTTACTTCACAAGTCGCTACATCATTTACTTGACATAAGTCGCTAAACAAAACAGCATCTCTAAAGAAAGATGACAAGTCGCTAACTTTATTTTCCTTTACAGATCGCTGTCAAAACAGCATCTCTCAAAGAAAATGACAACTCGCTAACTTGTAAAGACAAGTAGCTTAGAACATAATTGACTCAACTCGCTATTGGTTTAGGTAAACAACTCACTTACTAGAAAAAACAGCAAGATTTGACCATTTTAATTTTTCCGGCAATGTTTCCGACCATGTTTTCCGACCACCTTCATAATAAACCCATAAACAAATCATAACAATGCTTCTTTTTGACTGTTTTGACCACAGAATCTGACCAGTTTGACCATGATAAACCTTCACAGATTGGTACCAAGAAAAAGTCTAAAAGGTATGACACTGTTTGGACAAAAAAAACTTGACACAGGACATAATTTTCACAATAACCACAGGACATACTTTTGACCAATAGAGGATATAAAACAGAAACCATGTAAAAACTGTTTATCACAAAGGTATAAAAGCTATTTTTCCGACCAAAAAAAATACAAAAACAGTTTACTACATGATCCAAAAACCATGATAAATCAACACAACACAATAACCTTGGTATGAACCACACAAATCAAAGATAACACAAGAACCATGGCTCTTGATACCAATTGTTAGGATCCTATATTTATTGTGTTTGATGATTCGGGTGGTCTTGGATGATGGAAATACATGTTAGCCATTTAGAGAGAGAAAGTAAAGAGATGGGTGTTCTTGGTAGAGACTTGGTTTACAAATATGAAAGATTAGATTGAAAGAAGCACCACCCCTTCCATGGATGGAAGGGGTATTTATAGTTACAATGAATACGCCTCCTATCGGACTGTGGATCAGGGATACAGTGGGTAAAGACCCGTCCTTCCTCCACGGTGTTGCACTAAACTATTCTACGCTACTAATTAACTATTTAACTACTAAGCAACGTAAATAACTACAAGTCTACGAGCTAACATATGCTAGACCATAATTGGGGTGACCGACAGTTTAACATGGAATTTCCAATTCCTAACATACAGATTCTTAGTCATCAACTCTGACATATACGTGGCAATTTTAAAAATGGTGACAATACTTACTCCAAATTCTGGATTTCAATAGTCCTCCCCACTACTCGGCTTTTAGTAGGGTCCCCGAAATTAAAAAGCTCTCCAATTCTAAACACACATCAAACGTAATCTGCAAATGCATGACATGATAGTTATAAATACCTTTTTTGGATATAGTGTAGCTAATATTTTGCGAGACCTGTAAGGATAACATCCTTGACATCAAATTTTGATTCCAACTCATTGTACGCTGCAAGCTTGAAATAATGGTCTGGAAATTCATCATTTGATATCTTGTGAAACTCTGTATACCTTACCAAGGTAAGTGATGCCTGATTAGGCAAAGTTTGTTTCCAAAGATTTGTTTCCCTGCAAGTGAACTGTGAAATCTTGTATGCAGCATAGACCTCAAGAAAGTCGTAAAAATACTGCGTATCCTGAACATCCATGTTTTCCTGAATGGCATCTCCCCGACTCGACAAAATTTAATCAAAAAATAAACTATTTTCTACTTTACACTATCAAAAATTGTAAATAGTTGGTAACTCAGATTTATAAGTCATACATGCTTATCAATTAATATGCATCAAAAAGCTTTTGGTTCAGGATTCAGAATATTTTTGGCTACCAACTTTCGGTATATCTTGGCTTTATAATTCTCTTGCTATTTGAGGAATTCAAGTCGCAGATCCCGACAGCTTATGTTCGTGCTACAATGGCCTTTCCATTATCTCGAGGCACCACATTGTTTCCAAGACCTGTTGACATTTCCCTACAAAACAAATAGTTTATTAGATGAATAATTGTAACAACAAAAAATGTATATAAAAGTAAGCATTCTAATTAAAGACATTATGTTGGAATCACTCCTAACTCGTAAATGGAACGACATTGACGGGATTACATTTTCTATCTTTGTTAGCTTAAACACATGGGCTTGTTATGTCAATTTGCCATAGTTGTATGTGTTTAGGTATAAATACCCTCCTAGACTTTCCTAGGAGGGTGAGACTCTTAGTGTAAGCTTTTTATTTTCCTTAATAATACACACACTAGTTTCCTTCTCTCTTTAGTTTCTCTCTCTAACTTGAAGATCGTGTTCTTCCATCTTTCAAGACCTTCCGATTCCCCAAATCATCCATTAAAACGATCCTACAAGTGGTATCAAGAGCAATGTCGGTTTGTTATCATTGGTTGATTTTGGTGATGTTATCTTGTCAAAATCTTGTATAAAAATCTGATTTTTAACAAAGTTATTAACTTTTAACATTCTTTTGGTGGTTAATAGATTTTTTATACAAGTTTAATGTATCTGTTTTTTTTAGGTCAAAATTTGTATGGGTTAACAAGGAAAAAATATGGTCATAAACTGATTAACTGTTTTGTTCCACAGTTTTCTCTTTTTACGCTCGTACTATTTTTTGAATCCAATCCGTGATTTTTATGCAATTTTCCGGGTTACTATGAATCTGGACAGATTTTTGGTCGGAATACATCGCCGAAAAAAAAGTCAACACAGGTCAAAACCCTAGTTCTACGCCTAAGGATCTTCAGATTGTTTACGAGTAACTTGGAAAGTTACTCGTAAGGTACTACGCGTAAGGTCTTACGCCTAAGGACCCTGGCTTACGCCTAAGGACCATGGCTACGCGCAAGGTTTTCGTCTACGCGTAAATCTTTACGCCTAATGCCTTCTTTGTTTACGCATAAAAGAACAATAAAAGAAGAATGGTCTTATGCGTATACTGCCATGACCCCAAATAATTAACCACGACCAACACAAAAACCAAATACCAAACATACTACTCTCGGCCTCAGTTTAAACACCATCATCAGTCAAATAAATGAACAAGTTACAAACAAGAATACCAACTCTCTTCCTTGGTTCATAACTGTTTAACAAAAAAAAAAGAAATGAATGGAAGGAGCCCAGAAACGTCTAACAACATAAACTATATTCATTACAACACCAAATCCATTTTACAACTATCCCTGGTCCCATCATTTCTTTTGTTCGTTTAAGGTATAACAAAACATTAAAGATCTCAGTCTTCATTTTTTCGTATGGTACTACATAAGACCAAAGATCTAAAAGATCTTACCAACACACACGAAGGAAAACCATCATTGATCCTTGATACTATTCGAATATAAACAAAGTATTATAACAATTTTTGTTATATACTTTATTTGATTCGTTAATTAGACTCGAAAACAAAATATTACAAAACTTACCCGAGACCCTTTTAAGATCTTGAAGAACGAGTCTATGTTTCAAGATCTTGAAACTGATATGTCTATCATCTATCGTGGGTTATTGAATCGAATCAATTTACAATGACTTGAGAAGAGATGAGATTGAGTTTGGTGATGGGATAAATTATGGAAAACTGTGATATGGTGGCGTTTGATTATGTTGTGTGAGATATTGATGCGTTATTCTTCAGTAGTAGGGGTCTAATTTTGATTTGGGTTTGACTGAAATGGTGAGAGTGGTAGGATATGGGATTAGGGTTATCAATTAGGGTTAAGTGGTGATATTGTCGTGTCTATTATACCCGTGTGTTTAGGGCAAAGGTTAGACTTGCATGGGCTTTGTCACTTGACTTGGATTGGGCCTCTTTTTTGTTGTCCGGGAGATATAAACTTGGTAATGGGCTGGACTGTGTTGCATGTTTATTGAATCTGAAAGTTTAATACTGTGGGCTGAAAATTCTCTAAATTTCACGGACTAGGCCTAGGTAGTTTATATCCGAAAATTATACTAACACTTTTGAGCTGAAATTTAATCATTCATATGTATTTTAATACATTGAGATAATCGTTGGTATAATTTTTTGGCGAAAAGGAGTGGTATTTTGGTTTACATATTTCACGAGGATACATTTTTTGACAAAATCGGGAAACCATTATCAAAGTTCATTTAAACCTTTAACAAAGGCTAGTTTTGGGCATGTAACCGCAAGATGTGACTACGGCGTTAATTCTTTATTATTTATTTGAGGTTGAAGTGGGATATCACGGGTGCATGTTCTTAGTATTTTGAAGACATCAGGGTTGGTTGGATGCATGATTCTTCGAGATCCTTATTCGAGCTTTAACTGTTACGAATGACAAAGACTTGAGTTGTCTAGTTATACCTGATGTAAGGAGTTACGTTGTTGTGCTGACAACATATAACTATCACTTTTAAGGAGTTACGTTATTGTGCTCAAGTGTCACAAAAAGCTGTGGATAATTCGAGAAACTTTAAGTTTACCTTTTTTTTAATGGTGGTAAGAAAAAGGGTTCTTCGTCTGACAATAGTGCAAGTTTAAGTCACAAGTTCAGGTTATTTTACTTGTATCTCAAGTTTGTCATATTGGATTTTTCTCCATCAGTAGTCACTACAAAAAACCGTCAGAATGATAATGGGGTCGGTAAAGAGTTAGCTGAGAAGAGTATACACGAGTAGAGAGGTTTTGTCAGCAGTTGATTCTCACGAGATATTTGTGGTACTTCACAATTGTTCGATTAATTGGACATACATGGTTTCGCTGTCTCCAATTCATCATCAATATACGTGGTGTATGATTCTGATTCATTGAAAACATTGGGGGGAAGAGAGTGTACGGGGTCTTGTTTCTTCGACTTTTTTTTGAAAACCCGTTTCCTTTCATGAATTTCTTCAATTAGGGGGAAGAAATGAGACGATCTGTGGTTCAAATTTCTTACTTTGGTGTTATCGTCTCACTTTCACAGAGTTATCGTGTGTGAAGTTACCTAAATAGGATGTTATGATGCCTCACACACGGTCATTTTATCGAGTAATCGCATATTCACAGTGATTATTATTCCGATGAACCGCAACATTGTGGGAAGTCTTTTCATTTCGCCTTTCGCGGTTTGTTTGGTATGAAGCATCTACATACGTGAGAAGATCTTGTTGATTTCTTGCATGTTACCCCCGAACGGATTTTCCGCAATAAGTCAGATTTACCTTGTGTGGTTTACTGCTCATCTAAAAATTCCGTTGCGTACTGAAATCTTCAAAAGTTAGAGGAAATGTTCACTACATCAAAGTTTTGAATCTGCTAAAGACGGTTGTCAGTTTGGGAGGAAGCTGATTAAGAAACTTCGCCAAAAAGAAGTGTACGGAGAAGCTGCTAAATACATGCAGCATGATTTGGTGGGGGAGTTAATCCAATTCATGCATATTACATCATTTGCCTACAAGTGAAGAAAACGGTTCTCAAGTCGAGGTACAAGAAGAAGACAAAGAGCGTAAACTTCCATCATCCTCAGCACTTGAAGAGCTTATGAGACATTTCTTTATTTGTTTTCTATATTTGTAGTAAATGTTGTAAGTAATCCATTATGTCGTCACATTGGGGGAAGATTGTTGGAATCACTCCTAACTCGTAAATGAAACGACATTGACGGGATTACATTTTCTATCTTTGTTAGCTTAAACACATGGGCTTGTTATGTCAATTTGCCACAGTTGTATGTGTTTAGGTATAAATACCCTCCTAGACTTTCCTAGGAGGGTGAGACTCTTAGTGTAAGCTTTTCATTTTCCTTAATAATACACACTCTAGTTTCCCTTCTCTCTCTAGTTTCTCTCTCTAACTTGAAGATGGTGTTCTTCCATCTTCCAAGACCTCCCGATTCACCAAATCATCCATTAAAACGATCATACACGTTAAATACAGGATGTCGAAACCATAAATGTCAACAAATATCCACTTCGAGCTAAATTAAATATGAACTCAACCTACACTTTATAATTATTCGCCAAATATTTTTTGTATCCTATGTTTTTTATTCTGCCTCATGGTCAATTACTTATTGTTTGATAAGCATTTTCAACCTCATCATCATGCAGTTACAATTTTTGGTCTTCATATTTCAACCATGCGCCTAACATGCTACAAACCTGTGAACCCAAGAGTATTAAACTTGGGGCCTCTATTTTAAACTTAACCTTATGAGACAACAAACCTGCAACGATAAAACGATTCAAGTACTCATAGGGATACAACAACCTGAATCTACTCTGTTTTTACCATGATTTGTTGCCTTGTCTGAGCTAACATAACCTTACCCTTTTAGTGAATAAGGCCTCGACAAACTCATTTCAACATTAAGAAAATTGGAAAAATTTAGGCACATTCTCATCTCCAAATTAGGGATGGAAATGGGGCGGGTTTGGGGCGAGGCAACCATCCCCATCCCCAACCCGATTACCAAAGTTCTCCCCAAACCCGCCCCGATACTCATCGGGGCGCCTGTTGGACCGCGATGCTCCCCCTAACCCAACCCGTATTAATCGGGGAACTTATCGGGGTGTATTTTTTTTGTGCAATTCTTGACCAAAGTCGCATCATTCACATTTATTATTAATTTTAAACCGTTAGCAATAACTTCAAGAATTAGAAACTTGTTAATAATTTACAACAAGCCTTATAAAGTTTTCAACGATATTAATATACTTAAATAATGATTAATTACATAAAAAAATAAAACTTAAAAATATAACACTAAACGAGTTTCTATAATCACAATTTTGCAATTTTACAAATATAAAAGAACTAATAATATTAGAGTAATTTTTTTTTACGTAAATACTAGCAAAATACTATGTAGGTATAGATATATTTGTATATGAGTATATATTATTCGGGCGGGGCGGGGCGGGGCGAGGATTCCCCGCTCCCCGCCCCAAAACCAATTAAAACCCCCGTTTAAGCCCTAAACCCGCCCCAATTAGTTCGGGTTTCGGGTTTTTTTTCCATCCCTACTCCAAATGACCTAAACACATAAAGTTAACTCATCTACCCCTCTCCCCTCTCCCCACCACCATTCCCTGAAACAATCGACACTGCAACATTCTGCACATTCTGATATTACACAGTTTCTGCAATATTCATGTCAAACGCATGAACAACACCACTGTTTACATTCCATTTCTTACATCAGGAAATACCTAAGCTACTTTTCATTGGGTATTTATAATTTTACGCAGACATAAACTGGAAACTGTGAAATAAACTCTAACTATTTAGTAGCAATGAGTCCCACATACACATACTATTCAGTGAAATCTTGGACATAAACATAAACAAACATAATAAATAACAACATACGTACCTAGAAAGATTATGCAACCCTAACAGGCTAGTTGACTCCCTTGCAAAAACCATAATGCACATGCAAAAAACCCAGCAAACCAAAGAGAGAAAAACCAAACCAAAGAGAGAGAAAAAACCCAGCAAACCAAAGAGATGTTGTTTTGGGTGTTTTGTGCATGAAGGTTGGTTAAATACCAATATATATATCCCTTTTTTAAGGAAAGAGAAAAAAAAATGACGTCGCTTTGAAGGATAGCGTATTTCAAACACAAAACGACGTCGTATAATGGCAAGCCAAGAAAAAAAAAACCCAAAACAACATTTTTTTGGAAGCCAAGGATAGTGTATTTCAAACATTAAAAGCATATGTGAATATTAAATAATATTTTAAATTATCACTGTTATACATATGATATTGTGTATTCATTTTCGTATTATACTAAGATTTGACTTTATTTTAATATATAAAGAAAAAAGATTTGACTTTATGTTAATATTTACAATCTCATGTATGTACGAATTTTTAGTTGGGGGGTGGAAACGACCCGAGCCGCTTGTGAAAAACTCGGGAACGAATCGATAAAAAAAACTCGAACGAGCCGAGCCTAAGTTTGGGATCATTTAATAATCGAGCTCGAGCCCGAGCTTAATACAAAAAACTCGTGTAAGCTAGCGAGCCTAAACGAGATCTAAAAATATATACATATATATATTGTCTATACTTATAAACGAGCTTAAAGCTCGTAAACGAGCTCGAGCTTATGTAATTAACGAGCCGAGCTCCATTTAAACTTTGTTTTCTCTAAAACATCATATAAATTAGTCGAGTCCGAGCCGAGCTCGAGCTTGTGAAAATTTTCAGGAGCCAAGCTCGAGCTCAAATAATGAGGCTCGAAACGAGCTCGAGCCCGAGCTCGAGCTTTATATATATAAACGAGCCGAGCTCGAGCTCTGATATGCTCGGGTTTAGCTCGGCTCGTTTCCACCCTTAATTTTGAGTATTACGATCATTCTGATCAAATATTTAGAATAGTATTTATAAATAAAAACAGAAACAACAATAAATGTTGTTTTTCTTAAAATAGGGCTCGAGCTTTATATATATAAACGAGCCGAGTTCGAGCTCTGATATGCTCGGGTTTAGCTCAGCTCGTTTCCACCCTTAATTTTGAGTATTACGATCATTCTGATCTAATATTTAGAATAGTATTTATAAATAAAAACAGAAACAACAATAAATGTTGTTTTCTTAAAATAAAACATGATTATAACCCCTTAAATTGACTCTCCCTTTTTAAAATATTGACCCCCCTTTTATAATTAACTCATACAATCTATACTATTATATAAAACATTTGAGACTTTCTAAATAAAGAAGTCTTAAAAAAAATAAGATCAAAAACATTTCTTTAATAAGAAAGAAATGTATATGTACATATAAATTACATTGAACATTAAAATTAAATGTCCTTCATTTCATAGACTTTAATAATCCATTGTTTTTTTAATGGCTTATTTAATATATATAGTCCATTATTTTGTAACATCCATTTACTATAAATTCTTGTAACATGTCATTTAAGACATTTAAACCATACTTCTAACACCCCATTATACATCATAATTAAGATACGGGATATAAAAGCCCCAAAACAAATAAACACATAAAGACCATTTCATTCATTTCATTTTTGTCTCTCTCTCTCAAAACTTAAAATACATACACAGTTTTTTCTATGCATCTTTATGCACGTTCATTAATCTCTTCATAATAAAAACCAACAAAGTAAACAAAGCATAAAGAGCTATATTTCCTTCAGGAAAAATTCGACAATATCGTGAACAAGTAAAAGCAACCGAGGTCATGCTAGAGTGTCCATCTTTTTACATAGTCAACTCAAGATCATTAAACATAAACCAAAGATTTTCTCCATTATCCGCGGATGAAGACATAGAGCCCGGGAATATTTATATCATGTTTTCAATTAGGAGGGTAAACTCTATGGTGGATAATAACACGGGAAAAAGGATTTCTGGGAGAATTACACCCGGTATAGCGACAAGTGGTGATGCTAAGGAGGCGGCCGAATGGTCGAGAGTTGTGGTTGATGCACCAGAATTTAGTTATAAAATGGTTGTTTGGAGGTCAAGAAAGCCATTTTTTGATACTATTATAGAAGACCTTATTGGTGCAAGATGAGTTTTTTTTTTTTTTTTTTTTTTTTTTTTTTAAACACTGGTAGAATAGAAATTTTGAAATAGTCATATGGTAGTATTTATTTTTTTAGTGTTTTAGAATATGAAAAATATATATGAAAACAAAAGAGTTGATTTTGGGTATTCGGATTGAAGAGTTGTGAAAGATAAATATGTTGTTATTATCTATACTACTATATAAAGAGTTTATGACCTTCTAAATAAGGTAGTCTTAAAAAATTTAAGACAAAAAACATTAAAAAAAAAAATTTCAATAGCTTGTTACATACACACATATAAAAGTAACATTTAAAATATTAAATGTATTAAATTCATAAACTTGTAACCATCTAAAAAATTAATTGTCTTTAACCATCATCTATAAATCTAACAAATCAAACAACTTACTCAAATAACATTAAAAAAAACGCATTTTCATATCAGCATCTCACCACCCGCCACAACTCAGCTTCTGCCAAAATCGCATTTCGGATCGGTTTTGGCTTTAGCAAAAAACCGACCCAAACTGAACCATGCACACCTCTACATAAAGTCATTATCACGAAAAACATGTAATCGAAATATATTGTTCGCCAAAAAATTTAGTTAAAAGGTACCCACCGTCGCAACGCGCGAGTACCCTTCTAGTTTATATTTATGCATATTGTATATACAACGCGAGAAAAAGAAAATAGTACTGTAACAAATGTGGATTTTATTTTCTTTACTTTATCTTAACGAGATTAAAGTTTGTGTGGACTTTTCGGTAAAACCGACCCAAACCGAACCATGCACACCTCTACATATAGTCAATATCACGAAAAACATATAATCAAAATATATTATTCGCCAAAAAATTTAGTTATAGGGTACCCGCCACCGCAACGCACGGGTACCCTTTTAGTTTTATAAATTGATAAGAAAAAATATATAGCATTATTACATATTTAATTTTTATAGTTTTTATAAATTAACTCTTACTTTTTTTGGATTTTTTTTCATCTACAACTTAATAGATAAACAAAATTATTTTAATTTTGAGCAATTTATTTTTAATTTTGACTTTTAATGATCAATTACAAAATTAATACATTTTTGAGATCAAGGTCTCCGATCCTATTAATTTAATAAATTGATTCAATATTTAATTTTAGATTTTGCTCTTGTATAAAAAAAATTGCGATTTATGTTTAGTGAAAACGACAATTATTATATTAGGATTATTACTGTTTTTTCCCCCTACAAGAAGAGCACAATTTGATTTTGTAGTCTCATTTTGTTTTTTTGTTGTTTTATCATATCAACACTTGTACCCTTTTAATACATTCGATGTGGCCTTTCAGATAAAATAATAGTAAATTTGTCCCTTCCAAATAGTTATTTGTCACACTTTTATTTTTTAGTAAATTATTTCTTTGTGGTCTTTCATACATAAACAATGTCGTTAAAGCATTTGACCGAAATGTATCATTATAAAGAGGGGGAGATATCTCTCATTTACATTCAAAAAGTTGATAGCATACTATAGGACAACTTCCTGCCACGTATATTTTTACCGGTAATCATTAAACAAAATGAATTATACATTCACGATAATGTTTAATTATTTTTTATCATACAAACATTTTCATATACTTTTAACGAATTATTTTTTTATTTCTATTAAATATTGAAATTTGCATGACATATCATATGTGATTTAACACTAATATTGAAGTTCAAACACTAAACAACTCTACTAAAATCGACATAAGTATTTGTCTATAAATTAAAGACTTTCCACATTTTTGCAATGAACAACAAACGTTCATGGTTTTCCAAAGATATATCACACATTGTATTCGAATAATAGAATATAGCAGTTCATTTATGAAACTTCTATAATCATATGTGAAAAAATCGCATGTGCTAAAATCACATGTGATCAAAATCACGTGTGATTATGTGTTTTATCCTACTTTAAAAAATTAGCTACACTAATTAAAATTCAAAATATAATGTGTTATATATGGTTGGAAAGCTATGAATATCAAGTTTTTAAGGAAAAAGGTGAAACTTTTAAAATATTGTAGAAAAAGTTATGTTCCTCTTATTACATGTTTATATATTTGAAGATTTAAATTAGTGTTGAATCTAGGGCTGAGCACAAAACTGACCGAACCGAGATGAACCGGACCGGACCAAACCAAACCGATCATTTTCGGTTCGGTTTCGGTTCTATGTATTACCGGTTGTCGGTTTTTGGATCGGTTCAGTTCGGTCCGACCCAAAACAGACCAAACCTACACATAAAGCATGTAAACCGGACCGAACCGACACAAAGCCGAACCGAACCGAACCGAATCGGTTCGGTTTCGGTTCAGGTTTTTGTGAAATCGGTTCTTAGTCCGGGTCTGTTTTCGTTGGTTCGGGTCGGTTCCGTACCGATGCTCAGCCCTAGTTGAATTACTAATGATTCTCATGCAAGTTTCAACAACGAAAAGAAGTGAAAGAAATGACAAAAAAGTTTGTCTAAAATATTTCAAAGTACCCGTCCATAGAAATTATCAATTTTTAGAAAGAAAAAAATGTGAAAGTAAGTTTATTATTTAATATAAAAAATGAGTGAGTATAATTGATACATTGCTATGCACAAAACTGTTGGTTATCTTTTTTCTCATTATAAATGCCAACCATTAACACTAAGTTCTTTCGAACAAATGTTGAGTCACACTTTTTTTTTTTTTTTTTGATCTCAGGTTTAGTTTTCCATAGTTTTTTCTAAGAAGCATTTCTTGATCACTAAAGAACATAAAGGGTGATAACCACTCCAACGAATCCTATTAACTTGCAACTGAGGGGTGTTTGATAGCCTCTTAATGGGCCAACTGCTAAATCTGTCAGCATGGGTTTCTGTTTGATGACATTATTTTTGTCGCTTATTCATTCTGCTAGGGGTTTAATGGCACATCATCCAAGAGATGTTAAATGATTCAGTGGGTTTTTAAGATCTTTTATTGGGTCCTCCTATGCAGGCACCCCATGGTAGGGGGTGGCTGCATCTTTGCAAAGGGGTGCCTCGATTTCCGTGCCAATTATTAGTACCAATGATTGATTTCGATTTCGTGCCAAGTTTTTACAAGTTATTTTTACCACTTATACCACTTATTTTTACAAGTTTTTTTTTTTTACTATGTTTTATTTGTTTTACAAGTTTTTATAACCTTTTACAAGTTTTTTTTTTGGTTTTACAATTTTACAAGTTTTTATAACTTTTTAACAAGTTTTTAAACTTTTTACAAGTTTTTTGGTTATACAAGTTTTTATGCTATAAATTCGCTTTTAAAATTTTTAAAAACCGTAGTCGGAAAATTTTGAGGCTCGATTCGAAGGTTGCAAAAGTGAGATTTTATCTCACTTTGTCGTCCATTCGCTTTCATCATCGCCTCGGAAAATTTTTAGGCTCAAAATCATCATCGCCTCGGAAAATTTGTAGGCTCAAACTCGAAGGTTGCAAAGTGAGATTTGATCCCACTTTACCGTCCATTCGGTTTTTATCATCATCGCCTCGGAAAAATTTTAGTCACAACTACACAAAGTCACCAGTTCACAAGTCTCACAAAACTGCACAAGCCACACAAAACTGCACAAGCCTAACAAAATCGCACAAGCCTCAAACCGCACAAGCCTCACAACCGCACAAGTCTCAAACCGCACAAGCACAAGACACTCACAAGTTACCGGTTCACATGAACTTGCGGTGTTTCACAAGTTACACGTTTTGAACATGATTCTCACAAGTTACTGTGCGCGCAAAGTTCACAAGATTCTCAAAGGCAATGTACTAAGATTCTCAAAGGCGTAGCCTAGGCAGGCACCCAATATAATCCCAGGTGAAAGCAACAACACCAACAACAATCAACAAACAACACCAAACAACAATATAATCCTAGGCAGGCACCCCATATAATCTCAGGTGAAAGCAACAACACCAACAAGTTGTCCAGAACAACAAGAAGAAACCAACAACCAACAACTTTCAACCAACAACAACAACTAGTGGTCCAGATCAACAACAACAAGCAACAACCATGTCTATGTCTAGTTCACCATTTAACACACAAGAGGTAAACTTATCAATAGGCTCAGATTATTAGCTTTATAGCTCATGTTGGCTGCAAATTCAGTTTTGCCTCGCCAAAACTCTTTTTAAGTTTTTTTTTAAAAAAAAATCATCATTGCCTTTTTTTAACTCAAGTTTATTTCATTAAAGTTGCAAAATAACCTTGAATTGTCACTTTACCATCCAGTAATGAAATTTTTTTATACCAAAACACTAAGTTTTTTTCATTAAAGTTGCAAAGTGAATCACTTTACCATCCAGTAATGACCAGGATTAAATGAGGTGCCTGCCAAAGATTTCATGGGGTGCCTGCGTAGGCCTTCAAGGGTCATGCTATGCAGGCACCACAAACCAGCAAAACATAATGAAACATATTAATATACCAGTCACAAAACCACCATCGCTTCAAGATCTAACAAGTGTAAAACTTGTTAGATCAAAGTTTTTAGATCTGAAATCTTTTCAAATAATCAAAAAAAGTAAAGTTTTTTTTTTACCAACCTCAAGTTTATTTCCAAAACACCACGACTTCAAGATCTAAAAATATTTCGGATCTAAAACTTAACTACTAAAAATATACCAATCACAAAACCACCATAGCTTCAAGATCTAACAAGTGTAAAACTTGTTAGATCAAAGTTTTAGATCCGAAATCGTTTCAAATAATCAAAAAGTAAAGTTTTTTACCAACCTCAAGTTTATTTCAAAACACCACGCCTTCAAGATCTAAAAATATTTCGATCTAAAACTTAACTACTGAAAAATATAGCGCCATTTTTTACCAACCTCAAGTTTATTTCCACCATAGCTTCAAGATCTAAAAATATTTCGTCTAAAACTTAACTACTGAAAAATATACCATCAAAGTTTTAGATCTAACAAGTGTAAAACTTGTTAGATCAAAGTTTTTAGATCTGAAATCTTTTCAAATAATCAAAAAAAGTAAAGTTTTTTTTTACCAACCTCAAGTTTATTTCCAAAACACCACAGCTTCAAGATCTAAAAAATATTTCAGATCTAAAAACTTAACTACGAAAAATATACCAGTCACAAAACCACCATAGCTTCAAGATCTAACAAGTGTAAAACTTGTTAGATCAAAGTTTTTAGATCTGAAATCTTTTCAAATAATCAAAAAAAGTAAAGTTTTTTTTTACCAACCTCAAGTTTATTTCCAAAACACCACAGCTTCAAGATCTAAAAATATTTCGACCATCTAAAAACTTAACTACTAAAAATATACCACCACAAAACCACCATAGCTTCAAGATCTAACAAGTGTAAAACTTGTTAGATCTAACAAGTGTAAAAGATTTCATAAGATCAAAAAGAGAGAGTGGTAATACCATAATAACGATTTCAAAATGAAACGCGTAAACCACTTAAGCACCACACACGTATACACACAAAAACACACACACGTCTTTGTATTAACAATATGCCCATTCAGATTCAAGTTCTAACAAGTTTTACACTTGTTAGATCAACGATTTTAGATAAAAACCATAAGATCTAAAATTTTGTTAGAGAGAGAGTGGTAATACCACCAAGTGAGAGAGATAGATAGATAATTATGCCAGCAAAGGACGAATATCACCAGCAAAAGACAGAAACCATGTGCGCCACACACGGTTTCAAATTGAAACGCGTAAACCACTTAAGCACCACACACGTATACACACAAAAACACACACACGTCTTTGTATTAATAACAAAAATTTTATATAAAAAGTTTGTATTAATAAAAACTTTGTATTATAAAAAGTTTTATAAGTTTTTAAAAGTTTGTATTAAAAGTTTTTAAAATGTTGTATTAATAAAAGTTTGTATTATAAAACGTTATACATAAAGAAAAATTAATACAAATGTAATAAAAGTAATAAAAGTATTTTTAAAAATATTTATAAAAACATGTATTTATAAAAAGTTTTATAATTGTTTGTAAAAAAAATGTATTTATAAAAAAAGATAATAAAAATTATTTATAAAAGTTTGTAAAAAATTTGTATTTATAAAAGTTTTTTTAAAAAATTTGTACAAGTATTTTTTATTGAAGTTTTTTATAAAGGTTGTTGTGTTTTTATATTGTATAGGTGTTCGGTACTGAAGTTGATTTAATTAATTGGGTGCGATCTACTGCTGAATCGATTGATTTTGTTATTGTTATTGGAAAGAGTAAAACAGATCGGGGCTATAAGTACTCTATCGAATTTTTGTGTTCTAGACATGGGACATCTTCACGTGAAGGTTTCGAAGATGAACTTCAACGGCAGACTAGTACCGACAAATGTAATTGCCCATTCAGATTACTAGCAAAATTTATAAAACGTTTTAATGGTTGGATATTGAGGTTAAGTGTCCGGGCATAATCATAATTTTCCGCACTCGTTACATGGTTTTCACAGCCATGCAATTAAAAGAAAGTGAGTTAGTTTTGTGAGGCGATGACAAAACAAAGATGTAGCACCACCTAATTATACTTTCTTCACTAAAAGAGATGGATCCTAATAACGTGCCTACCATTAAAACGATGTATAATGCACAAGAAAAGATACGTCATGACAGCCTTGGTGATTTGACTCGATACAACCGCTTTTAGTACATTTGCGACGTAAAGGTTATACATATTACCCTAGGATAAATGACCACACAAATGAGCTCGATGAAATATTTTTGTTCACCCGACGCCATATGCCCGTGGACAACATATCCGAAATCATGCCGATGGACTCACATACAACACCAACATGTTTAAACCGCCATTCTTTACGGTTGTTGGGTTACTCCAACAAACACAACATTCTCAATGGCGCTTAGCTTTTGGACAAGGAAAAAGCCAAATTTCAAATGGGTGTTGGAATGTGTTAAGTTGGTGATACAAGAACAATACTACCCGCGGGTTATCACATCGACAGAGATTTAGCGTTGCTTGGGGCATGCATGAAGAATTCCCAAACGCTAACAGATTACTCTGCCGATGGCATATCAATCAAAATGTGCTAAAGCATTGCGTAAATGATTCGATACGTTAAAGGAGTATGAGTCCGTTAGATTGACATGGGATTCGATGATTACGACTCCGATCAAGAAGTGTTCAGCATTATTATCAAGACCTCGTGGTTTATTGGTCCAAAAAGGGTACTCAATTGTTATTTAATAATACATTTTTTATTATTATTTAATAAATAACTACTTGGATTGTTTTCTCACTTTAGTAATTCTTTGTTTTCTCGGATGTTTTCCGGTATTTTCGAATCGGTCGAGATTACGATCGCATGTTTGTGTCGTATATTACCGATCAATATCGCAGCTTTGACCAAACAACAACATGTAGAGTTGAGGGTCAACACGCTACCGTTGAAGTTATACTTGGCTCCACACGATCCGGCTTAGACACGTTGTTGTGTTCGGTCGACAAGATTATAGTCACAAGAAGAAACCGCGATACGAGCCTCTTTGAATATAAGCAAAATCAAGAAACCGCATGCTTGTAAGAGCACTCTATTTAACGAATCATGTATAATGTTTCAATGGATGCTTTAAGGCTCATACTCGCAGAAGTAACGGATGTTGACCCACATGCATGTGGTCATCGATGCGGTTAGTGTATGGTTTACCATGCTATCACCAATCAGATTGGCTTCAAGCAAAAGGTATGTATTTTAAAATTTATGCCTATCAAGTTATTCTTTCCGTCAATACCGATAATTTTAACTAGTTCCTTTTTCGAATACAGATTGCCAATTCCGCTTGATTTTGTTGATAATTTTGAGAACACTAAGCTGCCTCGGCCTGTTGTCCGAAATACTCAAGAGCTGATGAGCTGAATATCCTCAAGAGCCTCGCGGGCTCAAGAGCTCGAATATTTTTCTTGTCAAGATGACGTCTGAAATTCCAAAGTGTTTATACCGAGCATCGCCGCTTGTCAAAAAATATGTTAAACATGCTCGAGGTATATACGCCTCGAATCTGTCACCCAACAACTCTTTGTTAAAGAAAGTAATCGTGGACGTCCGAAAGCAAAGGACAACAAATCCAAGTCTAAACCAAATATCCGGATTTGAACGAAGAACCCCCACAAGGCACCGCAGGCTACACAAAACCTAAAAAGTCCAGTAAATAAAGAATCATGAGACACGCCTTATGTGGAGAGCCTTCTAACGTCCCGCACTTAAACGAAGGACCTAACGAAGGACCTAGCGAGGCGACTTAAGACACCACTTGTACGCTCCAAATTACTTTAGCGAATATTGTATGACCGAAATTCCGACTCTTTTCCGACCGGATCCTAGGGATCTTTAACGTGGAGGGTGATGGAAATTGCGGCTATCGAGCTCTTGCCGTAGGTCTTGGCCATCGGCAAGAAATGTGGCCCAATTCGAGCTCTTGCCGGGGAAGAGGTAGACAATCACGAGGAAGTTTACAAGGAAATGCGGGTGAATATTTTACATCTACACGTAACTCGATGAATTGGTTTAACGGCAAAGACCCTGGCGTTATTGGATGACTATGCGAAATGGGAGTGGTTATTGCTACTGCTCTTAACCGTCCTATTGTATGTATAACCAATTCACAATCTCTTTTGTGTCTTCTATCGAGAGGTTCTCCGATTCAAAGAAATATTGTCTCCGGTTGTGATTCTTCGTGGGGAACAACGAATGTGCTCACTTGCTCTTGCGGTTCTTGATGAAGACTCACCACTCCCGTATAATCACCCACAATGGAGATATTTTAGAAATGCCGTGGCAGCGCCATGAGAACATGTGTTTACTCAACGACGAGGATGTTTAGATATACGTAGAAAACGATTATTGATTTATATTGTAAATGACAAAACATGTATAGACGACATCGATTTATATTGTAAATGACACAACATGTATAGACGACATCGACGATATTGTAAATGACAAAACATGTATAGACGACATCGATTTATAGCAAAGACTCGTCATCTTTTGTTCCGATTACGCCCTGCTCCGGTTCTTCCTCATCTTTTGTTACAGAATCGGATGACATTCGGTGGAGGACATTCATTGTGTCAACCACACACCCGCCGTGTTGAAAGTCCAGATTATGTGCTTTCTTCACAATCTTATGCCTCCTCCTCTCCATCTATATCTCCACCGCAGATGAGGACAATTTTATACACCGTCCTCCGGTTCTTCCTCATCTTTTATTACAACTTGCCTCGCTGATGGCACGAGCGAGATTGACTGGATCGAGGAGACGATTTGAGTTAGAGTCTCGTGTGGGATGATGGCAAGATCGTTGGAGCGACTACGCCTCGGGCGTGATTGATCTTAGTTTCTAGTTATATTGTAATTTTGTGAACCATGTATCAACTATTAATCTATAACAAGATTGGTTATTAATGTATTCAAGCTTCTAATTTTGTGAACCATGATATTACTAATTTATGTTGTGAATAATTGTACAAATTCTTTTGGCCAGATGCAACAAGAAAATCCTTACTTGTGTCGTTGTCAACGTGGATTAATAATTGAAGAACATCTCATGCCCAAAACTTGTGGTCCAAGTATTATGACGTCCTTTCTCAAAGGTAAATAATTAAACGTTTGCTTATTTGCGTAAATATATCAATAACTTGTTTGTTTAGAATACATTTCTTATAATTGTTTCGTCATGTAACAGCGAGGGACTAAAGACTATGGGTGTCGATACTTCATGTGGAAGGAAATATTTCAACAAAAGTACTTTGGTGAAACCTCTTCTTCAACGCAGTTGCTCAAACTGCAAACTAAAGATACAACGATCAACACGCTATTGGTGAAAACAATTTGTTGCGGGCAAAAATAAAGCGCGTTGGAGGATCACCGGAATTGGCAAGAAATCAGGTTGATCACGCATGTCACCGAGGTGGAATACTCTATGAGCTTATAGATGACATTAATAATCTTCATGTAGAGTAGATTTCGTTGTAATATTGAAAACATTTGTTGTTTTACTTGTTTAATGTTTTAATGTATAATGTTTTATTGTAATATTAGTAACATTTGTTGTTATACTTGTTTAATATTTTAATGTCTAACATTTGTTGTTACACACAATTAAAAACATAACTTAAAATAAATACCATATAAAACACTACACAATTAAATTCACTATACATAAAAAACACTACACAAATTAAATCACTATACACTATACACTACACAAATTAAATACACTATAAAACACTACACACACAATTATTTATAAAAAAAAAAAAAAAAAAAGAAAGAAAGAAATGGCACTATACACACTATACACTACACAAATTAAATACACTATAAAAACACTACACACACAATTATTTAAAAAAAAAAAAAAAAAAGAAAGAAAGAAAGAAATGGGCGCCGTACATACGGATGGGGTCCACCTACTTTGAGGTCTGCTCGCAATGATTTCATGGGATGCTGCGTAAGTAAAGTTCACGCCTTTTATTATACTACTTAGAACAATAATATTATTATTAACGTCAGCACACTTTACTACTTTAGCACTTACTGAACAAATTTTATGGTTCATTTAAATGATAAAACAACTTATTCTTTTCTCAAATAATTTTATTAATCATCTTTTTTCTTCACATTTTAACTTTTGCAAGTTTAGTTACTTATATATTATTGTAACATCTAAAATTGTACAACTCAATATTAAAATTAAGAAAAGATGTATGTATAAACTGTGCAACAATAAACATATTGGCAACAGTTAGTTTAGAGATACACATAAAAAAGATAATAATTGCTTTAAAAAAAAAAGAAAAAAAACTAATTATAATTTTTAAAAATATTTTCCTATACAAAATGTTAAAATACTACATTTAGCCGATAAAGATATGCATTCAGGACGCTTGTCAAACATCATGTTATCATTCAGAAACATTCTGGTTAAGAGTCTTTTAATCATTCAGAATAAATAATTCATTCAGCGTTAAATCATATAGTTATATCAAACAACCCCATGCAAATGAATCTAATACAATTAAATTCAAACACTAAACCAACCGTTTGATCAAGCTAGGTTGCTTTCGTGTTAACGCGAAGCTAACACTCCTTTGCAAACCACAGACCGGAAACTTTATTCCACACTACAACTGACACCAAGCATCTTTTCACACCTGATACTATGTAACAATGAATTTAAATAGAACTAAATAACAACGTTCATTAGAGGTCGATATGCCAACGGACATTGGCCTGAAGCACCTCCTCAACAATGATGTATAGTTTTGTACTTAAACACTCTTTCGAGTGCTTATTGACTGCTACAAAATTCAAGAAATCCCATGAATTCATGATTTTGGATCATCTTGATGCTTCTCTCGATACCAACAACCCCTGTTCATATTAGTACACAACTCTGTAAGAACAATTTACAACATCAAATAAAAGGATGTGTTATTTGCATATACTAATAATGTGATAATTTACAAGCTAAGTATTTATAACCGTTCTTTTAAGGGTTTAAGTATCTTTTAATAACTTACGTACAAATGAAAATGTTTGTTTTTTTATTGATAACAAGAAAAAGTAGAGGCTAAACGGATTAAGAAAGTTACCCATTGTAACAGCACTGGCAAAGATGACAGCAGAAAGAATGAAGACAATTAGTGATGCCCTCTTTAGAAATGCAACAAGTTTTCTAACAAAGAATTGACCCCAAAAACCGGCTAAAATTGATACCGACATTAGGTATAATGCTGCAAAAACATAATAAGATTAACATCAATCATATTCATGTGTTACGTTTCTAACACGAATTGATTGTTGTGAAATGGTAACTAAAGGGAGTATACCATAAGGGATAGGGAACCTCTTCAGTAAATAGAACTCTACCACAGATAAAGATGATGAAAACATCATCACGAATGTTGCTGTCGCACTCGCTACCTAAGAAAAAACAACAAGCAAAACAAAAAGGAATAAAAGATCATTTTCTTGATTGAGACAAATTGAAACGTCTTTTCTGTGCACAAATTAGCACATTACTTTTTCATATGTTTTGTTTTAGTCATTCAATATCTTTGTACATCTACGTATTTAAAAGATGGGTTATGTCCAGAAGTTTTTTTTTTAAGAATATGATAAGAAACCGGGTTACAAATTGACCCAAATGAGACATGAGCCCTCTTTTAACAAATCGGAGGTTCAGAAAATATGTTGGAAACTATGTTACTGTTTTATTTATCATACACAAATTACACGTTAGACTTGTACCTGTGGTATGACACCAATCTCGAGTAAGAGAGGGCCAAGAATGAAGCCGCCACCAGACCCCAAAAGTCCTCCAACAGTGCCGCCCAAGACACCACAAAGTGCACAAAATATGAGGTTGGGCACGGTCCAATTGATTGTGGCCTCACATACTGATTCAGTGTTTCCTATGCTTCTCCTCTTTTTGCTTTCCCTGTATAATCTTACGCATTCGTACCCGAACACTGCTAGTGTTGCTGGGAACTGAAACGAACAAAAGATGTTTAGACTCCACATCCGTGCATACATTGTTTGTTTATATAACACTGCAACGTACCTGTGCAACTGTGAGTACCCAATACCATGTACTGCAAACTACTAAATCGTTCTGCAGAAGATTCAAAGAGGCCAAATATTAGGATTTCGAGCATATAATACTAATACTTAATGTGAGAATCGTATAAGGTTTATTTTGCATAGAAAACGAAATCATTTATTCATTTGTCCATTTTATTGATTGCACTTGCCTTGATGATCTGAAGAACTAGAAAGGCAGCCCATACTGCAACCAAGAGCATAAGCTTCTTCCAGCGTAAATTAAACGTAAATATTTCCTGTAAATTTGTAGGGGAAAATGTTTATATTAACATTGTCAGATAGGTATAGAAGATTTGAAGTGAAGAAGCTAAAGTAGCCAATGCTCACCATGGGAGTTTTCTCTTCTCTTGGAATCAAAGGTTCATAAGTGTCGAGTAGAACTGAAAAGAAAATTTGTGGAACAAGTTACTCACATGTTTATTAGTAAACTTATAATATAGTGCCAAATGAGCTAAGATGTGTCAATGTAACTCACGTTCTCCTCGAGAATTAACAAATGTTTCTCGTGGTTTTGCCATCTCTTTCTGCATCACCCCAAAAGAGAAATGTTAAATAACATGGATTCTTATACTAAAAACTAAAGAGAAATAGTAGATCACAATCATCACATAGACTGTCTTTGTGAGTCAAACGTGAGAGACCTTTCTAAGAAAAATACTTGTCAATGTGAATAGTAAAAGACACACACCTTTAGTATCGACTCTTCCTTCCACATTTCAATGCCCCTAAAGAAAGACCTCGAGGATGTTCCTGCATAGAAATTGGACGCAGTAAATATGAGTGTTTGATTATTAGTTAATTGTTTTGAAGTAACCCATGATAATGACAATGCAAGATAAATGAATCTTATGTTTTTATATTCATGAGATGCTTATCACTTTATATTTTAGGAATAATTATAAAAAGAAAAAATTGATATAATTGACTAGATATTATTTCATTTATTCTCGACAGCGAGAGCATATACTACAGTAACTCAGATCGATAAGCAACAATGATTAGTGTTTTAATCTATATAAAAATGCACATCAACTGAACTGAGAGTTACTTATATCAACTAAATACTTTAAAATGATATAGTAATCTTGGTTTCATATACCTTGTAAGCTACTACTTGACAATAAAATAGAGACAAAATAGTTGTAATTCGGAGTTTAAATTAAGCAATAATGCATCATTATACCAAATCTTAAGATAAGATCAACCTAATTTTACATCAACATTCTTTGTCTTTGTACATACATACTTGAAGTTATGACCTGCATTATAAGATTATTTAACTAGTAGAATACGGTTACGTTTAGTATCAAAGTTTGCAACACATGTTTTTGGCCGGTAATGAATAGTACTACTTGATTCTGGCTTTAAAAAATCATATGAAGCAATATGTTAAGGATAGCCTCAAAGTTAGTAGGACATCATGCTTGGTCGAGTTTAAGATCTACTTACACATGTAAACATTAACACACATGAACTTAATCCAAGAGTATAAATAGCATACATAAAAATGAGAAATGAGGTGTTACCTAAGAAGAGAATGATGATGAGAACAGTAATGAGCCAATATGGAAAAACAACACTAAGAGCAACACCAAGTGTGATTCCAAGCATAAGCATAGGCTGAAACAATAGAGCTAAATCATAATCAAGAATTGGCACTTCTCTGCATGGATGTGGCACTCTTAGATTATACCAAAATGAAGATGCTGATGCTCCCATAATCATACCTAATCACAACATTACACTCATTATATACCAACATTCTTCAATCAATTCAAAACAAAATCAAAATCGCAATAACAAGTACTTCTCATTGGCCTGGTTCTCTTCTGGTCCGGCCGTGTCCAAAACCATTTTTTTAATTGAATACAAACCAAGTTTTCGTTTTGTCTCGCTTTAATTACTCTATTTTTATACATCATTTATTAAAAGATGACTTTTTCTCTCTTTTATGTCATTTTGCAAAACAAAATAAGTTTCAAAAGTGAAACTAACTTTTATACAGAAGTACTAAATTATATACACTATAAAAACAAGTTTGTACAATTTATTTTCATCTCTAAACATATAAAAATGTAAAGATTACAGACAAAGCCAATTAATGTAACAGTAGGAAACAAAAAGTAAATCCATTTTCTTTTCAGTTTTATAAACAAATAAATCAGTGTTAAATAATTTCAAAAACTCCAGTAAGATAACATACATTTAGATAGAGCAGCAGCAGACTTCGTATCAAATCCAACAACCAAAGTAAGCATGGGAACAAATATCCCACCACCACCAACACCACCAACCGTCCCAAATGCTGACCCCAAGAACCCGATCACAGTCGCTAAAACAATCCTCCAACTAAACTTCAATTCCTATACCAAATGAAAAAAAAATGAAAAGTACCCATTATTCATAATCCAATATTTAACAAAACCCATGTTTTCGAATTTCAAAAAAAGAAGAAAAAAAGAAACTTACTGGCCATGTTTTCTCATCAGAATTTAGTGTGTTTGAAAGTTGAATATGGTATTTGTGTGTGTAACGATTGTGACCAGAGATTATGAACGTTGAGAAGATAGCAACGGTGAAAGCTGTTACTAGGTATAGCATGAAACCTTTGGTTGCCATTGATGATTTTGTGTGTGTTTTTAGTGTGTGTTTTTAGTATGTGTTTTCGCTATGTACAAAAACACGCAGGAGATGAACAAGAAGAAGACAAGTAAGCCAAGTTGGAGGCATGTTAGGCATCACATGGAACCTGAATATATAGATGAGAGGGGCGGTATTTTTTTATTTTTTATTTGATTGATTAGGTTTTTAGTGGAGTTTGGTTTGCATTTTAATGTGATTATTATTAATATGAAAATGATATGCTACAAATATATAAATTAATTATTTGCTAAATAAAAATGGAAAATTTGAATAAGTTAGTAGTAGTATTAAAGAAATTTATTACGAAAATATTTTACTTTGCGATTTTTCTTCATTCAGTTAAACTACTAGTATATATATTTTTTGTTGATTTGTGTCGATGTCATTGAATGCTATATTCATATCAGTTTCAAGACAAGTTTCAATTTTAAGACAAGTTAATTTACGGTTTTATTAAGTTAATGTGCATTTTGTTGCGATTATTGTTATAACGATATGTCATTAAAGAATATTCTTTTTTTTAAATGGATCTTTTATTGATATTTTCAATGAGCTTTGAATAAAAGATTGAAACAATAGAGGTTTTTATTATGTGATAAAATAATAAAAATCAATATTTGCTTCTCTTGTTTGATACTAGACATGGATTAAGTGTAATGTGACTTTAAATGAACAAGATATAGGTGCTTTAATTGATTATACAAAACTGATTATTTGATTCTAATATAACTGGATAATCAAATTCTGATTTACTAGAGAATCATTTATAAAGGGAATTGATTTGTACACTCACATGATTGATTGGTACACTTAAATTATGAGTGTTTTGACATTTATATCCTTACAGGGTGAAAATAAGTAAAAATGATATGAGGGTATAAATGTCAACACACTCATAATTTGAGTGTACCAATCAATTTTATGAGTGTACAAATCACTTCCCATTTATAAAAGACCATACAAAATGTCAAACACCACCTTGTTTAATTGTCTAATTTTCCTTTTTTGTTAAAAATAAGAATAACATGGTCTTAAGTAGGGTGTCAAATGGGTTGACCGACCACCCGAACCCGATAAAGCCTTATAGGGTCGGGTTCATTCGGTTCAACTCAAATTTATCGGTCTCAGGTCAACCCGACGAACCCGATAGCCTTATAAGTCGGGTTAGGGTTATATTTTTCATACTTATCGGGTTCGGGTTCAACCCGATAACCCGATAAATGTATAAGCCTTCCTCGTAATTTTTTCCATTTTAAGCCCAATAACACTTTAAAGCCTACCTGATATCAGTGTTAGCTTAATATGTACATATGTTAATGTTTTTTTTTACTCTACGCCTGCTGCACTCTAATGCTCATGTACATTACATATGTTAATGTTATTTTTTCTAAGTCCACTGCTTGTGTAGGTATAATGTCAAAATATTACATATTTGTTTTCTATGCCTAATGCACTCTCATGACTAAATTAGATATGCAAATATCAACTTTCTCTTATATTCAACACTCTAACTGTAATCCACATTTTTTGTTGATATCACATATATATTGCGTAGACTGTAGATGATATAATTTTTAACTACACTACCTTAATTATTTACCTAAGCTTGAAAAAAAGTTTTGTTTGTTTCTAACGTGGGCTTATTTTAAGGAAAAATAAAGATTGATTAGTTTTAAGGATGGTATATTAAAGTGATCTTGTAATACTAATTTCACCAATCCAAGATTGTGTTTTGTGAATCATTAGGATAGGCAACTCGCCACAACCCGATAACAACCCGACAACCCAACCCGAATCAACTCTACCTGCTTGGACCGAAACCCGATAACCCGATAATTTATAAGGTCGGGTTAGGTCACATTGGAGACACCAAACCCGAATCAACCTGGACCCGATAAACCCGATAACCCGACAACCCGACCCGATAACACCCCTAGTCTTAAGTGGGAGAATTTCATATATAAAGCTTGTCTATCTTTTGCTATAAGACAATAGACAATATTAATCTTTTACTTGATTAAAGTTTCTATAAAGTATAAAAGTAATCTAACTTTTTTTTTTTTTTTTTTTTTTTTCATATATAAAGACAAAACAAGAGCAAGTAAAGAGCACGGAGCAACAACACTACACATTCGCTCAATTTGTTGTCAAGTAGATGTGAAAAGATGTGTGGAATCTTAGTAATAAACTAGCATGTATCCACATATTGCGGTAACGGGTACGCTGTGACGATTAATCGAAGAAATGAATTTTGATAAGGCATGATTTATCTGTTTGTATTGTTTTTAACGGGTCTTCTTTGGTTCATTTTCGGATGATTTTTATTGGCTAGCCGAACCGGTGGCGCCACCAGTGCTCGGTTGAACTTGTTGGTGTTCAAAACTATATGTATCATTAACTTGTTAGCTTGTATGAAGCTTTATATGTTTTATTAGTTTGTACAATGTGTATAATAATATGCACTTTTCATTTTAGAGTTGTTTTAAAAATAACATTAATTAGTGTATTTAAGTGTTTTATATTTTGAATTATGTTGTAACTTATTTAAATTGAACATTGTGAAAATTTTATTATACTTTTTAGTGTGTGTTTTAATTGGTTGTATTTAATTTGGTAGATATACTTTTAATTGTTTATACAATGTAAATAAATTATTCTATTTTTAAGTAATTAGTGTTTTAATAGGAGTATTAATTATGTGTTCTTTTTTTTTTTAAAGAATTTCATATATATCCTTGCAAATGATCAAAATTGCATATATATCTAACTTAAACTTATAATTGCATATATATCCTTTCAAAAGCTTAAAATTGCATATATATATCCAACTTAACTTAATAATTGCATATATACTTTTTCTAAACCTTCGTAATTACATATATATCCTTCTAAACCTCTAATATATCGTATACATCAAAATAATTATTTAATATAACTTTAAATTCTAAACTATGGTAATTCTAATTTTAAATTGCAACAATCACATTTGCTTTAAAGGTAAAATGTCTCGAGGTTCAAATAATACACTATATGACAAAAAACAATTAATATATTTCGTATCAAGACAAGTATGTTTAACGTCACAAAAAAAAATCACCTTATCTCATATATTATTACGAACTATAATCCGATTCTGATTTACAATTCCCAATCAAGAAAAGCTTATCTATACGCTGAAAAAGCAATAACTAGAGAATCATTTATAAAAGACCATACAAAATGTCAAACACCACCTTGTTTAATTGTCTAATTTTCCTTTTTTAGTACACGGTAAATGCTACTTGGATTATATTCGGGGACTTTAATGTGGTGAGGTTTCAAGAGGAGCGTTTTGGCTGTCATTTTAATGCGGGAGAGGCAAACTTTTCAATGACTTCATCTCTAGACTTGGCCTCTTTGACTTTCTTCTTGGTGGTACGAAATTCACTAGATTTGTTCGCAATGGTTCTTAGGCTAGTAAACTTGATAGGTTTTTGGTTGATCATAACTTCTTTGACCTTTGGAAAGACGCCTCTGTTTCTTTCCTCCCTAGTCTCATTCGGATCACTGTCCGAGTTTATTAAAGGTGGGTTTGCTAAACTTCGGGCCGAAGCCATTTAAGATCTTTGATAAATGGTTAAACGTTGCTGATTTTCGCGACTCGGTTTCATCATCTTTGGCTGCTCCTTCGCTCCTTCCCCTCCTAATATCCTTTTGAAAAATAAACTTAGAATGGTTCATTTATATATCAAGAAATGGGCTTGGATCAATTGAGTTCTGAAAATAGGCGCAAGGATGAGATCGTCAAAAACCTATTGGATTGGGATGAAAAAGAAGATGGTGTATCAACCAACATGATATCTTAAAAATGGAGGAGTGGGTTATGGACTTGCTTCAACTTGATCGGCTTCGCAATAAGGATTTGAAGCAAAAATCTAGGATAAGATAGATGGTCGAAGGGGACGAGAACTCGCGATTTTTTCATTCCATTCTTCTACACAGGTATGCCAAAGGATCTATTAAGG
The DNA here is from genome assembly GCA_022545495.1 of Chrysanthemum lavandulifolium. Lineage (NCBI taxonomy): Eukaryota > Viridiplantae > Streptophyta > Magnoliopsida > Asterales > Asteraceae > Chrysanthemum > Chrysanthemum lavandulifolium. Next base: position 80,116,716 of record CM040240.1, read on the forward strand.
GCATTCATATAAATGGGAGTTAGGTCGATTCTCCAAGCGACATTAAACAAGCGGCATTAGACCATTTTTCTTCCAGAGGAGACGTGTGCGAACTGTCCCCTTTAGAGTCGAACCTTTTTCGCAAACTTTCTGATGATGATGCCTCTTTTTCGGAATCTGCATTTTCTTTAGAGGAGGTTAGGACGGCTGTTTGGGATTGTGCGAGCTCAAAGGCCACTCGGCCTGATGGGTTTAATTTCAATTTCATCAAATCCTTTTGGGATGTGGTCAAATTCAACTTCTGGAACTGCATTAGGCATTTTGAAGCAACTAGTTCTCTGAAAAAAGGATGCAACCTTTCATTCACTGTGTTGATCCCTAAAAAACTCGAACCGGCTGGCTTCTAGTCTCTCAAACTATAGGCCTATTAGTCTCATTGGATGCGTGTATAAAGTGATCTCAAAGATACCTGCCTCTCGGCTTACGAAAGTTATTGACTCCATAATTGGCCCGAACCAATCGACGTTCATTAAAGGTAGAAAAATCCTCGATGGATTGCCTCATTTATGATGAAATTGTTCGTATGGCTAAGTTAGAAGACCAATGGCTGTTGCTTTTTAAAGTGGATTTTGAGAAAGCTTTCGATAGTGTTAATTGGAACTTTCTTCCTGATGTTATGAGACAAATGGGATTCGGTCTCAAATGGAGGAAAGATTGCCTCGTGCCTTTCAGCGACTTCTATCTCGGTTCTAATAAATGGCTCCCCGTACACGGAACTTTTTATGGAGCAGGCTTAGGCAAGGAGACCCTTTGTATCCTTTTCTTTTCCTCCTCGTCGTCGAAGCTCTTCAAGTCACCATCCTCAATGCTTGTGATAGAGGCACATTTAAATGTGTGTGTCTTGTGAATAGTGGGACCAACATCTCTCTTTTACAATTCGCGGATGACGCTCTTTTATTTGGTGAATGGAGTTGTCGAAACACTACTAACCTAATCAACATTCTTCATTGTTTTGAGCTTGGGTCGGGACTTAAAGTTAATTTGGATAAAAGTAGGTTGTTCGGGGCCGGGGTTCCTGTTAACATGGTGATTTCTGTCGATTTTGCGCTTGGATGTACGATGGTGCCCTTCCTTTCTCTTACCTCGGCCTTCGCATTGGTGGAAAATGATTCTTTGTAATGGTTGGCAAGGGATCATAGATCGTTTCAAGGACCGCCTCTCATCTTGGAAAGATAAATCCCTTTCCGTGGGGGGAGACTTACTTTGATTAAATATGTTCCCGGTAGCCTTCCTATCTACTTCCTATCCCTCTTTAAAGCCCCCATGAAAGTTATTAAGGCTCTCGAGTCTATTAGATGCATAATTTTTGGGGCCTCAAAGAAAACGTGAGAGGTATTAATTGGGTGAAATGGAATTCTATTCTCCTTGACTCGAAGAATGGTGGTTTGGGTGTTGGATGTCTTCGATCGAAAAACCTTAGTCTTCTTGGAAAATGAAAGTGGCAATTTATTAATGAAGAGAACTCTCTCAGGCTTATTGTTGTTAAAGCGTTTTATGGGTTTGATGGTGGGTTTGGGCCGTCTAGCTGCTCGTATGGTAACAATGGCATTTGGATGGATATTGTTAAAGCTATTAAGATCATCGAAGTTGTGGACTTGAACTTCAAGAACTCTTTTTTTACGTAAGATAGCGGATTGCGCAAACACCTTCTTTTGGCACGAGCCTTGGTGTGGTGACCGGTCAGTTCTAAAAAATCCAGGCTCTACGCCCTTGAGATGGACAAAGTATAGGGAGTTATATTTGTAAAATAGATTTAAGTTTGTTCAAGTCTATTTAGTATTAATTCAGTAGTATAATAGTTAAGTCGGTGGATGCGAATTAAGTCTCGTTAGTGTTAATTACATTAGTTAATTATGCCAAGACTAATGTTGTTAAGTCAGCGAGAACAAAGTTAGTCTTGGTTGATAGTTAAGTCTCGCTTATGTTAAATGTAATAGATAGAAAGTAGGAAAAGATAAGAAGCAGTAGAGATATCTTTGGAAAAGATATGTTCGAATCTTTTCTATGTTTTGTAGTCAATTAGGGTTTTCTTGGTGTATAAAAGGATCCCTAATGTATTAGGTTAAGGTACCGCTTGTAAGCCTTAACCATTGATCAAAGAAATCAATAGAATATACAAAGTTAGTATACCATTGTGTTATTCATACTCATTGTGTTAAGTTTCGCATTAGCACATTAAGGATTTGTTTAAGGTTCTTCACATAGTGAATTTGGATTTATTCAAGTTTGCTATAAGTCGTGGTAAAGGCTACTTAGATCCATAACTTTGGACCTACAAGTGGTATCGAGCCTATAAAAGGACTACATATGAAGATACACAATCACAAACACTCATTCCAAACCGTAAAACATAAAACATGTCCGACAAAACAACTGAAACCTTCTCCGACCACCCCAGTTGATGAAGAATCAAACATGAAGATGGAGCGGACAACTCTCAACATAAGCAACCCCAAATCACAAATACCACAACCATCTCCAACATGAAGCTTCTACCATTGAAGAAAGATGAATATGACATCTAGGCTATGGAGATGGAGCACTATCTAGAATATACTCATAATGAAGTGTGGAAGGTTATACAAAGGAAACTCTAAAGAGGGTTTCTAAATGAAAAGATGGCACTTACAATGACACACCTATTACTTCTTCTTTGAAATTTCTTGCGTGGATAAGGAGAGAAAGGAAGAACATCTTGTTAATGGCACTTCCAATGAGCATATCGGACTTTTCATGGGATGGATGATGCAAAGGAGATCGAGAATGCAATCAAAGTAAGACTTGGAGGAACGCTAACTCAAAAAGATGCAAAAGGCTATCTACAAACAATAATTTGAGGCCTTTACTATTTCCAACTCAAGGATTAGAGAAGGCTATGTGTTTCAACAACTATTGTCACAATTGAAGCCCATGGTCGCTATATTTCGATGAGGATGCCAATCACAAATTCCTCATGTCTTTGCCGAGAATGGTCAAGTCCGGCAATGACCATGAGGACCAAACTGAAATTGACATCAAGTCAATTGATGATTTGTACACCAACCTAAGGGTTTTGAACGGTAATCAAGAATGTGCCAAAACCATCCTCTTCTAGCTCTTTAATGTTGCTTTTGTCTCACATGGCAAGAGCATTACTAACCAAGTTAAGTCCGGTGGTAGTTATAGTATTTCTTCATCAAGTACTAAAGAAGAGAGGCACCACCGGATTTCTTGATGAGGTTATCTACTCTCTTTGCTAAATCATCATAAGAGATGGATTTGCTCAATGAAGATCCGGGCAGATTGATGATGCGAGATATTGAGGAGATGGATATAAATTGCGCGATAGCTATGATTGCCATCGGATGAACAAGTTCTTTAAGAGACATGGTAGAAGAGTTCGTTATGATCCAAAGACTCTGTTGTCTTTGATAAAAAAGAAGCTTAGGTGCTACGCGCAAAGCATGGTCACTTTGCAAGGGAATGTAGATTTCAGAGCAACCGATAGGAAGAATAAGGAATCTCCCTATCAAATAAAGGAAGCTAAGAAGCGAGGGTCAAAAGGTTGGGGAGCCGACCATGGATGGAGGTGCTATCAATTGGGGAGAACATGTCAAGAGGAGTCTACCAATCACTGCTTTCATGGCCATTGGCTCAAACAAGAAGGTATCCCTATGTTCCAAACTCTGTGTTGATTCATATAACCAACTTAGAACACAAAGTGATGAGCAATTAACTCATTTAAGAGAACAAGAAGCACAAATTCTAGCTTATACCAATGCAGTAAAAACATTATAAACACAAATTTCAAATCTTCAAAAACAAAATTCATGACTAAATGAAAAACTAATTTTTCAAGCTAATGATAATTTTGCTAAGGATGAAAAGCTAAGGAAATATAGAAGAATTGGTATGAAAGCTCAACAAGAAAGAGATGAGTTAAAGAAAATAGTTGGGTCTTGGGGAGAGTCTTCTAAGAATCTACATAGGCTAATTAATTATGAGCTCTAATTGTAAATTGGGCTTAGGTCATCAGATTAAATCAGATAGTGAGGTTTTGAGTTATGAGGAAGAGATGAAACCTGGTATATTTGGTAGTTCGAAGAAGACTATATTGGTAAACCACTTTATAATAGATTTTAAAAGCGATAATTATAAAGGAGTTCCACTCGCGTCTTATGTCTTGTACTAACCACGTGACTATGAACTCATACCTGATGATATATGAGTAGACCTCGATCTCTTGATAAAATCCTCATCTTCAATGAGACACTGAGCACAACAACGTAACTCCTTTAAGTGATAGCAAACCCTACTTGCTAGATTTACCAAGTCTTAGCCACAACATGAACGTACGAACAAGTTACCTCCTGCTAAAAGGTACCATCCAAGTAATTCCACTTCACCTTCAAAGAAGTGATAAATAATCGTCTTCGTAATCAATTATGCAATAAACCAAATACGAGCTTTTTAAATCCTTTTAAGAATAATTGCCAAACTCCTTTGTGTGTGTGAACCAATAACTTGTGTGTGTATCATTCTCGACTTCCCCTCAAATCCAAAAAATATACGAGAACCAAAACCTATTCTTTGACCGATATCGAGCAAGGCTAGCAGTGGAAACAATTTTATCGGATAATACTAGCAGTATAAAGTTAAAACGAACAGGGACCAACAGTACTTTTACTAACAGTACATTCAGCAACAGCAGTACTTTCAGCAGTACTTTCAATAACATCAGTACCTTTATGAGCAGCATATATGAAACAAATTAAATAGCTTGATGATACCTCGTGACCCTGATCATAAATCAAACGAGTATGTAGAATTTGTGCGTCCACCGTCCAATCACATGCATCTTAAAATATCCAATATTACCAACTGACCCATGATCATGCATGTACACATATTAAATATGCATATACGATTTAAAAACTACTTTCTCTGGTCAGCATTATCAAGCTACACTTTGTGCAGTACCAACACAATATCAATGTCAGTCCTCCAATGTGCATGTATATAATATACGTTTGAAAGTAGAGAGCAGATTACCAAAATAAATTCCACCGTCCCTTGTGAAGTCTATCATGGGCACCGACCATTCATGAATAAAGATGAGCACCAACCATCATCTAATTAAATTACACCAACCCATATTCAGTTTAAAACTAATCGAACAACTGATATTCAAACTCCATGCGTCTTATTCGAACAGTTATATAATACTCCAATAAATCGAATAAATCCTTTAATCTGAGTACTCAAGCACCAAATCTTGTTATTCCTTAACATAACACAAACCCACGTTAACATAAGATGCGATCAATGGGTCCACAAAGAGAATCTTCATGCAGCAGTTTTAATATTCACGAAAACTACTAGCTTGATATGAATCCTTAATAATTTGTGAAAAAGATATAGCACCACCGACCCAATAAAGATTCAACCAATCATTATAAACTAATTAATACGAGGTGACCAATCATTGTGGAATTAAATTGAAAACGTTATGTACCACATGACAAACCTCAATTAATACTGCATCGACCAACAGTACGAGGTTTTAAATATCGATACCCTTTTTCCAGCAGCCATATTCGACACAGTATATCTTTTTATTGAGAGCTCAGATCGACGATCCCTTCAGTGAAAAGTTAGATGGGTATATAGAGAAC